>JAZFAV010000020.1:28015000-28615000 GCA_037954035.1 Rosalia funebris | reverse complement strand
AGCTGCTAAGGGTTTTTTTTTATTTTTTGACAATTGTCTAATTTCAACAAAATTTCCAAAGTTCATTTCATCCAGTCCCCCTACACTTCGTTCCATTCCAATAAATATACTTCTATGGTAAATGTATCACTTATTCAAGAACGACTTATTTTATGAAAAACAGAATGACCATTTGCATTTAAATATAGAATGCCTTTAAATTATAATGAAATAATGTGTTTTAGTAGAGCTGTATATAATAAAATATATGCTATTTTCATTTAAAATTATAAAAATCAAACTTTTTAAATTTCTTTTTTGTAGAGAATTAAATAAATCTCTAGTGAAACAGTCGAAATAAATTTAGAAATTAAGAATTTAGGAATTACAAGAAATTACACGATATTTGTCACGTGTTATTGTTGAAAATTCTTAAAAGAGCGAACGAAAATGAACGAATTAAAAATATTTGGAAGTATTTAAATTTATGTCTTTTACACTGCCTGAAATGTGGTGTAAATCTCAAATTTACAACAAATATAGGGGCACACTACTTGGTGTGAAATGAACCTACGCCTTAAAAAATCAACTCTAAATCTGACATAAACCTTTCCAATTGGTGTGAATCTTAATTCAGTATACAGCATTTTATACTTTTCTCTATCTACAGTGCTACAAGACAATAATAAAACACCTCTATTGAAATTGAATATGTTTTACTATATTCTATCATGTGTAATGATAATGAAATATCGGAGTAGGTATATGTAGCGATGCAAGTTTAGAAAAAATCTATTTATTTGTAAATGCCGCAGCTAATTTTTTAAATATATCTGAAGCAGGTACTATTTGCGCTTGTGTTATCGAGCTTTCTATTTAATTTTTTTGATCCTGTGGTCTTATTGGGGGTTCTTTTCAACGTCAGTAAAAAGTAAATGTGTCTCGGCGAAATATAGTCATTCCGATTTCAAAATTTGTTCTTATAACGGGGAGGTTTAGTTTGTACTTAAAATTAAAAAATTAATATAAAGTTTTCTATGTTGTAAAATAGTGCACCTACAGAATTAATTATTTAATAATTGGTATATTGGTGCATTCCTGATAACATTAATATTTCATAATTTATAGAAAATAAATAACAATAACATAAATATTGTTCTGTTTAAGGTAATGTTAGAAAATATTTAAAGTTTGTTACCCTCTTTACAAATACTAGGTATATACCAATTTGATGAAATCTCCCAGCGATTTTGTTAAAATTTAACACGTTTAACACATTTAAATATACTCTATTTATTAATTTTAATAACCTTAACCATGAATCTTAATATTTGCTTCTTAGATAGATAAAGTATTCGGTATAAATTAAATTTCTTACTGTTTTCTGATTTCTAAATATTTTTACTGATAACTGCGTCACACCCGTAATTTTACAATAAAAGTGGTAAAGTTTTATCTTAAAAATTTTTAATAGTGTATCTTATTTTCCTTGTATAATAGCACTATTCATTTCATCGCTATTTGCGAAATAAAAAACTTTCTTATCTTGCCAATAAACGGAATAGTCTACCTGAGCCTAGCTATAGAAACAAGCCACGGTATGAGATAAGAGTCGTTTGGGATTTTTTATTTAGCAAATAGAGATGAAATAAATTATAGATATATATGTATACGGAATATGTATAAGAATCAAATAAATTCACATTTACGGATGGAGATAAAATATCCAGAAATACAGAACATTCTATCAAACACCAAAAAAAAAAACAATTTGAAAAAAACTTCTAGAAATTTGTATGAATAACTCAAAAAGAAATTCTAAAAAACTAAAGGAAAATAAATTTAAATTGTGCCCTAAATGGAATTTTTGGATACAGTTTAAAGATATACAAGTACAATATTTAAAAGTAGAATTAAACATTTAATTCCTCATCACCAATTCGATCACCTTAACATCTTTTTATCTTAAAGAACCTTTACTTAAATTAATAAAAGTTAAAAAAAAGTTTGGACCACAGTGAAGCTCAGGTTGAAAAAAGAAAGGTTATACATAGCGACGAGGATAAACTGAAGAAGTAATTTGAACATGTTTTTAAACCTATCTTTATATGGTAGATTTCTATTTTGAAATAGTTCTCTATATTCTGGTTACCAATTTATAGGGATGTTTATTTTAAAGCTAAACCGATAAATTTTTCTCGCGTGGAATTAATTTTATTAACGGCGCATTTTGTTGACTGAAACTATCCGAGAACAGTAAATAATGTTTTTAAAAAAGATTTTATTTTAATAACTATTAGGTATATCACACAACATATTTTGACCCGTGCCTCTTTATTTGTATTATTAATATAAATAAAGTAATATAATTAATATTTATTTGAAATAAAATATTTCAAATATAGTTTGAAATATTTATATTTCAATTTATTTGCAAAATATTGACTAAAACAAGCCAATTACAGTATTGCGAATTCAAATATACAATATAATAGCCTACACATATTTCCAATTAATTTAATAAATATATATTTATGACAAATGACGTTCCAGCTTTATAATAGAATTCTAAGGGTACTTTAATGTTACTATCTTACATATAATGTATGTCATATAAGAAATATATTAACTTTCTTTTAGTTCTATTTGGTAGACATAATAAGCGACTCCGTTAGTTGTATAAAAATAGATACTCGTATTACGCGAAAGTCTAGTTTTTGTTTATTATCGAGGTTATTGAATTCTAATACATATTTTCTTTCCATGACTTCGCTAATTGTATTACATTAAAGTAACCAAAGCAGTTTGTTGGAGCATTAATGCACAATTGTTGAAATTAAAAAAGTTTCGAGGACACAACAATGGCAGCATTTTTAGTTGAGTACAATCATTGATAGTTGTACTCAACAATATAATGTTATGATAACAAAATAAACAGTTTTAAAACCATAAACGGGGTTCTTCGCACGTAGAACATCTCTGTCTCGAAATTAAGTGGCCGAGAAAAAATAAATCAACACATAAATACAGAATACTTATGTGTTTTATGCGGTAGTTTTACTTTTTCCAATTTTTCTCAAATAGTCCACCATCGTGCTTTCTCATGACCCATGGACAGGGTAGAGTGTATCCTATCCACCTCAAAATCAATAGATGTCGTGTGGTAGACGTCCCTAATCAGAATCAGTCGAAACCCGATCGATCCGACAGGATTTAATTGAGTTATCGTATTAACAAAATAATTTCTCAAATAGTCCACCATCGTGCTTTCTTATGGCCCATGGACAGGGTGAGGTGTGTCGTATCCACGACACGATTTAATTGTGTTATCGTGCTAATAGAAATAAATGCCGACTAAAGCGACACACACACGCACACACACGCACACACCCACCCCCACCCACACACACCCACCCACACCCACCCACCCACACCCACACCCACCCACACACCCACCCACACCCACACACCCACCCACACCCACACACCCATCCACACACCCACCCACACACCCACACACCCACACCGCAAATCCCAAGAGAGGTATCCTGTCCAGAAGTTTTCCATCTTGTTAAATTTTTACATACAGAAATTCCTCTCCTTTCTCTAAAGTATCAGACGGGGAAAAAGGTTAAACATAGAGATGAGGACACAAAAACATGCTCAAAGAGAGATGCCAAACTCTCCTTATTAGAGCTCGAACCCAAACATATAATGACGCTCTCAATATAGCGCCTAGGCCACCTCGGATTCCGGTACGAATTACATTGTTGTAGTCATCCCTACAGGAGAGTGCGTTAGGTCACCCATTCATCTAGACTCCGTGGTGTAAAATTGTGCACTTTTATCTTCACGTCGGACAACTCACCTGAATTCCAGCATTCTATTATCAATACGATTTACATTCACTTAGTGGACAAGTGAATATTAGGGACATTTTTATGGACGCTAAGCTATATTTTCATTTTCTACTTTATGATCTTTGGTTATTTCTAATATGTTACAAAGCAATATTTCACGGAATAGAAACGTATGTAAAATCAGTTGAGTTTTTTGGAATGTTAAGGCCGCAACAGATTTCCAAATTAATCCAAAGTAATTCCAAAGTATTTACGCGCGAAGTGCAACGTTATACTGTATATTCCTTTGGTCCAATCATAGATAACGTGAATTTAGATATAAATAGCTAACATGATGTCAAATATATTGGTGTTGCAGAAACGGTCAAATGTACTTCACAATTAAAATCACAATTTTGGAAGACTCAAAGCAGATTTGTATTTATAATAAATAATAAAAATGCTTCTAAGAACCTATTAATTATTTTTACATAATATAACCAGAAATATTTGTTCAGCTATATTTAACGCTGACCTATTTGCATGTAGCTCATTAAACATTGTATTGGATATTTCGTAGTATGTGATATAAATTTTCCATAGATGCTAAATCTTCTGTTAAGACATTGATACTAAGTATATAAATGAAGAAGTAATACATAAGTAAAGCAATCATTAGATATTTCTAGAACAGAACATATCATTGGATCGAGACATTCAGATTTCGGAATCCATATACATTCAGTTGCACTCATTATGTTAGAAACACCGATCTCACTCCTTCATCCATCTCACTGTATGAATGTATTTAGTGAAAAGAGTACTCGGTGATAGTCGACGGGGATCGGCCATTTTCAGACGTCGTTTGCAGCCATTAATGCCTCAATATAGTGCCTCGTTTTGCTAAAGGCCTGGTTACACATTGCGAGCTAACATGTGACCTGGCTTAGTTAGTTACTGCAGTAAGCTACTCGCACCGTATGACCGCCTCATACGAGTTACTGTCATGCGAGTCGGTTAGTAACTTGCATCCGAGTTACCGAGTTACAACATTTTTTGTTTTTACTCGCCCATCGCTTTCCCCCACCACCCACAAGGCAGCAGCTCGCATGCGATTCGGGTGTCAACTCGAACGATTTTGCGAAATGTCAGTAGCTTGTATGCTCGGTACATTTGCACACAACGAAATTCACACTTGCCTGCAGTCTCTCCGGCAATACCTGCTTACCTGTGTCATAGCAGCTACTCTCATCGTATGACTGGTCGAGACCAGTCGAGCTACTGTCATGCAAGTATACAATAGCAGTAGCTGTCTACTGTCATGTCAGCAGCTCGTACTGTGTAAGCAAGCCTTAAGACTGTGGGGCTCCTTAGGGTATGTTCCGCAGTCTCATTTTTCAGATTGCATCCTCTAGACATAGGATTATGAGAGTAAGCTGTTTGTTTAGCGTGCAATGTCCAGCCATCATTCCTGTTAGGATTTCTAAATTTGCATGAGACAGGTTTAAGTAGTTTGTTGTAAGATAAAAATTCGCTTGCCTTCATCATTAAAAAAATCTATTAATTTTTTTGTTGTTAAAAGTATATATATGGGATTTTTTAATCGTAATCAAATGGCATAAACGAAATTAAAAAAAAAATCGTCCCAACTGGATTAGACAGGAACTCTGCAGATTTCGTGTTCAAACCTATTGTTGTTTGGATTTTTTATTTTTGTTTTTTGATAGCGTTGATTGGAAGAGCGAGCTGCGTACGATTTCTGAATCTTTTCCCGGGAATTTAGCAGAACGGCCATGAATCTCGTTTGAAAATGGCTTTTACAGCACAGTTTTCCTACAGAAATTTACCGTTCTCGTTCTCGTAATTAATCGTGACGTCTTCGAATTTGCCGTGATAATTTTACAATTTTCTTTATTCTGATTTTTGGATTTTTTCCCTGGGAACATAGCAGAACGGCCATTAATCTTGTTTTAAAATGCCTTACGGGGGTCAGTTTCCATTCAGGAATTTAAGGAATTTACCGCTTGCCTTCTTTTATTTAATTGTCACATCTTCGCATTCGCCGTGTCACATTTTGCAATTTTTATTAAATTTTTTGATTTTGTTATCCGTAACTTGCTGTTCTGCTAAGTTACGGGCAACGGGTTATTAATCTTAATTAATTCGTCCTCTGGTCTTTTGTGGAGATGTGAATTATAAATTTTATTTCGTGTTTATGTATTTTCTTTCGTTACTTCCAGTTTTGAGTTGTTTTACTAATATTGAATAATATTTTTGTTTGCTTTAATTTTTTTTTCAAATTTTGTTTACGGTTAATAAGCGGCAAATTCCTGTATACTTACTTTTAATAAAAAAAAAATAATTTGATAGATTTTGCTCACTTCATGTAAAGTTTACACCCAACATTTTTTTTAAATCAAAACCGGTTAAATTATCACTTTCACGATTAATTAACGGCTAATTAAGGGCAAATAATAAGCGTATGTATTTTTCCAATCTTCTTGCCGTACCAAGGTGTCCGCCTCGTCATTTCTATGATTCCTTACATTATCTTCGTTCAACATGGGTAGCCCTAATACACTCAACGACGTGCAGGAAGAGACCGGAATTATTCCTGCAGGAATTAGTCCTGCAATTATTTGGGACCATTAATGTGACATTAACGTCTATGAATATGACTATAATTTTACCACTAATCCTATGATTAGTAAGTTCTCTGGCATCCTGTAATGCCCCTACAAATTCAGGTTAGAATACTGTGACCCAGTGATTCGCTGATTCGGAGGCTTAGAGCTTTAACGGATATCTCGTATCCAAACCTTTCCAGCAATCTTGAATGACACATTGGTGTAGTAACTTGATACGTTTTCAAATAGAGAAGTAGTAAAGCGAACGAAAAATTGGGACACCTAATTGAAAAATAATTCCTTTTTTATGTCTACTGATTGAGGTAATTAGTCAGATAAATCATATACTAACTCACCTATTGTCAAAATCGTTAAATTCAAATTTAAACAATCTGTTATTTAAATTTTGTTGACGCATCCAAATTTTATATTTCTTATATTTTGCGGAGTTAATATTATTATATTAGTATGGTAATTCTTAATAATAAATTAATAATCTCGAACGTTTAGTATACGATGTACTTAAACTTGGCGCCTATCATTTACTCAACAACGACTACCATAAAATAAATATGTAACTGTTAACTAAACGCGTATTGTTTTTTTGTCGGTTTATGCTTATCACGGGTTTTATATAAACTCGGTAAAGTTTGTCGTATTTAAATGACATTAAAATCGTATGAATTATGAATAATTTATCTTGTTTATTTTCCGCAGCATAATTATGTTTAGTGTTAAAGTATTTAGAATCTAAAGTAGAGAAAATAAATATAAATTATATAAAAGTTTAATACCTTAAATGTATACTTAATCGAATTAGGCATACAGAACATTTCGAATGCACAACAATTTTAAATGGCGCTGTCGTAAAATATCAATAAATTCGTTAAAAATTCAAAGAATAACTTTGGGAAAAATTGTGGCTCATAAATTTTTTTTAGCTGCACATTCTTTAAAATATACTTAATACATACAGGGTGATTAGTGTAGGAGGCATGACGTCATAGATTTTTTTAATGGCAACCCCCTTTTTTATTACGGAATGTGAAATAGCACATTTTTTTACGTACGTTACGGTAATAATAACATTAGAGTGAGTATAAGTTAGATAAAAAAAATAAAAAAAAAAAGGATTTTACTAAAATATTAAATAAATTAATAAATATTAAATAAATACAATATTAAAAAAATATTAAACTAACTAAAAACTGGAAGTAACGAAAGAAAATACATAAACACGAAAGAAAATTGATAATTTACATCTCCATAAAAGACCAGAGGACGAATTAATTAATATTAATAGCTGTTCTGCTAAGTTACGGGGAACAAAGTTAAGAAATCTACAAAAAATTGCAAAATGTGACATGGCGAATTCGAAGATGTCACAATTCATTAAAAGAAGGCAAACAGTAAATTCCTGAACGGAAACTGACCCCCATAAGACATTTTAAAACGAGATTAATGGCTGTTCTAACTAATATTGGAAATGATTATAAGCACTTATAATGACATTTATTTTGCCATAATAAACGAAAAATTTTAATTGAGTTGTTTTTGACGATTCATACATCTCTTTGCCCAACAAGCATATATTAATTTATTATTATTATTAAAAATAACATTCAACTTCGATTATCCTTGAAATTCACCACTATCTCTAATATAGTTAGGTATAAAGATTTATATAAAATTTGTCCTTTTCGTAATAAATGCTAAATTGTTCTCGAAACTCAGAAAAATAGCGATAAAGCTTAATAAACAGTAGCTTTTGGAGGAATTGAGACATTTTAAAACGAGATTAATGGCTGTTCTGCTAAGTTCCGAGGAAAGAAAATCCGAAAATCGGAATAAAAAATTGCAAAATTTTCAAGGCAAAGTCTAAGACGTCACGATTAATTACGAGAACGAGTAAGGTATGGTTGCATGGCTGCATGTAACATCATAACATAACAGCCATGCAAACGAGATGCATGGCTGTTGTGTTAAATTCCTAGGAAAGAAATTCATAATAAACAGTTTTAAAACCTTAAAACGAACTTTTCCGCGCGTAGAACATCTCTATCTCGAAATTAAGTGGCCGAGAAAAAATAAACCAACACATAAATGGAGAATATGTGTTATGCGGCAGTTTTACTTCTTTTAAATAGTCCACCATCATGCTTTCTCATGACCCATGGACAGGGTGGGGTGTGTCCTATCTACTTCAAAATCAATAGATGTCGTCTGGTAGACGTCCCTAATCAGAATCAGTCGAAACCCGATCGATCTGACACGATTTAATTGAGTGATCGTGCTAACAAAAACAAATTTCTCAGATAGTCCACCATTGTGCTTTCTCATGACCCATGCACATGGTAGAGTGTGTTCTATCCACCTCAAAATCAATAGACCAATAATTTAAAAACCAATTTGTTTTGCTTTTAGGCCGAAAAACATGAAATAAACCCTAGAATAATTGTTTACACGATTACATTACTTTTCCGCGCGCGGAAAAGTAAAAATTGTCACGGTGAATTCGAAGACGTCACGATTAATTAAAAGAACGCGAACGGTAAATTCCTGCACTACACTGACCACCATAAGTATTTATTAAAGGAGATTCATGGCTATTCTGCTAAGTTCACAGAAAAAATCCATAGATCGTAATACAAATTTGCAAAATCATCACGGCGAATTCGGAAACGTCACGATTAATTAAGGGAACGGAAACGGTAAATTCCTGAAAGGAAACTTAACCCCCAAAAGCCATTGTTTTATCTACCATTATGGCTGTGTTTCTGAGTTTAAAAAAAAAAAATTTCTGGCATTTATTATGAAAAGGACAATATATAATAAATGTTTATAATAATTATATTAGAGATAGTAGTGAATTTCAAGGATGATCGAAGTTAATTACTATTAATTAATATTAATTAATAATTTAATTACTATTTTTCATTTATAATGGCAAAATTAATGTCATTATAAGTGCTTATAATCATTTCCAATATAATCTTTGTCAGAATCTTAGAACAGCCATTAGTCTCGCTTTAAAATATCTTATAGGGGTCAGTTTCCGTTCAGGAATTTACCGTTTGCCTTCTTTTAATTAATAATGACATCTTCGAATTCTCCGTGTCACATTTTGCAATTTTTTTCAGATTTTTTTATTTTGTTTCCCGTAGCTTAGAACAGCTATTAATCCTAATTAATTCGTCGTCTGATCTTTTGTGGAAATATAAATTGTCAATTTTCTTTCTTGTTTATGTATTTTCTTTCGTTACTTTCAGTTTTGAATTATTTTGTCAATTTTATTTTCAAATTTTGTTTATACGGTATACCATTTGTTTACGATTAAAAAGTAGCAAATTACTATATACTTACTTTTGACAATACATTTTTTTTGATAGATGTTTTGCTAACTTCATGAGAAGTTAACAGAACACTCAAAATTTTTCAAGAATCAAAAACGGTTTAAATTATCACTTTCACCATTAATTAACGGCAAATAACAGGCCTATGCATTTTTCTATCCTTCAAAGTTGTTCTGCTAAGTTCATACTGATGAACATAAATGTGACGATCTATTTTGTATATTCAAAAATGCTCCACCAAGAATTATTTAAAATCTAATGCAAGTTTTGCATTATCTTTAAGCATTCCAAGCAGATTAACACTAACCCTCGACTCATCATCGAAAACCAACCTCTACGTATTGTCGAAACTGTTAAAAATGTCAGTATAATTCTCCTCTAAGATTTCAAGAGCCTGTATCACTTGTAAAAAGAAACTATGTTACTTTTGCCTTATTCAATAGATTGGAGCGGTAGAAATCCATCATGTGAGGATACTGTTTTAATTCTGTTTCAGTATTTTTTATGTAAACCGGTATCTGTCAGAGACAGTAACATTGGTTCAGCAGCAGTACGTATGTATGTTTAATAGAACACTTTTTTGGACGTTAACTATGAGCTTAACTGTAGTATTTAGTTTCCTTAGTGACTGCTGTGTTAGGTAAGGAGGATTTACTTCTAAACAATACCCAAGATCATATACTTCTTTAACTGTTGTCAGTTATTTCTAGTGTACCTTCTTAATTATTAAGTATTTACCAAGTATGTACACTTAGTCTGACTGTTTTAATGAACATACAATTTGTATAATGGATCTTTGCGCGTGTATCAATTTAGTGACGACGCACGGATCACATACTACAGCACTCACAATTGTTACTAATATGCCACAATTACCAGCACGTATGTCTAGCGACATATGTTTTAATCAACTATGAACGGCATAGACAGTTAATAATTTGCCAACAAAATGCAATTATGAAGTCATGTCTTAGCTTTATTGTATAATTTGATTCATTGGCGTCCCAATATTTCTGTAAAATTTATTTCATTTTTGTTTCACTTATTTTCATTTTTGTTGAATGCATTTCATTTATTTTGATGGAAATTCATTGAATGTTTTTGTGGAGAACCTTTTCATTACTCTGGCATAGGTTGACGGATTTGTATTGTACTAAATGTTATCCTAAAATGTGTTTTAAGCACGACACTGTTCAATAATGTCAGTTGATTGATTCATACGATTGTTACCTGTGACGCACACGCAAAG
The DNA here is from genome assembly GCA_037954035.1 of Rosalia funebris. NCBI lineage: Eukaryota > Metazoa > Arthropoda > Insecta > Coleoptera > Cerambycidae > Rosalia > Rosalia funebris. The sequence goes on along the minus strand of JAZFAV010000020.1, from coordinate 28,603,953 downwards.
AATCATTATACAAACCATATAAACATCATTTTAATACCTAAATATAATAAAAAATAGGAATGAGGATATTAGGATTTGCACTTCAGCCAAATGTTACTAGAATACTCCAATTCATAAATCACTCACCCAGTGTTTTGGCAATGCTAAGGTCAATGCATTTTTGTAACCGAACCAAAATAGAAAAACACAATATCAATGCTTGTTTTTATTGCTGTGCGTATTTTGAATATGTACAGGGTGGTCACCAAATTTCTCGAAAGGGACACTTGTTTAGATTATTTTTAAATTGTTAGTAGGGGAAAATATCTCAGGGTTTTAAAAGCTCATCAAATTGTCTTTGTGCTGGCAATGTTTTTATTTGGGTTGTGTTAATTAAAGACATTAAGTTTTGGAAAATTGCTTGTCGTATAGCAAGAAAGTTATCAAATAGGTACGTTGTGGGTTAACAGCTACATGAATCTAGGTAAAATTATACAGATTCTCTTTGGATTAAATTTTTCGGGTTCTGTCATAAAAATATTGTTCGAAGTACTTGGGAGAATAAATAATTAAAGATACAATTTGAGGACAATACGAGTTTATTGATACCCTGTATAACAACTAAATTACGTACAAAGAAATTAAGATGTGTATTCTAACGTATAATCTTTCAGACTGACTTGCTAAATAATCTATTTTTATTTCAACGACATTTGAACAGTTAAACATTCGATATTGAGTTACCCGAACTCATAAATGCTGACCTAATGTTTATGTTTAATTTCAGGCACCGCATGAAGACTATTTTTAAACCTAAAATAATTATTGTTGAATGTAATATTCCAACACCCCCTCGCAACTATAATTATTTTTCAATCAGTCAACCAGACCACCCTTGGTACTTAAATGTTCTAGCTTTACTTTATTTAGCTGCTAATTTTTATGCGCCCTGTATCTAAATCTAACAATCTATATGCTTTAGATTCATCAGAATATCCTACGAAAATTAGTGATTCTGCCTTTTTATCAAATTTATTTTTAATTTGTTCCTTTGGAATATGACTATACACTTTAGATCCAAATATTTGCAAATTCGACACATCAGGTTTGACTTTATGCCACAACTCAAACGGTGTTTTCTGTTTTGACTGAGTAGATAGTCGATTTTGCAGATAATTGGCTGTAACAACTGCTTCCCCCCAAAATTTCTTTGGTAAATTCGCATCGATTAACATGCACCTAGCCATTTCGACTAGCGACCTGTTCTTTCTCTCTGCAACACCGTTTTGCTCTGGAGAGTACCCCGCCGTGTACTGTATCTTTATGCCCTTACCGCTTAAATATTCCCTTAACGCATTATTTACGTACTCGCCACCCCTATCTGATCTAATAACCTTTGGTACCCTGCCTGACTGATTACTCATTAACTCGATAAACCCTTTAATATATTTTTCAGTTTCATTCTTATGTTTCAATAAATACACAGTTGTGTACCTTGAGAAATCGTCTATTAAAGTAAGAATGTACCGTTTACCCCGTGGAGTAACAGTCTTCATGGGATCGCAAACATCTGTATGTATTAAGTCAAGTATATTAAATGTGTTGCTTTGAGAAAATTTCGGGAAACTCTTACGAATAATTTTACCTTTTACACAGCAGTTGCAAGTTTCCCTAATCCTACAATCCTTAATATTAATCCCGATTGCCATTTTTCTTTCCATCAAGCGCTTGACTGCTTCTATGTCCCTGTGCCCAAAACGTCGATGCCACGTATGCTGACAGTTGCTGGAGTGTTCACTCACGATGCTCAGTGCCTGTTCTACAGTTGACAGCTTGTACAAGTCGGGCGCCGGCCTTGCACTCGCAATCACTTTTCCGCCTGAGACAATTTTACAGTTATTGTTGTCGAACTGCACGTTATACCCCGCACTAGTTAACTTTTTCACAGAAAGTAAATTTGAATCTACGTCCGGCACATACAACACGTCGTCGATTTTTAGCTTATTCACTCCCGCACTATTCGCGCACTTGATGAATCCTGTTCCTATACCCTGAACCTTGGAGTGTTGCCCTTTCTCCGCTAACCTCACAACTCCTTTTCTGCTACCGTCAAATTGGGTATAAAATTCTTTGTAGTTTACCATGTGACTCGAAGCTCCTGAATCCACATACCACGAAGCAGAATCCCTGTTTACGTCAGTTGAACTTGAATTTACCATAAGACACGCTTCATCACTGTCACCAGTATTAATTTCAGTAACTTTATTGGCCTTTTCTCTTTTAAACGCTTTATACTTGAAACAGTCCCGTTTAAAATGACCTTTCCTGTTGCAAAAGTAACATTGCTTTACATCTGTACTTGCAGTTTGATTACTTTGGATCCTTTTATTATATACTGATTTCATGGCTGACTCGTTTTGACTTTTCAAAGCTCCTTGACGCCTCCTGTACTCATCGATTAATTTACTTTTTACGAATTCAAGCGTGAATTCACTCGATGACTTACTTTCCAGCGCTGTGATTAAAAAACTGTATGAGTCTGGAAGACTTCCCAGCAAAATGCCTGCCGCAAACCTGTCCTTAATTTCTTCCCCTAAAGCGGCCAGTTTATTCAATAATTCCAAGAATGAACTTATGTGTGCTTCCATATCACCATTCTCATCTAGCGATAGCCTGAAAATTTGCTTTAACAGAAAAACCATGCTAGATAAACTCGATTTTTGATGATACTCCTTTAGTGCTTCCCACGCATCATGCGCGTATTCCTTATATCTGATATGCACTAGTTGACTAACATCGACAAGTAAGGCTATGGTTGATAAGGCCTTGTCATTTTTCTTCTGCCAGGTGCCGTTTCGTTCCTCCGGTGTTGGTAAATCAGTCGAAACTACATCCCATAAATCCGCATTTATTAATAACATTTTCACTAAATAGTTCCAGGACTGGTAGTTTTGCCCGTTCAACTTTTCGATGTTATACTTAGCACTTTCCGCCATTTTCCAGTTGTCTATACAACAATAGTTATCACTCGCGATGTACCTTTTAATTATTCTCCCTTACAAGTGAGCTTACGCGACGCACCTGGGCCCATAACCTGTTCGAAGTACTTGGGAGAATAAATAATTAAAGATACAATTTGAGGACAATACGAGTTTATTGATACCCTGTATAACAACTAAATTACGTACAAAGAAATTAAGATGTGTATTCTAACGTATAATCTTTCAGACTGACTTGCTAAATAATCAATTTTTATTTCAACGACATTTGAACAGTTAAACATTCGATATTGAGTTACCCGAACTCATAAATACTGACCTAATGTTTATGTTTAATTTCAGGCACCGCATATTCCAACAATTAATTAAAATAATTATTGTTGAATGTAATATTCCAACAAATATAATATTTTGTTTCGTAGTATTCATTTTTATTGTAATAAAATCCTTGTGTTTTTCTTAATTGCAAACAATACTGAAATGTATATACACTAGGCGCAAATATTAAGGGATGTAAGAAATATCCAAAATTTTTAAAGAGCTGTAACTTGGAGAAGAATAGAGCAATTTAAAAAGCCAGTTGAGGCTCGAAGTTTCTAGTTTTCAGATCTTAAATTCAAAATTTGTTACCATCAGCAGTTTTTGAGTAATCATATAATCGGAAAAAAATGTTTAAAATCTTTGCTTGCCTTTCAAAAGGTCCACGGAATTCAACATTTCTTTTAAGGTAATATCATCACAACACTTTTTTAGATACTTTTATCGTCTTTAATTTGAGCGGTTTAAAAGCCTTGTACAACGCTTTTTCGCCGAATTATCATTCATCAAAGCGAAAAAGTCAGTTTTTACTTTGGTTATTAATTACTCTGGAAATAATGATCGTATAGAAGATTCAGGTAGGGTTTTAAAAACTGCAAGATATTCTATGCAAGTCGTAGATATTGGCTTTTGATAAAAACAATTTTTTCGGTGCGAGAATGTTGATTGAAAAAGGTGTAAAAAATTACTCATTTAGGGATATTCGCTTAACTTGGCATAGTTTTGCAAATAATGGATAGACTAAGCATGTTGACAGTTTCTTTTTAACCTCAAAGCGTCCGAAATAAACGTTGAAAATTTCAAAGCGCTGCGATCTTTCTGCGATTTTTTTTTCATTGTATTGAAAGCAGAAGCGGCCGGTGTAATTTTTGTCTGGGGGTGCAATCGATAAAACAATAACAGACGAAAAATTAAAATAAACTTCCCTATATCCAAGCCTGAGGTTATTTATATAGAAAACCCATTCGTCTGTTCTTGAAAATCGCAAAGACGTCAATTACCATTTATCATTTTCTCTATACTTATCATGCAAAGTGAATTTTAGTCTGTCTTGTGCCATTGTATTTCTCAAATAGTTTTTTATTCTTTTAAGCGTCGAAAAACAGCGTTCACTCTCGCCACTTGTCATGGGTATGGTACAAATTAATTTTAATAATAAAACAGTATCACTAAAACAGTCCGTCAGGTTTCGATCTATAAATAATTGCAAAATTGTTTAAGTAACTTGCTCATCATCATGAGGTCATCAGTCCTAAGACTGGTTGGACGCTAACATCCAGGTTCTCTTATCTTGTGCTAACCTACGCATTTCGCTAATTGTGCTACAACCTACATCCCTTACTATTTGCCAACAGTAGTCTAATCTAGACCTACCTCTGCCTTTCTTCACTCCTATTTCTGCATCCAAAATATCGCGGACTATTCCCCTATGTTTCAGCAAGTGGCCTACCATTCTATCTCTTCTCTTATTTATGTTTTTCTACATACTTCTTTTCTCGCCGACTTTCTCCAATACTTCTTCGTTTCTAACCCTATCAGATCATGGTACTTTCATCATTCTTCGGTAACACCACATCTCAAAAGCTTCTAATTTCTTCCTACTTGCTTCCCCTACCGTCCAGGTTTCGCAGCCGTATAGTGCCGTGCTCCATACATACGTTTTCAAAAATCTCTTCCTTGTTTCTAAGTTTATTACCCCCGAGCATAAAAGTGCTTTCTTTTTGTTAAAAGCTATTCGAGCCTGCGCTATTCTTTGTTTTATATCTTTATCGCTTCTTCCATCCCAATTTATTTTACTTCCTAAATAAGTGAAGTCTTTAACTTCCTCCAATCTTTCATTATTAATTTGTACTTTCGTTGCTCTGCTCTCGCGCCCTCTGCACACTAACACTTTAGTTTTGTTTTTATTCACCCTCATTCCGTATTCCTCTGTCAACACTGCCTCCATTTCGTTCAATGCTGATTCTAGTTCCTCCTTACTAGATGCTAATACTGCTATATCATCCGCGAATCTCAGCATTTTTAGTTTCTGTCCCTGTACTTTACACCCGACATCCACTCTATCTTTTATCACATTAATCGCCTCTTCGATGTACAGATTAAAAATTAGTGGTGATGGCGTACATCCTTGTCTTACTCCTCTCCTAATACCTACTTCCCTTTTTTCCCCTTCTACTTCTATAACAGCAGTTTGCTCTTTGTATAGATTGTGTACTAATCTCCTATCTCTATACTTCATTCCCGCGCTCTTTAGTATCTCGAACATTTTTTCCTATCTTACGTTATCAAAAGCTTTTTCTAAATTTACAAATCCTATATAAGCGTTCTTTCCTTTTTCTATTGTTTTCTCTAACATTACTCAGCGCTAGAATAGCTTCGCGAGTTCCCCTATTTCGCCTAAACCCGAATTGGTCTTCTTCTAGTATTTCCTCCGCTCTATTTTCCATCCTCTTCTGCACTATTCTGGTTAAGATTTTTGACGCATGGAAGGTTAGACTAATCGTTCTAAAGTTCTCGCATTTGTCGGCTCTTTTTCTGTATAGTAACGATAATGTTCCTCTTATAATCCTCCGACATCTCGCTCGTTTCGTATATGTATTTTACCAGTTCAAACATCCTATTTACTGCTTTCTGTCCCGCACATTTCACAATTTCCACCTGTATTTTATCTACACCCGGCACTCTATTGTTCTTTAACCCCCTTAGTGCTATTCCAAATTCCTCTCTCAATATAGGTTTTCCTACATCTTCCCTATCGATGCTATATTCTTCCTCTAATATCTCTCCTAATTCCTGACCCTCGTATAAATTTCCTAAGTACTGCTTCCATCTATCCACTTTCTCCTTATTGTTCCTAAATCCTTGAAGTTCCTCTTAATTATTTTGTAAGCCTCATCGGTCTTACCTACTTGCAGCTTATCTTCTACTTTGCATTTATCCTCTATCCATTGTTCTTTCGCTTTTCTACATTTTCTAATTTCCCACTTTATTGCCTTATAAGTTTTCAGTCCTTCCTCGTCTCGTCTGTTTTTGTAGCCTCGTCTCTTTTGCATTAAGTTTAAGATTTCGTCCGTTATCCAGGGCTTCCTAGCTTCCCTTTTCTCGTGTCCTAAAACGTCCGTAGCCGCGGAATCTAGACTATTCTTGGTACCCTCCCACTCAGTTTCTGCGTTCTTGATTTCGTCATTACTCGCTTTATTTATTAATTGATCTGTTTTCTCCTGGAACTTATCTTTCATATTCTGATCCCTCAATATGTCTACATTTATAGGTTTCTTATCCTTCCGGGTTTTCAGATTTTTGAACTTTAATCTAGCTTTCATGACTACCAAGTTGTGGTCACTGTCTACATCTGCTCCTGGACAACTCTTACAGTCTTTTACTTGATTTATAAATCTCTTCCTAACCAGAATGTAGTCTATCTGATACCTGTCTATCCTTCCTGGCATTTTCCAGGTGTACCGCCTCCTAACGTGATTCTTGAACAATGTGCTCGCGACTACCATCTTGTGTTTTTCACAGAATTTTTGCTGAAGTAACTTGCTGCTTCACGAAAATCTTCCTTGCTGTATATAACCGTTAATTCACTTTTCAATTTAACTTTGTCCAAAAATCCATAAGTTTTCGTTACATTTTCAAAATCTTGAATGTGGAATTAATTGTTTCTCATAGTCACTAAATTTATTGGGGAAAAATTGTTTCGACGCTAACAGGCGTTCTCTAAACTCAAATGTCTTTAGTTTGGGTAATTAATATATCACACACTTTCTTAGTTTGTGCAAAAAATATGTGATGGGATCGTATTGTTTTTTTTTTCAGGCGAATTTGAGGAATTAGTTGTTCATATTTTTATAATTGCGTCTTCAAAATTATTCAAATAACTGCTCATCTTGACAGCATCCAATGATCGAGACTGAAACCCTTTAACAAGGATTTCATAATGAGGCATGACCTTCACGAAAAACGCTAGCCAGTATTTAAAGTTATCGTTATTTAAATAACCCAATAACATTTGAGCCTGATTGTTTGTATTGTAATTATTTCCCGCAGTGTCAAAAATGCATCTAAGCATTCTTTTAAAAGTTCAGCATTTTCAGAAACGGTTCGTACAGTTCGCGTATTAAAATTCCATTATATATTCCACCGAATATGCCTCCATTGCGATCTCTTCCCTCTCGTTGTGGTTATAAAAATACAAACAACACGTGACCACGTAAACAGCCCAGATTCAACAGACAATACAATGCTATACAATACAATACAAGACAGTACAATAGACAATACAATAGACAACCTGATGCACTTGCGTAAAAGCTTACAGAATAAACTTTGCTTTGCGTGGCCGTGCAATGCACGCAAATCTCATATACATGCGTATAGAAATCTCCTGTTTCACGCGCCCGAGTCCTCTCTTTCTAACACATGGTTAAACGGTCCTCTGATGTGTGCTAGATGAAAACTGAACGCGCTATGTATTTAGGGTTGCAGATTTAAATATTCCGTAGATAAATCTGATAAATTCTAGGGCTGGCGATTCTCGCGATATCTAACAAGCTGTAAACGAGACTGTTATATATCGGAACATTCTATGTATAATGATAATGTAATATATAGTAAACACCTAATAGATATTTTTAGGAATATTTAAGGGAGCTCACTGCACAGATGCACCTACAATAAAACCGCCACTGGTTGAAAGTGAAATGAAATGTATGATTGAGTATGTGGTTTTTGGTAAAAGTCAATTTAAGGATGCATTTTTTATTCATTTTTTGAGGTTGAAAATAGTCTTTTAGCAATAATTCATATTTTTTGTCAAAAAATATTAATTATTGTAAGAAAAAAAATGTTTTTTTTAAATAAAAAGTTAAAACACATTTGTGTTTTGAACGACGATAACTCATCGAAAAATCATCGTATAAGGCTTTTAGATCGCTCAATAATATTATCTAAAAAAATCCGCGGATCCTTTAAATGACAAGCAAATATTTGGAAAACATTTTTTGGATAGTTTTCTTATAATCACTCAAAAGCTGCTGATAGCAAAAATGTTGAACTCAAGATCTGAAAAATAGAAACTTGGAGTTTCAGCTTACTTTTTTAAAAATTGCTCTATGCCTATTTTTTTCTAAGTTGCCCTTTTAAAATCACCTAAAAATTTAGGATTTTTTTACATCTTTTATTTACTGTTAATTTTTGTTCCTAGTATACTAATACATTTATATATAGTACAAGGGATGTACAACAAATTACCCACAAATAAGTAATTTAATCAGCAACAGAAGAAAAACAGTCCCTAAAATACTGCAAAAAACTGGTTAAATTGCAGTGTAGGTTAATATATTTTAGGCGATCTTACAAGACTTAACAAAACTTTATACAAGGGATTTGACTGTGTCAGATGCTAAATAACCCAGTATTAAAAAAGAAATAGAAAATAAACAGCCACAAATTTCATCCTTACCGAACTACATTTGTATATGAACTATTTTTACTTACATTACTTTCTATACTATAGGTTCTTGTTTGTTGTTAACTACTAATTTAGTACTTAATATTACTAACATTATTCATACATTATTCAACAGGATGGACACTTACATAAAAAGTTTCAGGTTTATAGATTGAAAGGAGATAGGCCTTTAAATAGTATACCAAATTTATCATTACTGAATTTCATTGTAAGATTACGTCAGCAAATTGCCAGTGATATTATCTTACTCCAAACATTTGAAGAAGACAAATTAGAAATATTTGGAGTCTACATATATTAAATTGTATTTTTTTTCAACTTAATCTGTAGTAATTAATTAATGTGCAAGTAATTACAGGTATTGGAAGACCTTAAGTTTTATAGCCATGTATATTTTCCATTCACTGTTTTTGGAAATATAGCTGCAAATTCAAATTCCGCTAATGTGTCAAAATATCGACATTGAACACGTTTCAGTTGTTGAAATAACTTTTCAAAACAATTATGTTATTAAAAACAAAATATATGTTTGTATATCCTAATTCCAAATAACCTAATTTAGGATGTATATGAAGTTAGCAGAACACAATTATGTCATATGGGGAATTAAGTGCTAATTAAATGCGCAAGAAAAAATTTTTGTGCTCACATATAATTTTTTTTTGTGGCATGTTCTGCTAACTTGCAAAAAAGTTAGCAGAACATTACCGCAAAATAACATATTCGTAAAATAACGTAAAATAATTGGCTTTTACTATTCCGGGGTTAAAAATCACGAATTTGTTATTTTACGTTAATGTTCTGCTAATTTTTTGTAAGTTAGCAGAACATGCGATAAAAAAATATATGTGAGCACAAACATTTTTTCTTGCGCATTTAATTAGCACTTAATTCCCCATATGACATAATTGTGTTCTGCTAACTTTGTTCTGCTAACTTCATAGACATTAATTTAGGCCTGTTTCGGTGAGCTACCCTGTATATTTATAACGTGAAATGCTATGATATCTAATTATTACTTTTGTGGAAGGTCTAGCCTGAGCGATAAAACATTTTAATTCATTATTTTTCTTATCTAAATCATTTTCGGATCTAAGTGTATATCGTGCAACAGTAAGAAAGTGGGGGGCCTTATAAACTAAACAGAATTTAGCGTTTAAATGTGTATTATTAATAACTACGCATTATTAGTTAATACAAATGATTTATGCATAATAGATACTACAGAATTTTTAATACAAGATCTTTGTGCAGCGATACATACGAGTATATTATGATTTCATGCAAACTATTTTAATATAAAAAGATACTGTTAATATTGTCTGCTAATTATTATTGATTTTCTCTATTTAATTAATTCGCCTACCAGTTTTACCGTGTTTTTTCCTTATGCATTGAAGTGGATAATACCGATTTATTATGTTTATATGTACTGATCATCAAGAATAGGAAAATATGTGAGATTCTCAAGGTATGCGTAGAAGAAAGAGTGAGACAGGGAAAAGGATGCATTTTATGCGCGGCCAGATCGAACTCACATTCAATATACAATATGTGTGTATTCACATTCAATATGCAAGGTCTCATATAAAATACGGTGAACGAATTTTTATAGCAGACACTGCTATAAAAATCTGTGTCAAGTTGAATAACAATTTTTTGTTTTAAGTTGCAAAAGTGAGCCAAAGAATCTCATGAAATGTTAAAAAATCGGAATATGTGTTAAAATAAGTCATGTTGTGGCGACTGTATGAGCGTGAAGTGGTATGAGCGATTTAGAAGCGGAAATGAGTCGGTTGAAGACGAGCAACGGTCGGGACGTCCTTCGACGTCAAAAACATACGAAAACATTGCAAAAGTGTAAACTCCGAATATTACAGGGGGTGTACCGAAACATTTGCCAAATTCTATACGGAGAAAGAGATCAGAAAATGTATGGCTTCCTCCTTCATCACGACCACGCGCCGTGACACACCTCGCTTCTGATCCGCGAGTTTTCGGCTGAAGAAGAGATTGCTATCTGTCCATATCCACCTTACTCTCCGGATTTAGCACCAGCTGGCTCTTTCCAAAAATTAAAGCCGTGCTAGAAGGAAAACGTTTTGACATCATTCTCGACATTCGACGACACCATTCCGAGAGCCACGACGGAACAGCTGCAGGCCCGACCGAAAGGATCCTTCCTGAAATGCTTCCAATCATAGTAACAACGTTGGAATAATTGCATCGATAGCCAAGGATAGTACTTCGAAGGGGATTAGGTCAAATTTAAAGTAAGCTTATTACTTTGTTCATAATAAAATTATTCACCGTATTTTTTATTATACCTTGTATACTCATCGATATTCACCCTGCAAAGGTCTCAATTCGGCTGAGTGAGGACCAGACTATTTACTACGCACCTCGTGGGCGGTCGGATATCGCTGTTTGAAACTTGTTCCTATTCTTGATGAGCTGTAGATTGTATTTATTATTATGCAACTCAGTTATAAGCTGAATACAATATTGGTTGGTTTATTTGTCAAATAAAGCAGTATTCTTATGACAGTTTGCATAAGGACCTCATATCTACATACTTTTCGTATATTTTACGTCTAAAGCCGGGTCCACACTTATAAAAATTTACGCCGAATACACACAGCGTAAATTTTTGTGTATGTGCGGGAATTTCTGTGTGGACGTGACAACGCACGCAAGAATTTATCCCACATTCAACGTACACGCTCCGGGACCTAGTCGGTTTTTTGACGAACATCAAAGGATTTGCGCCGCATAAAGGCTCTCGATGTGGACGCTTCTGGCGCACGAATGATGGTTCGCCAGTCTTATATTTATGCCACTTATGTTTAGGATCCCACAACAATTTATGGTCTTGATACTTTTGTTATCAGGAGAATTACAGATTCCTTGTCTAATTCCATCACTAATCACGGACACAAACACGAACCAACCTGTTAAGGAGCGAAGATAGCAAAACGGATTCCCTTCCCACTAAAAACAACGCACAACTGGAGCGGAGACACACGCCGTAAATATTTGTGTGAAAATATTTTTCAATTTGCGCTGAAAATATTTCCGGCGGACGCATTCGGCATAAATTTTTGTAAGTGTGAACCCGGCTTAAGGGTACAGAGTTAGCGGAATTCGATCTTTTTATAAGTATTTTATTTCTCTCGTTTCAAGTTTAATTTCAAATCTTCGATTATTTAAAAATTATAAAAGGTTTTTCATTTTTATCCATCTTCTATATAATCCTATTTTGTTTTATTTTTACAAAATTCGGGATTCAGTATGCAACAGAAATAGATTATGTATGTTCTTCTAGATTCTTCTATTTAATAAATTATGATACCAACTTATGTTTTTACAATATTTCTTTCTAAAGAATTTCATTTAAAATTATGTGTAATGCTTATGTTAAAAAATTTGTAAGGTATTAGATATGAAAATAACTATTATTTTCTTAAATATCTTACCGTGTTCAGCTGTTTCATAATTTTTATATAATTAAGAATGCCTTGAATATAAATATTTTATGTAATAAACTTGTTACACATGAAAAAGGCAATAAATGCAAAAAATCTAATTGACTTTTTGACTGAATACAACATGCAGTGTAAAATAGTGAATATAAATGTTTTATATAATAAACTTGTGACACATAAAAATGTAATAAATCCAAAAGGTTTAATAGATTTTTTGACTGGATATCGCTTACAGGGTAAAATTTGTACATTTTTCCAAAATAATTCAAATTTTGTCACATACTTATTAATATAATATTAGTTATTTGGAACTTGTAAGCCTCATCAGTGGGTGGCTCCGAATGAAAGCAACTATGTATAAGTTATAATCATTTATGTAAAATAATATTTACCCAGTTAGCATTCAAAAATCGAATTGGTTTAGTTGAATATGTGCAACACTGCCTATGTTTCTAATTTCGTTTCCGATGAGGTGAAAAAATGTTTTTATATAATCAGAATGGCCACTCGGCATCTAAAGATGTAACATTTATATAGTTAAAATGGCCTCCCAAATTATTTAACTCTCGTCCGGACTCTCGTCAGGTTTCGTGTTAGCACCATTACTATAAATCTATCTTAATATGGTGCAATCTAGATTTTTCACACGCTTTAATCATAAATACCTTTATCATCATTTAAAGGCTGTAACATTTTTTGCACGTCATCTACTATTTGCAGTATTTTACCTAAGGATAATGAACTATTTTGTAATTTATTTAAGGCATCCGCTAGTTCTCTTTAGCATTGATCTGTAAAAGTACGAACGGAAATCACAGAGACGAGTTGAAAATGTAAATATTTACACCATTACGAACAATACAACAGGTGCTGAAACACGTAGCAGATCTAAACTGAATTGCTTGTACCTATCTATTGAAATTAAATATCTCAAATCCACGTGACGGTATCCCGGCTGCCGCGAAGTTACCTGAGTGTAATATCACTGATGCAGCACTCATCATAGTCAACTTTAGTTGTTCATAATGCATTTAAATTGTTTTTTGAAACACCGAACAGCTGTTGGGAATTTGTGTTTCAAGAACCACATTTAAAGAAAACATTTACAAAAGCTGATTTTATCGAAGTATTCGAAAACCCGCTTTTTCATGACATTGATGGTGATGGTTCTTCTCTTTGTAAAATTGTATCTTATATAATGGAGTAAGACTTTTAACAGTTTATTTAATATGCCTAATTTATTTAAATTTGGCTTCATGAAAGTGTTACGCTCATAATATAGCCTCAAAGGATAAAATGTGTACATGTTTTACTCAATAAATATTTCTTTTGTCTTGGGAAACAGTTATAGAATATATTCTTTGGCTATTCCGAGTTACAGTATGTTGTTACTGGATGGATATTTCGAATTCTCAAATAATGACGGATTGTTTTTATTTTGTCGTTTATACGGTTTGTTATTGATTCCGAAATAAGATCTAAGAATTTTTGCAATACGCGATAAGTATATAAACATTGTGTTTGAAATATTCCCGAAGTTATAGATACTTTCGTAGATTACATACACATGTTTACCCAGAGGTCTGCGTTGAAAAATTTTAGATCATTTGTTGGAATACCTACATACATGTTTTGAGATTAATTGTTAGATAAACAAGCTACCGATTGTCTAAAATAATTAGTAAATAATGTGATAAGAGAGTTTCTTGATCACAATACATATATGTATATAAATCACAGTAAATAACGCAGAATAAGAACGATGTACCTAAGATGTTTACAATTGTTAAAGCATGTACACCATAAAACATTATTTGACATAAAACATTTATTACTTTAGCTGTACATATTCTATTATTTACATTACACACTCTATGGTATGGAAAAGAACGGGTAACAAATTTTATTTTAAGTTGCATTTTGTCTTTTATATATAATCAATAAACTAATATTACAAAACATCACAATTCAGTTAGTATACATAAAAGAGAACATAAAAACTGACTGTAGACCAACCTTGCCGATATCAGATGTTTGAAAGTGGCTTCCTGAGGGAAAGAGTAGAAATATTTTTATATTAAAGGTTGTAGAAGAGCTGAATGTAGATAGGGAAACAGTAAAAACGATCTTGACCAAAGATTTACAAATGATAAAAAATGCTGCGAATATGATTTCGAGAATTTTGACTGGTATCAAAAGCAGCAGCGGCTTGAGATTTCATCTGACTTTTCGTCCTATTTGGATATTTTTCACATAATAATTACTGGAGATGACATTCGGGGCTTCCTGGGAAACCCGGAAACCCAAAGTCAGGTCATGCAATAGAAAACAATAGCTTTAGGTTATCAGGATTAAAGAAAGCACGAATGTCACGACCATACATGAAAAAAATGCTTGTGTTTGTTTGATCACAAAAACCTTGTTCACTTGTCGATAATGCTACACGAAGCTGTTCAAAAGTTGAACCATCGGTTTATTCGCCGGATTTGGCACCTTGTGAGCTTGTGACTTTTGGCTTATCCCAAAAATGAAAACTGTAACAAAATGACGTCGATTTTCTATTTTTGATATTCAAAGGCATGTGACCAGAATACTTAAAGAGTTCTAGAAATGTTTTGGACAAGGAGTTTGCAGCCCAAAGGGAGTACTTTGAAGAGAATAACAGTTATCAATTTTCAAATGTATAAATTAAGTTTTTCTTCCCGGAATTTTATTTTCAGATTTTGTACATTTACGGAGATTTTCGCATATTTTAGGCAGTATAGCAAGAATGTCTATATACGTTTATATTCCACCGAAAATAAAAACAGATACCATATTTCCCAGATACGTAGTGTTTATAAGTTTATATATATTCTTTATTGAGTGGCATGTAGAAATATTACCTTTAAGACAGTTCGAAGTAATGGATAAAAATAATTTCGTAAATTGTTTGCAGCTGTTTAAATATAGAGATTAAATACTCCTAAATATTTTTAAATATTGATTGGTGGAATGCAGAATCTAAATCGAAGAGAGTTATGAAAATTATTTGATGTTAGTTAGGTAACATTATTTAAATTTATACGCTATCTGTCTCAATTAGTTATGTCAATTATCTTGTCAATAATAATAGTTTTATGCTTGCTACCACATATTATCTGTTATAAATTATGATTTATAAGAGAAATTAGGTTAGAATCGCTATTAGATATCTACCGCCAAAAGGAATTGAATTAACTCTTAACAGACCTATATCATATCTTTTAAATAACCTTAGAATAATAATACAACATTCTGTTTTCAAAAAGTTACACATCGAAGAGAAATATTGTCATTTTATAAAAAAAAACATATTGTGCCACAAAGAACAGGAATAACACCGATAAAACGAACTGCATCTTATTAATTGCTACAGTGTCCCAAATTAGATATTGCAACAGTGATAATTTGTTAACGAGCCAGGGTGAGTATCACTTAAATGAAACTCATCGATATAATTTTTATTACACGTTATACACGATGGAAACTTTTTGTGGAATAAATGAAATAATTTTTGGCGTTATTTTAGATATTTATATTTATTTTAAAGGTACTCTAAAACTATAAATCCTTGCCTTATTTAAGAAAATATAAATTGGTGTCACATAGACAATTTCGTTTTATGGTAGATATATCCACTGAAGATGCTAGTTATCTGGAACTTTAGATATTTATAATGTCTTAGATATAGGTCAACTATACATACGCATATTTATCGAATTGGCTAAGGCTTTCGATACTGTTTACTATCAAATTTATTGAGGATATTAATACACTGTGACATTTGTGGAAATGCATTTTATTTATGTTACTTGACAGATAGTGTACAATGCGTAAAAGTAGACGATTGCTTAAGTTTACCCAGAAATGGTAAGTATGGTGTTCCTCAAGGCATATTCCTGGGACGTACTCTTGACGTTATATGTATATACATCAGTTATTTTCACAAAAAGTAATAGGTGATATACTAATCTTTGCACAATATACTATTATATTATTTATATAAAGCAGATACATGGGATAATTTTTAAAATATTGCGAAGGTGATGATGAAAGGCTACAAAACTTCTCATACTTACGCTGTACACTCAACGAAAACTGGGACCACTCACGCGAAATTCGTATTTGTATTGAGAAAGCGAGAAGCATTTCCTACCAAAACATGCTTTGTAATCTTCACTTGAATGTACAAACTAGATTACGAGTTCTCAAATGTTATGTGTTCTGCGTTCTCTTGTATGGCGTTGAAACATGGACGCTGACGGATACTCCTTGCAGAAAAATAACAGCTTTTGAAATGTGGTGTTATCGGAGAATGATACGAATATCGTGGACATACCGTGTTACAAATGAAGAGGTATTGAATAGAATAGGACGACAACCAACAGTACTAAAAAAAGAAAATTGGAATATTTTGGTCATATTATGAGAAATAGTAATAAATATAACATGCTAGCACTTATTGTGCAAGGAAAAATTGCAGAAGGGGACCCGGAAGACGACGGATATCATAGCTCAAAAACTTAAGACAACGGACCGGCAAAACTTCAGCCGAATTATTTAGAGCGGGCAGTTGATAAGGTCAGATGGGCCTTAGTGATAACCAACGGCCAATGGGGATATGGTACTACAAGAAGATTATTTTTTATAAAACCAATTACTTACTACCATTTACAAGTTATTCAACTACGTATCAAATTTTGGCCAATTAAAATAATATTATCTGTGAAAATATTAAAAACGCTTAGGCCACGTACATAAAATATTTAGAAATTATAATAAATCACCATTTGAAGGTGGGTATAAACCTGTGCGCCGCGCAATCCACGTGGTGTGCGCGCCGCGCGTTCGTTGCTCGTCCAATGTTTGTTGAAATTATTTATTTTTAAGAACCTTCCGCGATCCAGAGGAAACCCACGAACATTTAGTAGACATTTTGTTTTGTAGATAATCATGTCTCTATCGCGCGATAAAAATTACGCCATTTCGATCATGAGTGGTGCTTTCTTGTTAATGGCAAAAAGAAAACGTTGGTGGCACACTAACCTGTTTACAAAATGGAATGGTACCGACGAGATTAATATGGATTTGAACACTTTCATCCGACCACTTTATTTTTACCGCTGAATGGACGCGCAACAAAAACAACGAGCCTCTCGCGCTCCCGCCCAAATCTGTACTGCGAACACACAAAGCGTTCGTCGAAAAAATCGACACAAGGTGGATCGTGATGCGCCGTGTGCGTGCGGTTCGCGCGCAGCTCGAAAACACCGTACTAATCTAGAGAACTTGCTGCACATGCGCGGCGCGCATATATATACCCACCTTAAGATGAGATTTACTTATAATCAATGTAGCTACAAAAATAAGAGGATTGCTTGCTCTGTTTTTTACCTTAACATTAACGAGTTTAAAATTTTGTATTATGCTTTGGTTCAATTGTTATTATCCAATGGCATTATACGATGGGGCCGAATAAATGATTATTATTTACAGTAATTGAATATAGTTCAAAAATGGATCCTAAAATTATTAAAAAATTTGTAACTTACTCTAGTAATTTATTATATAAAGAATTAAAAATATTGATCCGATGCAATTATTCTCAAAAATTACTCTTAAACATTTAAAAATTAAAACAATTTAAAACAAATTGGGCATGCCTATGCAAAAAGCAACGAACAAGACATTTATCTGAATCAACGCAGCACTAAAAATATTAGGCAAAAATAATACAAGTTGCAGTCTCGTGTGTACCTATAATAAATGGTCTACCTCCTAAGATAAAACATTTATACAAATATACCAAATTTGAGAACAAAGTCAAACTCTGGCTACTATACATGCCAAAATTTCATGTACATAATATTATTAATCATAATATAATTACACAGTATATATGTATATATAATATAGAATATGTATATAAAGTTTTCGAAATGTCATTGTACACCCACATTTATTTTGGTGAGCAACTCGTTTTATCTAGTAATCAACATGGGTTCGTAGCAAAATGCTCCATAGTTAACTTTTACAGAATGTATCCACGTAATCTCAAATCATAAAAATTATAAAAATCAAATGGATGTGGTGCATACTGATTTTTTGAAGGTTTTTTACAAGGTGAATCATGATATATTGATTTAAAAATTAGAATTATATGGATTTAGTAGTAATCTTCACTTAGTAAAATGGTATTTATCTAGACGTACATTATTTGTTTCATATAATGGCTATAAATCTGAGACCTATCGTGCTTCGGAGCACCTCAAGACTCAAATTTAGAACCATTATTCTTTATCTTATTTATTAACGATTTGTCTCTAGTGCTAATATCACATCATCATCATTATTATTTTTAAATATAACCTGCTTAGATGATCACTTGAGATTGCAAACAGTCATCGACTTTATTGTGTCGCTGTGTCGTATTATAAAGAACGTAATTTTATACCGCCATTAACTGTTATGCGGGGTAGCATGAAATCTCATATGGCATATTCTAATATATGACTATTCTCTTGATGGTACAGTTTTAATACGTTCCCAAAATATTAAGAATCTTAGTGTGTACTTTAATGATAAACTATCGTTCTAAACTAAGCATCCATGTAAGTATGTGAATATTAATGCATATGAAACCTTGGTTTCGTGGTTAGAAACACGATATCATTTAATAATACTGCTGTCTTAAAATCCCTATATTTTATGTTAGTTTGTGCAAAATTAGAATAATGTAACCTTATTTGGTATCCCCGGTCATATGTATTAACTTGAAAATATTCAACGGCGTTTCTTAAAGTATGTCACTTCGCATTAGCCCGGTCAATTTAGCTCAAAAAATAGGAGTAAGCTTACAAAAATTCGCATAGAGCTGAAAATTGGTACGAATGTTTTGAACACCATTATAAATGAAATGTGAAAAGTCCCCATCGATCCCATATCTGCAAAAAAATTTATTCATGGTCAAAGTTCGCAAATATGGGTTTTTTTGCATTTTTTAGCCAAACGGTAAGTTTTATCATAAAAATAGATCAAACAAAAACTGTAGATCATGTAACTATCTATATAAATTGTTCTTACACCTTTTTCTCTAAGAATCACCATTTCTGAGATATAGAAAAAGTTAAAAAGTTGTATTCTCCTTAATATGCACACGTTTCCACGCCACCTGTGAGGTAGTGTACTTGGCGCGTTTTTTAACGTGGTTTCCCCGGTAGGTCTATTCCACGATCTGTTGTAGTCCTGTTTGATTAAATAATATTGTATTAAATAAAAAATGGTACTATTGGAAATGATGAACGCGGTGTGAATTATGAGTAATTGGGGAAAACTCTTCGTCTTATTGATAATTATCTAATGGAACTTCAAGTGTAATGTCTTCTTCTTCTTCCTCCTGTTGGATACAAGTAAATTGCTCTAACAGCGATGCCGTATAGCCATCAAATACAACAGTCACTCTATGGCCAAAATGTCTACGTACATACTGAACGTATTTATCTAAAATAATGTTAAATGTTTCTTCGTAATCCCATACAACACGGTGTAATAGATATCCTCCATCGATGATGTAGGTACGTAGCATTTATGTTGTCAATATCAATGTTTACTGTTTGAAAACAATCATAAATGGCTGATTTTTGTGTTTTACTTGTATTACGGGCCCAGTGATGTATATAGGCGGAGTTTTCGTGCATATTATGGAGAACACAACTTTTTAACTTTTTGAATCGCTATATCTCAGAAATGGTGATTCTTAGAAAAAAAAGTGTAATCTTTATAGATACAATCTTTATAGATAATTGCATGATCTACAATTTTTGTTTGATCTATTTTTATGATAAAACTTACCGTTTGGCTAAAAAATGCAAAAAACCCATATTTGCGAACTTTGATATTGAATAATTTTTTTTTGCAGATGTAGAATCGATGGGGACTTTTCATATTTCATTTATAATGGTGTTCCAAACATTCGTACCAATTTTCAGCTCTATGCGAATTTTTGTAATCTTGAATGTCTATTATGACCGGGCTAATAGATAATTATTAAGACGATCATCAGAGGCCCAGGGAGAAACCCATCGTGCTGATAAATTTTTAATATTAAGTTAAATTTAAGAATATTTAATTCGTACAAGTGATATGTTTTTTTACTTTTATTTTCATTTAGAAATTGACATTTTTTTAAATTCTCATGAATAATCATCTTATTGTTAATAAACAATGCAACATTTAACATAAACTGATCGTATAAACATTTTAATTATTATCGGTTACAGGAATATAGGTACAAATCAACTGGAAGCTACTAATGTTTTCAATTAGTGGCATTCTGATTTATTCAATATCTCACAAGGGACTGTCTAAAATTCATGCACAGTTCAACATAGTTTTAAACCATTACGAAATAATACCGTATTTTCTAGGAGGCGATGCAAAAGTATACATTTTTTTAAACGTTCCAGAAAATCCACACCAATTTGTCCTAAAAACTATGCAAATAGTCATACATGTTTTAAAGGCTCTCCATAATAATTAAGATTAATTAATGCATCGAGGAAAATTCGATAATACGGGTATATATTTGAAAATAAACATACAGCGTGCTCCATTTAAGAGAAGTTTGTATATTGTACAGCACTTAGACCACGTAAACCATTATTTAGAAGACGTACCTTTTAGATTAAAGACCGACCTGACTGACCATTTCTCATAAATCTTTAAAAAATGCCAAATATAATTTTATTCCGAAGTGTTGCCACCTTATATAATAGAATTATGTTCATATCAAAGGTCATATATCATTTTAATTTCGCAAGAACTTTCGTATCCGCCAATTTCTAATTTTATACGAGAATTTTATTTATCACGATTGTTTTCTTGGAAGTAATATCTGTTTTGACGTTTTAAACACAACGCCTCGGTATCCCACGAATATAGACAGACGATAAAATATTTTCAGTAAACACCTTATTCATGTATTTATCAGTCTATTAGATTTCAAAATATTGTTATGTTTAGACATGGCATATCCAAAAAATACATTTTATATAAAACAATATTAATGAAAATAAAACTTTGTCATCGGTTGGATCGGAAGGACTGCCTGTCGAGTGTTCACTAGATTACCTTATTTAATCTTATTATGCTTCATTTTAATTATGCTGTTATTTAAAATCTAAGGTATATTTAAACAAAACAAATAATGAAGACTTAAAACACCGAATACGTTAATATATCTTAACCTTTGTGAAACAGTGTAACATCTAAAAAAGTGGTATTGTGGGAAATGGAGTTTTAAGTTTTTCAATTTAATCACTTGGTTCTGTAGGATGTACTTACTATATGGTCTATGGATAGAATAGCTGTATATATTTTCCTTTCGGTTCATTCTCAAAAATACTTCTATTTCTGAAAATAGACAACTTTTGAGAGAATATTAAAAGAAAAACTGTCGGACAATGATCTTTGGTTTGATAGAAGCACGATTTTGTGCACAAATTTCCTCACCAACCCTCTTCACATGACAGCTACCTCTTTGTTTGCATTAAATGCAAAGCGGTTCAAGCTGTATCTCCATGTATCCCTGTTTAAAAAATTTATAATAATGGTCAACGACTACTTTGTATATTTCAGTTAATTTTGACATTTAATTGAAACGTCAAAATCGTAAAATATCATAATAAAAAAGAAACAAACCAAAGAAACGCAGATTAGCTACAAATAAAAAGAAAGTTATATTTCGAAAACAGTGGAAAAAAAATGTGAAGTGGCAGAAATTTTTTATGAGGCCGACTATAATTACCATGAAGCCGAAAGAATTTCTAATGAAAGATTTCCTAATCGTCTGATCGAAAGAGGTTATTTTAGACGTATTATTCGAAGCATTATTGATACTGGTTCTGTATAAAAATACCTTCTGGTAGATATGACAGATATCCCAGATATCTCTCGGAGATATGGCGTAAAGGCAGACGCCTTTACTGAAGACAAAAAAGTAGATATCGTAAGTGAATTGGTCACCAATCCATATATTTGCAGCTGTAAATTGTGAAGTTTCACAGAAAACTTAAACTAAAGAGAGTTAAGTTTCATCCATGTAAAATAAAAATGGTTCAGAAGACGATGTCGATCGACGAACTGAATATTGTGAATATTTGACCAACAGTATTTTGCGTAATCGTAATTATTTTATATAAAACGAGGAAGCGGAAGACCACGTAGTTCCTCGAAGCATATGTATTCCCGACTGTTACAAAGTCCATCTTCAGTTTCCTGACAAACTAAATGTGTGAGTGTGATTATTAGGAGATCAAATCATCGGTCCATTATTCATTGAAGAAAATTTAATAATACAACAATCATTGAGTATGTTAGAGACATTAATACATCCTTTAATAGTAATCGTTACCGAACATAATCCACAGGGGTTTACAGTGGACATAATATTTCAACAAGGCAGGGCACCACCGCATTATGCTCTTCAAACGAAAAATTCTTTAAATGTTATTTTTTACTATTTCTAAGATGGATCGGCTGCCGTGAAGCACCCTGAATGACTCTGAAGGTCGCCAAATCTCAGTCCTCTCGACTTATGTTTATGAAGTTATCTAATGCGAAAATTCTATGCAACGCAGCCAGTCATTTTTGACATTACGGCCAAGAATTACCGTGGAATGCGCACAAATTATTAGAGATTTTATGAATAACTAAGACCAAGAAACCGACTTTAAGTCTGTAGAGGCAACAGAAAATGGACTTTATTTTATCCGTTCATTTTTTGCCAAAAAATGAGCGGAAACATTTTGAACATCTTTTAGATTAAAGATAGGAAGTGTTAATTGATTTTTTTTCGAAAGAAAAAATGTACGATATTACGAATTTATTTATTTCATCATGAGCGCAATATTGGTGCCCTGATTAAATGTAGAAATAGCCTTAGGTTTATTAAAATAAGTATTTTACAAATTTTTACATTCTATTAATATTCATTCTATTTAATAGCAACAATAACTCTTAAATCAACATTCTATTACACTGGATACAAATTCAGTCAATAGCACAGACCAACAAAGATATTGTGATCGGACTTTTTTGACTTTTTGGCTTAGTTACATACCATGAACTAGAAAAATACTGTTCTTTTGTTTCCATCACGCACTAGTATTTGTAAATATACATTGTACAATAATGTGCAGTTTTCAAAACCGAGGTTCTATAAAATTAAATCTTGCCTCAATCCTTGCGGGGCCCCTGTGTTTAATCGATTTGAAACGTACACACAAGTGTGGGGGACTTACCAAAACAGAGTTGGCCGGTGTGGATATTCCGGTTTTTATACTATTCGGGTATTTATGTAGTCGCTGTAGTACGTTTTTAATGTGTGTACGTTTACTCGTGACATCGCGTCGTGTGTTTTTATTTTGTTTTAAAAATGCCTAGAAGTTGTAAAAAATACACCAAATGTATTTTGTTATAAACTTAACACGTGGTTCAAAAAACGTTATTTATGCAATTTTGGTTGATCCACAAAAAAATATTTTGCCACTTCATATTAAATTAGGATTAATGAAGCAACCTGTAAAAGCTATAGATAAAAATAGGAATTGTTTTAAGTACTTACATATGTGGCAAATCTCCAGGTTTTTTTGAAGCAAACTTAAAGTAAGGCATTTTAGGACTACAAATAAGAAAATTAATGCAGAAACAACAGTTTGAAGAAACAATGACAGAAATTGAAAAATAATCTTGGATACGCTTTAAAAATATAACAGAATTTCTTTTAGGAAATTATAAACACCCGCAGTATGAGGAAATTGTCAACATAAATTGGATAAATTTAAGCAATTTACTTGTAATGTGAGCATAAAAATTCATTTTCCGCATGCTCATCTGGACTACTTTCCAGAAAATCTTGGTGTTAGTGAGGGGCAAGGTGAAAGGTTCCATCAAGACATAAAGGAGATGGAGGTACCAGGGTCGATGGGATGTGGCGATGATGGCAGATTACTGCTGGATGCTGAAGAGACGAACGATTACATAAGAAAAATTACAAAAAGTTTTTTGTTAAAAAGGGAGA
Organism: Rosalia funebris; assembly: GCA_037954035.1. Lineage (NCBI taxonomy): Eukaryota > Metazoa > Arthropoda > Insecta > Coleoptera > Cerambycidae > Rosalia > Rosalia funebris. The sequence goes on along the minus strand of JAZFAV010000020.1, from coordinate 28,579,599 downwards.
GATTTTCAAAAAAAATATGAAAAACTCAAAACTATTTGTGTTGTTGCGCCTTACTGTGTTTTTTTAATGTTTATTAAATATAATGTTTATTAAAATGTAATTTTTTCTTTAGTTTTCAATTTTTTCTGTTTATTCAGTTGATCAAAAACCTTACGTGAGGACAAAAACGGAAGGTAGATATGAAAGCGTAAATAACGCACTTATAATCACTTATCAAACACAAATCAACTTTAAAAATGTAAAAATTTGTAGGCCCGTGTAATCGATAAAGGTTGTAATCGGTTCTAAAGGGTATATTTGGAAGCTGTGTAATTATTTAAATATAATTTTCCATACTTAGGAGATGTATACCCATCACCTTAATACCAGAAAGCTAACACAATTACAGATATGTAAATAAGTTAGGGTGATTTATATTGTTGTACTCGTTAATCATATAAATTATTTACGTAGTAACTAATTTATTTAAAAAATAAATTAGTTACTTTCATTATATGTGCCTAAAATGTCAATAACTTTTATTAATAGATATAAGATACGTAAATGAATGGGTCCAGGTTGGAGTCCTATGATACCGCAGATGCTACATTATATTGTAACACTGTGGTACCATTTGTTTGTCCACTTTAATTAGGAATTAAATGGAAAAGCCTCTGATGACAAATTTTTCTTTGTCCCAGACAATAATATTGTGTATACTAGATAGATATCTTTTACTTTTTTCTTTGTTTGAAAATAATATTATGTTGTATAATGGGAAATGCTTTCAAGTCAGAGCCTTGACTAATTTGATTCCAAAATTACTCCATAAAATAACAATTTTTAGAATCCGATTCCTTATTTCTTAATACAAAAACACGCAATACAAACACTCGCTCCTTCCGAAAGAAACGTTAACAAAACATCGCCCTGCATAATTACTAATTAGTCTGAAAATAATTGTAACCTTGATATTTATTTTCGACGTTAATAAACTTTTTGTTGACAGATTATTATTATTTGTTTTTTAATGTTTGACATTGGTGACAGATTTGAAAAGTTGCAAATGGGTAGGGTACCGGCTTCTACCTATAATTCTTTTTAGTAATAACTGAAATGAGTTCTAGACCTTAGCGCAGGATTGTTATGTAAACGTGCGAAATATGAAATGGAGTTTCATCATGAATGAGTCAAATAGGTATAATTTTTTTTTAGAAAATAATTATTAATAATGTTAATTCACAATAAAAATATATAATTTAGTGAAATTGATTAATATCTTAAGTCAACTTTTTGATATAGGTATGTAATCGACTATTTTGTTGAAAGGAATGATAAAAAAACTTATAATAGGATATCAAATAATTTTAGATTTAGTTTTGCTTTAGAATGGTTTATCGTAATAGTAAGCATTCCTTTACAAGAAAAAATACATAACTTTTTGAAAAATCATTTACTATCTAAGTATCTCTTATACTTAGTAGCAGTATGTTGTTAATTATATATGATAAATCACAATCGGACTTATTACATGGATTATTATTATATTATCACTACCTCAAAAATCTAATGTATTTAATTTTCGGGCCATAAAGTTACTTTCATTTCTCTTTTTGAATAACACACTTTGTGGGTAATTAATTTGATTTTTGCCACTAATATATTTTATTTCGTTTCCTACATAGTTAGAGAAACTATAACAAAAAAATGTTTCTAAGTGAGACAGTTTTTAAATGTTAATATGTAAATTGGCATAATGACACGATTCAAATACATTAATGGATTCTGGGTCATTTGTGGGGTAATAAGATATTTGTTTTCGAAAATGTTATAAAATGTTGACATTTCTGTTATGTTTTCTAAACATTAAAATTAAACATAATTAACTGGAACGGAAAAGATTTTTTTATTCTAGAAATAAAGGTTTTTTCATACAAATATTACCTAATTTAATTGAACAAATTGCTTCAATAATACAACTATTTATATTTGGAAATTCAAATTGTACAACCCAAACTAATCAACTACTGTTATTTTCATTAATCAAAAATCGCATTTGAAGATAAATCCATTTGGAGTTTTAAAACTCCAAAATAACTGAATTTTTTAAAAATTAAAAGAGCCTAAAGGGAAATGATTTTGAAGACGTAGTAGAGGTTAAGAAAAATTCACTGAAGGCACTTAACAGCATTGTGTAGTTCAAAATACTTATAAAATATAAAAAATGTTTCGAATAGTGGGAAAACCATTGGGACAAGTCCATGTCATCTAATCGACATTACTTTGAAGGAGATTGATATTTTTAAGATGTGATCTTAAATTAAAGAAATCTAACCTGAAAAAAGCATACAGCATCTATGACGTACTCATACAGAATCATGTGAATTACCTTTCTTAATAAATTGTTCATCGGGGGCTTATTGTATAAATGTTTCGATATCTGCTTTCCTCAAAATCTTAGACTTTTTTGGACGATATTCAACAGACTTGCTTTTCAAGTAAGATCTTCAGAATATTTCTAGACTGATATTGTCTTTAACATTTTCATCACTAGAAAAATCCATTTCATGTTCCACTTCGTTCATAGTTAACACTTGTGTTGTATTATTTTAACATTTCTTAATATTCAAAACATTTTTCCATAGGACATGTGTAGATAACAGACCTACCAACATGTATGACAATTATGGCGACCAGATTCAAATTGCCTATAAACACTTTATCTAGTTTTTATGATTATTGATTACTTACCCGTGGCATATTAGATTATTCACGATCATGATTCTTAATGAATTTGATCATTCATATTTTTACTATTAACGTCAAATTAATTTATTGTAAATGTCAAAACTTGTATTCCCCTTTTCGTCAATTTTAACAATATTTCGAAGCAGTTTTCAAAAAAAATAAAATTTCGGAAAAATATGAGAAATTTCAATGTCGAGAAATTTCAATTTCTGGTATTTCCATTCTGGAACGCAAAAGGGGTAGTTCGAAATTTAGAATTATATTCGATAGTTCAGGAACTTTGACCTAAACTGGCATATAATATAGCGGTTGAATAATAAATACACATAAAGTAATAAACATACATACATACATTTTTATTTTAATAATCAATAATAATCTGCCACAACGACGCGACGGCAAAATAATATTATTCGCAGACTGTTTAAGTTTGAAACTAAATATTTATACGTTCGGTTTAATTTCAGTTGATTTGCAAATACGTACTCTGAATCAACATTTTATTTAAATGCATTTCTATTTCCTTCCCGCAACATACATAGATTTATGAACTGTTAATTGATTATGTTTACAGTAAATGCCACTATATTTTACGTTTTGTTAATTGACTTGTTAATTAACTTACAATTAGTACTTAAATAAACACGGAAGAATGGTTTAAACAAGACAATTGGAGGTCAGTCCACTTTCCTAATAACAAAATAGGCTGATTTGCATTTGGCAATACCTGAAGCTTATTATTATATATGAATTAATTGCCTGTTATATTGACATAGTTGCTAATAGACAGAAGTCTCTTCATGTGTATATAATTGGGTAAATAGGTATCACATGAATTATAATTAAATGGTAATTTTAAATCCGGAAGACAAGTTTTCCACGCCCACCGATAGATTACACGTTTCACGACGCGCGCTTCGCCAACCAAGTTGACATAATCGGGAGATGATTAAGATTGAGTTTTAATCATCTAAGGGGGTTACACCAGGGGACCTTGACTCTCGAAAAAATAGGTATTCATTTTTTTTGATACAGCTATTAAATATATAAAATAATTTCTATTTTATATATTAAATCTATTTTATATCTATCTTAAATACATTATATTCTATGAACAAATTAAAAAAAGTGAATAAAAAAAATTAAAATATAACGGAGATATGAGCTGTCAAGTAGGACCCTCTCTTGAAAATCATTGCCGATGGTGGAATTTTTCTCCCTATCAGGCAACGTCCGAAAAATAAAAAAATTCTTATTCAGAGAGGTAATAGCTAAAATGTAGCATAAGTAATTTTTTTTAAGATTTAGTGTCGAAATGACAACGGTTTGAGAAAAAAAAATTTTTGAGATTTAAAAAATTATAAAGAATTAACGCGACATCTAAATAAAAAGTCTTATACTACATTTTAGATAATATTATAAAGAATCCGTGATATAAATTTGATAAAGATCGGTTGAGTGAATCTCCAGGTATCGTCTACCATTTTGAAAAAAGTAGTTTCGAGAAAAATAAAAAAAAATCACTACCAAATAACGCGTCTGCGTGATACCTCGTAACCAAATACTTTTTTAGTATTAAAAGAAAATGCCTTTTATCTGCAATTCCTGGACCATATATGAGGTTTTCCACTGATATTGCAATGTCCTTCAATTCCTTTTGAACAGCTTTTTTCAACTTTCTGGCCTCTTTAGTCTCTTGTTGGGCTCTCATGTTAGCTATAGATATCCGATGTGCATCCGAGTTCTCGGATAATCGAATCTCGGATTTAAATTTTCATATGGTTAAGTTCTTAAAATATTCTTAAAATTATAAACAATTAAGGTAGTTTCTCCGGAAAACCACTTTTCTATAGAATTTCATCAAATTTCGGGTACATATAAAAAATAAACTTCCCCCGAAGGAAATTTCTTAAATGAAAAATTTTTGCCCGTATAATAAAGGAGATATTCATCATCAAAGTTGGAACTTGAATGGTTTGAATGTACCAGTTGACTAAAAGTTACACATTTTACGTCATAACTTGAAAATTTTTCTATACATTTTTTCTAAAAACAACTCATCTATACATTAGTTTTTTACGAATATTTTGAATTAAAAAATCGGTTGTTGCCTAATTTGTTGAAAAGATAAATATTTTTAAAGTATGCCAGTTTAAGTTTTGCTCGGTAAGTCGAGAACTTATCAATTAGCGCATGGCAACACAGCGCCATGCACTTTACCAGTCGCCACTTGTGTTATCACTGCACATTCGTTACAAACAATATCTAAAATTGAATTTAGTCCTAAATGATTTTCCTTTTTTATTTTTTCAAGTGAAAGAACGTTTTTACATTGACATCTTGTAATGTTTGTTAATGTAAATGCCAATGTTTGCCAAGCTCGCTTAATTCAACAATACGTCGTCCAACACTTAGGTTACTCTGTTTACTTTTTGTAAGATTCATTTTTGCAATACATTTTACGCGTTTGTGTATTACTTTTCGCTTTACAAATTCTCCCTTATTGTCCCACAACTGATTAATAAATGTCCGTTCACGCTCCGAAAAAGTTTACAGTCAGGTTAAGTATAAGACATACACAATCACAACAGATTAAAATACGACACAACGCAACGTTGTCGTCTTTAGTTTCAACTAATAAAAATGCAGTACGTATACATGCAGTGTCTGCGTATAGAGTACAGTCTCTGAAAAATAACGAACACTAGACTACTGACCATTTTTTTTTTGTTTTTAGGCCGAAAAACGAAAAATAAACCCTAGAAAAAAAAATATTTTACACGACTACATTACTTTTCCGCGTATAGTGGAGTGTGGAAAAGTAAAAAAATCGATTTACTGAAAATCTCAAGGTAGAGGGTGTAACCCCTCAAAAACTAGAACTGTATTATGGTTAACTGAATGGTTTCTTTTAAGAAAGTCAGCATATATTAATATGATTATATTAAAATAGATATGTTTTTACTTTTCCGCACTCAACTGTACTAGCGGAAAAGTAATATAAACGTGTAAAGAAAAATAGGGAAAAGAAAAAAATGTTTTGTTTTTCGGCCTAAAAACAAAAAGAAATGGTTTTTAAAAAAATGTGTCTGTGTGTGTGTCGTTGTCGTCGTTGTCGTTGTCATCGGCATTAAAATTTCTTGTTAGCACGATAGCTCAACTAAATCGTATCGGATCAATCGGTTTTTAACTGATTCTGATCGGGGATGTCTTCCAGATAACACCTATTGATTTTTAGGTGGATAGGACATACACCACGCTGTCCATGGGTCATGAGAAAGCACGATGGTGGACTATTTGAGATTTTTTTTGTTAGCACAATAACTCAACTAAATCGTGTCGGATCGATCGGGTTTTGACTGATTCTGATCTGGGACGTCTCCCAGACGACATCTATTGATTTTGAGGTGGATAGGACACACCCCACCCTGTTCATGGGTGATGAGAAAGCACGATGGTGGACTTTTTGAGAAATTTTATTTGTTAGCACGACCACTCAATTAAATCTTGTCGGATCGATCGTGTTTCGACTGATTCTGATTAGGGACGCCTACCAGACGGACATCTATTGATTTTGAGGTGGATAAGACACATTCCACCCTGTCCAGAGAAAGCACGATGATGGACTATTTGAGAAAATTTGAAAAAACTATCGCATAAAACATATTCCGCATTTGTGTTGGTTTATGTTTTGTCAGCCACTCAATTTCGAGATAGAGATGTTCTACGTGCGGAAAAATCCGTTTTAAGGTTTTAAAACTGTGTATTAAATACATCAAATACATTTAATATTTTCATCTGATTTAGTAATAAGCAGATTATTACTACTAAATTCTAGAAATTATTACTAGTATTTATAATACATAAATTATGAGAATACCTTTAAATCTGATATATACATACATTATGACCATTATGAATACATTAAATACTTTGGTATTTAAGATTATGCCTATATACATTTGTGAGTGACGTTCAAAAGAGATTAAAGAAACAAGTTCATCAATCAATACTTCAAGATATTTGGTATCGGTAGCGGCGCAAAAGTGAATCTTTAAGTTAATTTAAGTTAATTAACATTTCAATACACTCAAGTTTAAATATATCACAATAGCATGCATGTATCTGCGATTTTAAATGTATGCGTCATTCGGCCGGGTCATCGCAGTCTAGTGCATTGCCCTGCACAGTTCATCTCTCTTTTTCTGGATATGACACATCAAAACGATCCAGTAATACTTAATTGCACCCAGTCTACTACCAGCTTTTAATACGTTAGAGCATAGTTACTAAATATCTAAATATAATTATACATGTATAATTTTTAGAATTTAGGACTGTTGCACAAACCCGCTTAACGCGAATTGTAACTATACGAGTATATCAGGTTGGGAAAAGATTAATTTCGGTTTTTCCATGTTTTTCAAAGGGAATTTATTCATATAAATTTCACACACTAATCACTGATATATATATGCCGTTTTGATCGATGACTTTTTGCCGTTTTTCTGGTAAAACCATAATTCCGTCGCTGTAGAACTTCTAAAATTTCTGAGCGAAGAACTGAACCAAGTAATTTTCAAAAGCCAGCTTCATACCATTAAGGGAGTTATGCAGAGACCGAGACAAATGGTAGTCGGACGGGGCAAGGTCCGGGCTATACAGTGGATGCATCAAAACTTCCCAGCCAAGGTCTCTCAATTTTTGCCGAGTCATTAAAGATATGTGTGGTCTAGCGGGAAGACGTCTTTCCTATTGATCAATTTGGCCGTTATTTTTAACGGCTTCAATCGCATTAGTTGTTGACAGCAGAGAGTCGAATTAATGGTTTGGCCATGTTCGAGCAACTCATATGCTTAAATAAACGCTAAATATGCCAAAAATGACCGTCTGAAATCTTCATTTTCAACGTGCAATAACTTTTGACTGCGTAAACGAATGACGCTACTTTTATATTCAAATTGTTCTGTGAACTGTTACCTTTCATACGTGCTATAGTATGGCTGCATTCAATAAGTGTTCCTAGAGATATGCAACTTTAAAGTTATCTATTGGGAAAAACCGACATTACTTTTTTCCCCAACCCATTATTATTTATTTAATCGTATGATGAAATAAAATCGTATAGCATTTAAGCAAATGGACATATTTATTATAAATAAATCATACGGACGAATAAAAAGTTGGAGCATATATCGTATGTAAATATTAGAACAACTTCCATATTCTTAATCCAATTAGGTACCTATATACAAAATTTTGTCTTCTAACAATCGTAGGTATAATTTTTATAAAATATGGAAGCTCATTAACGCATCAGCAATACTTTTCAGTATTTCTTATAGTTTTTCGAATATTTAAGTCACCATATCATCATTTAAATCATGGTATTATAATTAAATGATTTTAATTAATGTTTAACACTTTATAATGGTGCCTATTATTGGAAGAAAAGATGAATAGATGTCAAATTGAATGAAAACGTTAATGAGTAAAAATTTTAGAAAAAGACTTGCGGTGAAATTAAATCGTAAGAATTTTGATTCAGTAGCGTGTAGATCCCCCTCTAGTTCTTATCATTCCATTCATTCATTTGGTCGTGCTATTGATCAAGTAATGAATGGTTTCCCGAGGAATATTCTCCCATTCGACAAGAACGGCCTGTTCAAATTCCCTAAGAGTCATTGGGACAGGTATGTGACTCCTAACTGATCGTTTAGTGCATCCCATATATGCTCTATGGGGTTCATATCGGGGATTCTTGGTATGGCGTATTGATGGAATATTCCCAAATCGAAAGTAGTCCAGTACCTCCTTAACAAGGCGTTGGTTTTAATTTCACATTAAAAATGAAATTTTTAATGTGAATTTGCTAAACTTGAATGTGTTCGACTGATTGTTGATTGTTTAACTCCTAACAAAATAGCCACATATTGCTGGCTGTGTTCCACGTTAATCAGAGTTACTGTTTTCACTGTTTCATCAGTGTTTATAGTTTAAAGTGTATAGTTTAAAGCGTCCTGGAGAAAGTATTTCATTCACTTGATAGCATTAAATAAATAAAAAAAGAATCACTAGCGTAATTAACTTTATTGCCAACTACAAACTACTGAAGTGGGGAGATATATTCATATCATCTGCAAATACCTTATACAATAAGGACTAAACAAATTAGGCCAAAACAGATGTTCTCCTGGCTATATGCCAACGACGAGCGCTCAATTATATGACGATATTTGCCGTATTTTGTCTATAGCCCAGTCAAATTAGACAAATCGGTAGTAAAAAATCCTAGAGTTTTGGAAATGGTCTTAAACGCTTCCTTTAGACTTGGGTTAACGTGTGTAAAAAGTCCCCGAGAGTGGGGGGTGAGATCGAAGAGGGGGAGGGGTTTAAATGCATTTTTGGGGGCATTTTTGTCCTAGGACTAATCTGTTAAGAGTTACAGGGCTGACAAAAGTAACACCATTTCAAAAATTCTGCTTTATTCGCATTTAAAACCAAATTACAGTCTACAATTGTCTTGTATATTAATATTGATAATTCTAATTACATTATGAGTACATTTAATTGTAGCTAGTAAGCAAATCGAATGTATTGGGTCGAACAGTTCAATATAGGGTGTCAAGGGGTCTTTAGGGTCATCCTCATATGCTGAATTCTCATCTTCAACTGGAGACGTATGCACGTGAAATATGTTTAGGGTTCGAAAAACAGCAAAGCAATTATTGTAATACACTTTTATTTACTTCTGGATGACAATTATGTAGTACTAACTCTAACGAGTAACAAGTAAGATCTGCCTTTACAATTCGAGGGGCTACACTTTTATATGGAATTATATCAGACATCTGAGGGCAGCTTTATCGGCGGACGTGAGATAAAGCTGTATCTTTAACAATTATTATTATATGAGAAATCCATGCAGTGGTTAAAAATAAATATACGAGGTGTTCTAGTTATCCATGTAACTCGCGCTCTCACAACCGCATATTGAAGAGCAATGAATGCCTGCCTTAAGGCATCCACAGCGTGTACCACAGCCTTTGGTGTAGCTGCAGAATATTGTTGATAGGAGAGCAGTTGGGGCAGCGTGATAGGTAAGCAAGGGTTGAAGATCTCCATCTACCTCTCTCATCCAACCCCAATCAGTAGGTGGCAGATTGTTGCCCAGCCATTCCTGAACATTGCAAATAGTCTGTATGAATGTTGCAGTGCAGAGCCTTTAGTTGGTGGTAGAGAGGGGAGGTCTGGCCTCACCCTTGTGGTGCATTTTAGGAAGGCTAAATAGCGCTGTTTGTCCAGGTCTGTTACTCTGGCGTTGTACATTGCTAGGAACATCTGTTCCACTGCGCCTGCGGCTTCCTGTGTGTTGAAGTGTTTGTGTAAAAGACGTGGGAGATGGAATACAGGCTGCTATTCGCCATGAATAATTTAGCAATCGATGATTTGCCTTTTCGGAAAATTGCAGAGGTTGTATCACAACCGCTAAAACTGCGAATGAACAACATGCTCTTGACAAAGTCATGTTCCTGCAATTCTGTGGAGGAATTTCAGGAAGCTCTGTTTTCCTCGTTCCCCTTCCCTGGTTTGAAAAACTTTATCTCTTGCTCCCTTGGATCTAAAGCAATCAGCAGGCCCAGCAGATCCACATCTTCGCCGATGACAATAGTACAACAACCAGATTCTGCTTTTTCCAATGCACACTTCACTATCGTTTTATCAACATCAGCCAATCCAATGTCCTGTCTGACTCCAATTCCTTCAGCGTTCATTTTCTGAGTCAGCATAGTGTTGAACCTGGCCTTATTTTTTTCCTTACTTAAAAAGTGTTGTTGTTGAGTCGTCACTGCCATCTCTTCAGTAAACTCAATATCGATCGATGCTGTGATGATGGTGGTTCGATGTTTTTGTTCTGCACGTTTTGTGCTGTTGACGGTGTCAGAATAACCATAAAAAACGACAGTGCCAGCATTCACCATAGTGCTTTTTATGTAAATCACATATTCATAAGCACGCCATGAGTAGGAGTGTGACTCAGTAGTAGGGGATCCCTCTGCGAGAAGGGTCGGGTGCCCGGCCTTGAACAACAAAAGAAAGGAATAAAATACACCCTCCAGTTAAGGGACGCATTTGAGCCCCTCCCTTCGCTGTTGCAACATCCCGCCATTCATCTCCTTCTCGGTAAAACTTAAAATTTGATTTCTTTACACACTACTTCCATATAAAGGCTTACCGGCTACAAATGAAATTAGTTTGGAATTGTATGAAGGATTTTTAACGCTGGAACATGCAATTTGAGTTAACATCCAAATTTCAGAAGTTCATAGCTTGGCAACCGTACGTACTAGGACAAAAATGTGTAATAGTATTTTTGTAGGAAATTCAAATCATTCAAGTCAGTTTCAATTTTGTATATAAAGTATTTTTCTGTAGGAGGATAGTTTCCGAGATACAAGCGAAAAATTAAAAAAGAGACATTTAAACCCTTCCCCCTCCTCGAGGTCACCCCCTATCCTTGGGGAGTTTTGACACACATCAACCCAAGTCTAAAGGAAGCGTTTAAGATCATTTCCAAAACTCTAGAATTTTTTTCCACCGATTGCTCTCTTTTTGTCTAATTTGACTGGGCTACTAACAGAGTTAGCACTAAAGTACAGTGATTTAGATTGCTCGAAACCTCAAGGAATTTTTCATTGTATTGAATTTATTGCCATTTACAAATCATTTTAAACAGCGTTCAATGTATTATTAACAAATAATTATAAAATATTACTTTACACCTGTCAAATAATTGCAATGCTTCATCATTAGTGACAGGATCTCCTTGACCATCATCATCATCATCATTAGGTCATTAGTCCTAAGACTGGTTGGACGCTAACCTCCAGCTTCTCCTATCTTGTGCTAACCTACGCATTTCGCTAATTGTGCTACAACCTACATCCCTTACTATTTGCGAGCAGTAGTCTAATCTCGGCCTACCTCTGCCTTTCTTCACTCCTATTTCTGCCTCCAAAATATCTCCTTGACCAGCTACATAAAATGATTAACGATTCAAACTTTCAAAAGGTACATCCCGATACATTATTTTGTCCTGAAAATATGTACCATACGTTATATATGCCATAGATATTTATATATCTCATACTTTATATATTGACAGTTTATCAGCATATTATGTCTTCATTATTTCCCACTTCGATGTTGGAAACCTAATAGTGTTTAGAAAATATTGTTCAACATACTGTCTTGGGTATGTTTCGTATATTTATGTATTTTTGACCACAGTGGTACGCCTAAATGATATCTCGGTTCATAAGTTCACAACATAGAACGTTCATGAACATTAGATTCATGGAAATTTCGATAGGAAATATACACTTCGCATTATTCACCTCAATATATTCGTGGGTGGGTACCCAAACCCACGACAAACGATTGCTTGATTTGCTTTATGGAAATGACCTATAGAATTCTGCTTAGGCATCTATTTTATATATTTAAAATGAATCGGTTTCTATCTCAAAAGTGCTGACGAATTAACTAGTATTCTTGATTACAACCTATTTATGAATCAGCTAATGCCAATAAGTTGCTTATATTTGTGTACCTCTCTATACCTCATATAGTTTTTATTAGATCTTTAAAATTGATCGGTAGATATGTTTCTAATCATATTAGCTTAAATAGAAGTGATAACTGTAATCGCTTTGAATAATTCATTATGGTCCTAAACAGAGTTGTTTTATGGCCAATATATTACTGCACTCTGAATGTCACTGCAGTCTACAAGACTTATCCCCCTGAGATTAAAAATTTATTAGGTAATACAAATACATAACATGGACATGATTCATGTTTTCATATTTCATGGACATGCGATATACTATGATAGGTGACACTTTGCATCTTCCTTGTGGTTTTTGAACAGTCTGATTCACTGTATTTTAGTGCTAACTCTGTTAGACAAAATACGGCAAATTTTGTCATTTAATTCAGCGCTCGGCGTTAGGCATATAGCCAGGAGAATAGCTGTTTTGACCTAATTTGTTTGGTCCTTATTATATAAGGCAGTTGCAGATGTGTTGGAGTATAATCTCCTATAAAATTTCAGTAGTTTATCAATATTGCTATTTATAGCCATTCGAAGATTTATTATTAATTTCACAAGGTTGTGTATCAACAAGATTCAAAAAGAATAAAAAGTATTAAACAAAAAATAAGATAAAAGCAATAAAAAACGTTTTCAGCCGTATTTTATATATTTTCTTATCGTATATTGTTTTTATGCGTTTCGTTCTATAATGTGGATCACTTAAATTCTAATAAAAATGAAAACCGCCATTTGGCATATCACTTGTGATTTTAATAGCATACTTACGTGTTTGCAAAATAGCCTTTTCTAAAGTAACCAACTTTATTCCATGCCAAAATGCGTTTTGGTCGTTATCGCGGTCATTAGTTAGTGTCGTACTTGCTTAGATTCAAAACAGATCTGTTAATCATACCAGCGGTACTAATCAAGACATATTTTTTGAATAATGAGTGTAACAATTTTAGCAGTATTTATCATAAATGTGCACTGCTATGCAATTAATATGTATCGTTTGAACACGGTGCCAAGAAGGTTGTTTGCTAATGTATTTACGATAATATTTTAATTTCTTTCGCAAAGTATTGTATGTAAAATCGAAAGGAAATGTATAATTAAAAAAAATGTATTTTCCAATTCCACATTTATTTATATACGTAACGGATTTCTCTTATATCATAATTTGAAAACTTTTATATTATACATTTTTTACAAAAACAACTCATGTATGCATTAGTTTATTACGAATATTTTGAATTAAAGAAATAGATTGTTGCTCGTTTTGTTGAAATATGTTTGCCCGTACTATAAAGGAGATATTCACCATCAAAGTTGGAACTTTTTGCATGGATTGAATGTACTAACTAAATGTACTGAATGTACTAATTAACTAAAAGTTACACATTTTACATCATAACTTGAAAACTTTTCCATACATTTTTTTCAAAAGCAACTCATCTATCTATACATTAGTTTATTACGAATATTTTGAATTAAAATAATACGGTGTTACCCGCTTTGTTGAAAAGATAAACATTTTTAAAATATGCCAGTTTAAGCTTTGCTCGGTAAGTTGAGAACTTGTCAATTAGCGTCTGGCAATGCAGCGGTATGCATTTTACCAGTCGCCACTTATGTTATTACTGCACATTCGTCACAAACAATATCTAAAATTGAATTTAGTCCTAAAAAACTTTCATTTTTTATGTTTTTAAGTGAAAGAACGCTTTTATATTCACAACATCTTAAATGTTTGCCAAGCTCGGTCAATTCAACAATATGTTGTCCAATGCTTAGGTTAGTCTGTTTACTTCTCGCAAGATTTATTTTTACAATACAATTTAAACATTTCTGTATTACTTTCCGCTTAGAAAATTTTCCTTTATTGCCCCGTAACTGACACGACAAAAACTCATTTTTAATTTTTCTATAAATATTCACTCATGCTCCGAAAAGTTTTACAGTTAGGTTAAGTGTAACACATATACAATAACAACAGATTAAAATACGACAGAACTCAACGTTGCCATGTCTTTAGTTTTAACGAATAAACACGTAGTTGTGTGTATATGTTACGGTAAGAGCAAGAAGACTAGAGAACAGGAGAAATAACTCGAGTGGTGGGGGTAAGACGAAAAACGTCCGCACCATGGCGGTCCTTGCGTAGAACCGAGCGAGGTTATGTTTATTTTTGTTTACTGTGTTTTTAAAGTTTTGAGCGTTTCCAGTTTTTCCGTTAAATATGTCAAAAGCGTCGAGATATTGTTGCGTTACGAATTGTTCCAGCAAAAGTCATTCCAGATTGTGTCATAAATAAACGAACAATTTTTTAAAGTTCCTGAGGTAAGTCTTTCGATAAACAAGTATTGTAATGTTTGTATACACCGATAGTAACGCTTACTTTGTAGTAAATAGTAAAAGTGCAGTGTAATGTAGAAGTAAATTGTCAAATAGTAATTTACAACTCAATTTCGTTTAAGGACTGTGAGAGACGAGAAAAATGGTTGGAGGTGCTGTCACCGTATTACCTTAATATTATGCAACTCAAGGAAAGAATACTTTATAATAGTAGAAAAAGAAAACTCAAAATACCAGTTTTCCTTCAGTTAACGTTAATGAATTTGAACTTCCCACAGAACGTTTCCGTAATAAGATTTTTGGTTATCATAGTTTTTTAATAACAGGTAACATCCTATATTATTTTCCAGATGTCCTTCCAATGAATGAAGACAAGTACCTTAATCTTATGCAGCTCAAGGAAAGAATACTTTATAATAGTAGAAAAAGAAAACTCAAAATACCAGTTTTCCTTCACTTAACGATAATGAATTTGAACTTCCCACAGAACGTTTCCGTAATAAGATTTTTGGTTATCATAGTTTTTTAGTAAGAGGTAACATCCTATATTATTTATTTTATATTATTATTATGGCCTTTTAGTTAAATTGAAAAAGTTTAACTACAGTTAGTTAGTTAAAGTTAGTTAGGTAGTTTAGTTCTTTTCATTGCAATGTTATTTCTTCGCTTACATTAGAATGCAACTTATAATTTCAATTTTCTTGAATAAATAGTTTTGTGACATTTCTTGTTTTATTCCTGCACCCTTCAATTTATGTCTAATTACTAACGTTAATTTTTAAAAATTAATTGATTTTACATCACACACTGTATTGCCTTCATAGTACACTGATTTAAATAAATTGTACTCTTATTGAATGCTTTGTTTTTACTGAAGCAACATACAAAAAGGTCGGTAAATATGTAATGCTATTACCACAAGATCGCAAATTTTAAATTAACCGAATATATACAATTGATTAGTATTTGTTTAAAAACAACTTCACATTTCATATAATAATAGCTCACAAGCTAATTTCACAGGAAAACTATCGGTTATTTCTTGGATGTTTGAAATATCTTGTACAGACTTCGGCACATCCCATTCCATCCATTCCAAATATTCACTGTGTAAATACACATTCACATTCAACTTCTTATCAATGCATATGTTTAAATTGGTGTCCAAACCAGATTCGGCATACCATTTTTCGCTTGGCAATTCAATGGAGTGTCTGTTGCTTTGTAAACTTTCAAACAAAATATTTTCTTCCGAGATCGAACACTTCTTCATTTCCCCATACAAAAGTGATCGCAGTTCGACATTTTCAATTCCACTTGTGGCCAATCTTCCTGTGGATGATTAAAACTCGTTAGACTAAAAGCTCATTATGTTATTTCATTTCCACAAAGCTAAATTATCATCGATATCCTACTCGTGGCAGACATAAAAGAAAATTATAATTGACAGATGAAAAAATGCAATAACATTTCTTGCTCTAAAAGAAAAGCATTCAGAACTATTATTTTTTGTACATACTATGTATTTAGGACTAAAAATACTGTATCCCAATTTTCATAGCGTGTTTTCACCAAACAATTCGGAAACAACAATTGTAAAGAATTGCACGCGAAAATTGTTTACTGTTTACATAATGAGCACAATAGAACCCTAACCCTACATTTAAATAGTGAAGATCCGCGATAGACGAGGATAAACGGCATGCGCAGGCGCAGATCCCGCGCGATACTACGCGAGGCTGCCATATTGGCGCCGTTTTTCGTCCTACCCCCACCACTGATTTTTTGAGGAGCTATGTCTCCTTACTCTCTAGTCTTCTTGGGTAAGAGTACGCATAACGGCAAGTGTACACATTTGCCGGAAAATGTATACTCTAGCCTGTCTTGTTGGTAAAAGTGCGTAAAACTTTGATCATCAGTCGGTGAACTTACTTTGGTCGGTGTAAAACGGACATGTGCACACTTCCCAAGCACACCCGGTAAAAGTAGGCATATCTACTTACTTTACTGCACGGGTAAAGTTCTGACTCTGTATGAGAGAGAAGTTAGGTTAGGTCTGAATCGAAGTGATATTTAATTAACAGTTTACCTATTAAAAGTGCAATAGGAAATGGAAGTAACTTTCAATGAACAATTATAATCTTATAAGAAATAAGAATCATGACTGCGTTTATATGAAGCATACTTTTTCAAGGGTAGGTAATACATAGATACCTACTTACGTAAAAAAGCTACCGTCATTTTATACTTCATATTTGAATAATGGTTTTCTTTTATATTTCTATAACTATTGTACATTTCGTTTAATAAACAACAGTTTAAACTACAGAAATAAGGAGATTATACTCCAACCCATCTGCAAATTTCTTACATGATAAGGACTAAACAAATTAGGTCAAAACAGCTATTCTCCTGGCTATATGCCAAACACCGAGCGCTGAATACATGACAAAATTTGCCGTATTTTGTCTAACAGAGTTAGCACTAAAGTACAGTGATTGTTTCAAAACTACAAGGAAGATGCAAAGTGTCACCTATCTCAGGATATCGTTAACTGCAGACCGGTTTCCACCTTTCTATCTTGGGCCTCGTCAGTACAGTGTAAACGAGTATACCTTCGACAAATGAAGCTCACATCTAGTAGTAGTTGCTACGATCCACCGCAGTAGAACGTACCAAACGCCATCTCTTGGTAGTTTCGAGAACAATCTAAATCGGTGTAAGAGCTTGAGATCATCAGTATAATGTAAAGTTTTACTCCGCAGAGGGTAATATTCAAACTATAGAAATAAGGAGATTATACTTCAACCCATCTGCAAATGCCTTATATAATAATAGCCAGGTTTGAAGATTACCTTCTGCGGAGTAAAACTTTGCATTATACTAAATAATAGTTTTTTTACTCCTTTTTTATTTTCAAATCTGGAATCCGAAATTCTGTATATACAATTTCACATTTACCATCATCCATAGGTAAATGTGTACATTTTCTAGTAAAAGTGGCAATATTCGTCAATTAGTAGTGTTATACTCACATTTACCACTCGATTTGGATGATGTTCACTTTAACCGGACAATGTACACATTCACCGAATTCGCACTTTTACCGTAACATATACGTACACATGCAGTGTCTGAGTGCAGTCTCTAAACAAAAATAATGAACACTCCAAATATTTTACGTTTACATGTTATATTATACGTTGCTTAAGCAACGTATAATATAACATTTTAATATTGCTTTGAATTGTTAGAATATTTAAATACTTTGGTTCCATTTTCTCTGTTGAAAATGACATTTTAACAATATTTGTTGGAATCAATGATATGTATGATAAATATTTATAATGTCTTACGTTTTGTATAGAGAGGATACTTTAGCATAGACGTACCTCTATAAGGTCATATATAATATTATTTTGTCTGTTCTATTAAAAACAATGCCTTAAAAAATACTTTATTATAAATTGACAATATTCGTATTTCCATTTCCCCTGTTTGTTTTTTACAAAAAAGCTATTTAGTGTTACATTACCATTTCCTTAATATTTCTATATCTTCCGGTTCCTCCAAATAATATAAGCACGATTCATCAAGAATAAATAAATATGTTTATATCTTTAGTTATTTACGTATTTTGAAAAAGCTCTTGGACATATTCCGAGAGATATTTTTTAAGAGTTTTCTCACAGCAATCCGTAGGTGGTAACACGGTTTACTCATATAATTTTAACTAGCAATAACAGTCGGTTTAGCGCATAATTTTATAGCTTTTAGAATGGTGCGTAGTTTATTTAATTAATCGGGAATTCTCTCTGCACCTATGCCAAGGGAAAGTACACTTTTCGTGGGGTATATTTACATGCACATTCTTAATAATAAGGAAGAACAATACGCATGCGTATGCGTGTTGTTGAATAGTTGGGTCGTAAAATTGTCATCTCTTATATGCTCTGACATGTACTCTACTTCAGCGTTTAGTACATTGATTTCATATGTATACTGAAATGATAGACACTAATGTTCTACTACACTAGCATTGATAATAGACAACTACACATTAACGAAATTGAGTGGTTTTCAAAACAAGTATACAAGTTGTTCTTAAATAGTACTTATATAGTTACTATGTGGTTAGAGGTTATAATAACTGTTTCAATATAATTAACGTATCGTGTACAATTTCTCTTAATGAACTTTATAAAATAAATTTCTTCTGTTAAAAGTTTAATTACATAATAGTCAAATTAATTTGATAGTTCAGATTTGTAAATTATTACCTTGTGCATAAGATGTAATTAATAAATTATTGTTAAAAATTAGCCTTTCCACTTCTCCATTTGATTTATTACATTCTTGTGTAACATCTCGTAAATATACATATTCCATTTTCTGTTTAGCGAACATTGATGTATACAAAAAATCTTTAAGATTGGATTTTAATTCTATGATATGTGGTTTTTAATGTTAACACAACGTTTGTCTTGGCATAGAACTGTAGTATAGTATTATAACAATTTTAAGTAATCGTGTCGGTGGACAAGAAATTAAACGGTGTGTAATTAATTACTTGGCACCATATCAAACAAATCGTTATTAAGTAGTTTAAGTACCTCGCCACTCCTTTCTATTTAATTAAGTTATCTTGCCCGAAGCTCCAAACACGGACATCTCCATATATTTATTAAGTAGAGATACTAAACAAATAAGGTGGGTAAATTGGTGACTAACTAACACCGGAGAAACATTTTCACTACCGGGGAAATTTATTATCATAAATGTGTCAGAGTAGGATTTAATAGAGTAAGCATGATATTGGTATTGCTTAATGTTACAGATGTACGCTGAGAACAATAAATGGTAATAATAATTAGTAACGTATAAGTCGGAAATCGAGTAAGGAACCACCAAACCGCAAAGAGGTTATAAAGTAGTTCCCGAATAGCAAGGCTATTACGTAATCGCTATAGGAAACAACTACTCCTCCAGTTAGCTCCGTCAGACATTGAATTGTACCTAATATCGATCCTAGACCCCTTTCTCGTGTTTCTGCACGAATAACAAGGTTTATGAAAAGAAGACCCGCCACGAGTAGGATTCAAAAACTGTCCCGGATGGGAACCAAACGACAGACAGCTGTTTCGAACTTATTAGTTCTCACCAGTGCCGTACACGGTACGCCGGTCCAGGACAAATTCCGAATCAAATCCATGGGGTATTCATCTAAATCGATACGATCTGTCAGTAACGTATAAGTCGGGAATCGACAAAGGAACCACCATTTAGATGAATTGTGGTTCGTGTTAAAATACAATTTAAATAAAATAAATGATTGGTGTTAACTGACTAATGTACCACTCAATACATTTAAATGTAGTGCTTTCACTTTTTCGAAAGTTTGCGATATTCTTAATTTTAGTTATTAGCCCAAGAGCTGCAAAGGCCTAATAAAATTAAGGACCTTGGTATAATTTTTAATGGATCATTCAGTTTTAACGAGCACATAATATATCTGGATTGTTGAAAGCGTTGAGAAGACTAGGATTTATAATAAGTTAATGTAACGTGTTTAAAAATATAGAAATAATGAAGTTGTATTATTCCTTTGTGAGATCAAGGATAGATTATTTGTTACTGGTATGGTTACCAAGGTATATCAATTATGCGAATTGTATTTAAAAGTTCAGCGTCGGTCGTTTAATTAAGTATCATATTACGGAGATTTGGTATATCTCATTTTACATTCTATTTCATTCGTTTTTCTGTATAAAATAATTCACAATACCGCACTACGCAAATAAAAGAAATAAAACTTTCTCTGTAATTAATACACTTAATTAAAAAAAAAAAACTTGCTTTATTTAACAGACAACGAAAATCCCTGTGCCACACGACATTTTTTCAAATTTAAAGTATTTGGGGGCTAGTAATAATTCACGGGGGTTAAGGACGGGATAGTCTTTTGGTAATAAGAATTGATAATTAAAAATAAAAATCGACTTATTTCGGGACATTGCATAAAAATCAACAGTAACGCTTAAAATTAATTTATTCGGAAGGAAAATTGTTACAGTTTTTGTGATTTAGTAAGTAATTGTAATACATATTAAATTGTGGAAAGGTTAGACACTTTGAGGATGCGCGTAATAAGAAATAATGGTTTTTGAAAAATATGTGTATACACAGATAACGGGCTGTATTCATCAAGCATATTTTTTTTTTTTTGTAAAGGGAAAATCTTAAAAAGACACTTCACCATCTCTTCGACGTATCTGGTGAAGTAGTGTGGAATTCGCACCCACTAAAAAACCCTTTTCTTCAACTTAACCATTCCGGTACCGCTTTCCAGCATATCATCAGAGTGGTAGTATGTCTGCACCGCTTCAGTCTCTATGTTCTCGCTGTTGCCTTAGCCTTACTTCCTTTTCTTTGATTTCCATGATTTCGTGAAATCCTTTTTGTAAAAAACGCCACTTTTTTGCCTCCGTGCACATTATGGATATCAGATTGTTTACTTCCAGTGGTACTCCAATTTTAATTTCCAATTGCCTTCTGTAAGCTTTCCACCTCACACACTGAAAAGCATGTGCTCCGGTGTATCTATTTCTGCTGAGCAGTGATTGCAGTTCGTTTCCGTAGCTTTCCCTATGCGATACGCAAAAGATTTGAATGACCCATGTCCTGAAAGAATTTGTGTCATCCAGTAGTCTAGATTTCGATGCTGACATTTCGCCCATTGTCTAACATCGGGGATCAGTTTCTTAGTCCACTATGCAACATCGTGCGTTCCTTCCCACTGCTCCTGCCACTTATCGAGAGTAATTTGTCTAGCCGCTTTCTTAGACTCTGAAAGATGTCCATCATTGCGATAGTAAAGGTACTTTCTTTCTTCAACCAACAATTCAATTGGTGGGATACCAGTTATCACCTGGATTGCCTTAGTTGACACAGTCCTATAGGCTGAAGCTATTCGCAGTAGCACTTTCCTTTGCGTTTTAGTCATCATATTTTTATACTTTGTTATTTGTAAAGTCTCATGCCATATCGGTACTCCGAATAATAAGATAGATTGCACTATTCCCCAAAGTGCCTCCCACTTTCGAGATTTAGGTCCACCAATATTTGGCATAATTCTATTAAGTTTTCCTACTCTTGCTTCAGCCTTCTCCACAGCTCTTACGATATGCTTTTTGAATTTCCCACTGTCATAGAAAGTAACACCTAAGTATTTCACGACCCTTACCGGCTCGATGGCAGTATTTTCTAAAACGAATCGACACTCTGCCCTCTTTTTTTTTTGACCTTTTAGGATGATTGCCTCTGTCTTTTGTGGTGCCCATTTCTAGATAATGAACTTCCATCCAAACACTTATCCTTCTCAACGACTTATTTATTCTAAATATCAATTCATCCAGGTTGTCCGCTCTTACCAGTAATGCCAAATAATCTGCAAAACCTATGCTTATTGTATCTTCACAGAGGTCAAGTTTTAAGACACCATCGTATAAGACGTTCCACAGGGTCGGTCCAAGTACCGATCCCTGGGGAACCCCAGTTGTGACACAGATCTCTTCATTTTTTGCTATTTGCAATTTCCTATCTTTGAAGTAAGAAGATATTATGTTAATAATATAACTTGAAATGTTTCTCCTACGTAATTCTTGGATAACAATGTTCCAAGCTGCCGAGTTGAATGCATTCTTTACATCCAGCGTCACTAAAACACACCACTTATTTCTACATACTGCCACCATACTTCGCACTTTTTCTACTGCCTGGATAACCGATCTAACTTTTCGGAAACCAAATTGGTTTTCAGACAAGCCTTCACCGGCTTCCAGTTCCATTTCCAGACTCCCTCGTACTAATGCTTCGAAGAGTTTACTTAGAGTCACCAATAAACACAGAGGTCTCAAAGACGAGTAATCGTTCAAAATCTTTCCTGACTTAGGTATAAGAACTAGTTTAGCTACCTTCCAAGATGTAGGGAATTTTTGCTTTTTTAGCAAATTGTTCATTACCTTCAATAACCACAGTGAAGCAATGTTTACAACTTCTTTGATTGCTTCTGGCGGTATGCCATCTAACCCTGGAGTTTTTCCAGATTATCTGCGGATTCTTGAAGCTCTTCCTTTGTGAAAGATACTATATCTTCTACGACTGTATCATCCTCCCAGATGTCTCCTCTCGCAGAAAACAGTGACTGTACAATGCACCGTTTCATTTCTATACTCGGGGCATACGGTATTAAATTGGTCAAATATGTTACTGCAATTTTATATCCTTTACCCCATATATCATCGTTTAATTTCAGACATACGTCCTTCCAATGCTTATTTTTGGATAGTTTTATCAATTTCTGTAATTCTCGTTTTTCGGTCTTATATACCTTTTGGGTTTCGTTGTCTCTCCCATTTCGTCTAGCACTTCTTGTCAATATCCTCCTAATGTGTACACATTTTCTCCTTTTATTTTCAATTTCATCACTCCACCAATAAAGGACCTTTTTCCTTGGTCTATTGCCAGTGGATATCAAGCTACTCCTATAAGCATCTTGAATTATTTGGACACAGGCTTCTAGTGTTTCCTTGCTCTCGTCGTTTACTTGCAAGTTCCATTCCAACATCACTTTAAATATTTCCCAATTATTTAACACCTTTGTCTTCTCCATATCGTGCCACAGGCTTCCTTGTTCTCTGATTTCAAAGTAAATGTAACTATGGTCACTAAGTGTTTCTTCGTCTAATACTTCCCATTTAACAATATTTTTACCAATACGTTCGGTAGAGCACGTGATATCAATAAAAGATTTCGTGTCGCCTCTGACAAAAGTAGGTTTTTCTCCTGTATTATGTACAAGTATACTAAGAGTCCCCATCCATTCCACGAGATATTCGCCTCTTGCGTCAGTATATGGTGAGCCCCATTGTGGCGATTTTACGTTAAGATCGCCCATTATAACCTTTTCACCATTTTTTCCGTTTACATCATTCATGAGATGATCAATTTCTCGTTTAAAGATGTCCACAGTTCATCAAGCATATTACAACCACAGCCATAACTATTACTTACTTCACTCTAACGCTAATAAATCAGTTACATAGATTATTTTTTCTATTTTTTTTTTTTTTTGATATTTATCATCCTTCCATAATATTCTCAGATCAGTCGCAGATTCGTTCTTATGTTTGCTTGCTAGTTATTTATTATTTTCTCAGATTTTTTATATACTAAATATCTACGTGTGTAGATAATTTTAGTAGTAAAATTTAACGGCTAATACAAAATGTTCTGTAAGTCTTAGATATAATTTATTTATAGG
This sequence comes from Rosalia funebris, assembly GCA_037954035.1. NCBI lineage: Eukaryota > Metazoa > Arthropoda > Insecta > Coleoptera > Cerambycidae > Rosalia > Rosalia funebris. The sequence goes on along the minus strand of JAZFAV010000020.1, from coordinate 28,555,597 downwards.
TTGTTGATATATTTTTAGCCGAGCTCTATTTCTATTTCAACTACTTGAATCATATTATTTATATTGTTGTTATTAATTTAATGCTGTGGGTAATATATTCTTAATATTATGGGCACATAAAGTTTGCTTATTTTCTTACGAAATTCTAAAATAGCTACCTATTTTTTAAATATACATATATATATATATATATATATATATATATATATATATATTATATTTTTTTATTATATTTTGCATTGTGTTTTGAGGAAGAACAGAATATCACATAATCACATAGTGACATTAAGAAAACGTGGCTAGTTTGATATTTCCTACTGCTGGAATGTAATGTGAAAAATAGGTATAACATAAGTCCTAACACGCTGCCTTAGGGCACTCCTGGAGTTATTGTTTTAAACTCTGAATATTCGTTTTGTTTTGCTTTATTCTGAAAGTTCGCTGGTTTATGTATCTAAAAGCTATACATACTGTATTAGTAAGTACATTTTTAATTTCATTATTATGCCTTCCTGCCAGAGTTTGTCAAATGCTTGGGCCATTTCCAGAAAAATGGCTGATCATATCTTCTTTTCTTAAAGAAATATTTTCTTTTTTCGTTTCCAAACATTTTTCTATAACATCTATTATTCGATGTTGATTGTTGATTGACCGTTGCATCTTTATTACGGAAACCAAATTAGTGATCGGAGACCAGCTGTTTATCTTCGATTATTTTCTTCAACTTGCTCAAAAACAATTTTTCAAATAATTTATATAACATATGGAGCAGTGAAACGGACTTATATGATTTTACTTCATTTGTAGGTTTACCTGGTTTTGCTATAATTATTACCTCTGCTGTTTTCCATAAAATTGGAACACTAATGTATGGTAAACAGTTCAGCCTTTTGGTTGTTGTTTCTAGCCCAGATGTTGTTTCTCACCCATTTATTCTCGAGTGGGTGAGATTGGTTTAATTTGCCAATTCAACCTCTGTGTAGGTGTCCATAGTGAATAAATCTGCTTTGTCCATCAGTTAATTCATGTAGATAGATATTGATTGATTCATTTTTAATTTCCTGGATTTCTCTATTGAGCTGTTGGGTCAGGTTTTTTAATATATTTTCTCTTGTTCTGGATGTTTACCACTCTTTTCTGGTTTTTCTTTTTCTTTTCTGGTTGTATTTAGCGAAAAGTAATTTTGATGTTTGTCAGATAATCTAATATCCGTGGGACGTGATGCTGGATATCTAAGAATAGGAAAATCATCCGCTTTCGTGCACCCTTTCTATTTAGATACATATGTATAGTAATACCGTAAGTATACAATAGGCAGCCTATTTGTCTTTTACTTCCTCTCATATTTTAAAACATAGGTTTAAGACTGGCAGTTTTAAATTGCTACCGCGTTTAAGTCGTTGAGAGCTCGCATTTTTGATCTCGCTAAACTATTTCAATGTGAGATTAATTTGATCGATATTTGGACCCTTTTACGATTCTGACGAGATAAACGAATAATAATCAAATATCGATTAAGTCGACCTAAGATTAAAACTAGCCTTCACTTAATATAAAACTAGCATCATACCCGCGAATTCCTGGTTATTGTGCCAACGTATGAGGCTGTAAAGATGTAATTTACCAGACAAAGTAACTCACTAAACTCGCTTTATTTTTGGGAATTCGAGATGAACATGACATCATATGATACCACACGACATACACAACATATGTCTATTCACCACATGGAGAAATTAGCATCACCACATTTCTCATGAATGCACAATTACCTTCCATGACCTATTCACTGTATTTGACATGGAATTTATTATTATGAATGTTAACACTAGGGTAGAAGAGAGGCATAATGTTAATTATAGTTTATTTCATGGCTATTTGCCAAATAAAAAATCCCAAACGGCTCTTATCTCATACCGTGGCATATTTTTATGGCTGGCTCAGGTAGACTGTTCCGTTTATCGGCGAGATAAGGGAGTTTTTTATTTGGTAAATAGCGATGAAATGAATAGTACATCTTTTATTTCATGATGTGCTTTAGTTATCCTTTTTTTTTTTGTACTGCTTAGTATCTGAGGTATGCATGCATAAATTATATCAGGAACTATCCTGAAATGCTGTATATTGTATAATTGATTTCATCGCTATTTGCCAAATAAAAACTCTCTTATCTTGCCGATAAATGGAACAGTCTACCTGAGCCTAGCGATAAAAACAAGCCACGGTTATGTTTTGAGATTTTTTATTTGGCAAATAGCGATGAAATAAATTATAATTCGTAGTAGAAATATTGCATAAAATATTCTAGGTAGAAGATTTTTGTTACTACTCTGTACTTTTTTTACATTTACTTACGTATGTTGTATTACGTGAATTTCTTACTTTTATACGAAATAGTGATATATTTTCTTTTATTCTCTTTCTTTTTATTTCACATTTAACATTTTATATCGTTGATATATATTTTTCTTCATTGTATCTTCATCATGTAAAACTACGCATTGGTTGGCGCAATGCATATCTGTCATATCACTGCATTGTTTTAAATAAGTAATCCAAACTTTATAAATAAATCTCTAACAAATCAATGTGCCAAAAATAAATCCTATTGTTTATATCCACTTACCGAAATAAACCGTTCTCTGAAGTACAATAAATATTAATCTCTAAGAGGATAGACGTGTCATTTGTTAATACGATAAATATATAGCGAGTTGATAAATATATACATATATGCACACGCATGAATTTATTGTATTTACAATTCTAATCAGTAATCACTTTCGTCAATTTCATAAATATTGTACGATAATAGATAATCGGTTTTAAATACGAGTAATATATGGGGAACAAATTGCTTGAAATATAACTAAAAATAAACAGTTTTAAAACCTTAAAACGGACTTTTCCGCACGCAAAACATCTCTATTTCGAAATTGAGTGGCCGAGAAACAATAAACCAAAACATAAATGCAAATATGTGTTTTATGCGACAGTTTTACTTTTTTCAAATAGTCCACCATCGTGCTTTCTCGTAACCCATGGACAGGGCACACCCACCCTATCTACCTCAATATCAATAGATGTCGTCTGGTAGACGTCCCTAATCAGAATCAGTCGAAACCCGATCGATCCGACACGATTTAATTGAGAGTGATCGTGCTAACAAAAAAAAATTTCTCAAATAGTTCACCATTGTACTTTCTCATGACCCATGTACATGGTAGTGTGTGTTATATCCACCTCAAAATCAATAGGTGTCGTCTGGGAGACGTCGCCAATCAGAATCAGCCGATCGATCCGATGCGATTTAATTGAGTTATCGTGCTAACCAGAATAAATGCCGACGACAATGACACACACATAGCAAAAATTTTTTAAAAACCATTTTTATTGGTTTTTTACGCTGAAAAACGAAAAATAAACCCAAAAAAATTTTTGTTTTTTCACTTTTTCTTTACACGATTACATTACTTTTCCGCGTATAGTGGAGTGCGGAAAAGTAATAGAAAGTTACTTCTTGAAATCATCCACAGTTAAAGGAATGCAAAAGACATTATAATATACAGACCTGGCAACTACAAAACTTTAATACTACTTATGTGTGGTGGAAAAGGAGGTAAATGGAAAAACTCATGGTTTAGAAGAACTTTTATATACCTTGAGGTCACTAACGAATTTCGTCTAGATGCTACTGGGCAGCTAATTTTTAAACAGTAGAGGAGCTGATAGCATAATAGATAAGGAGCTGATAAATGCGGGTGTGGTTATCTGGGCTATTACGGTAGTGGTCGTAATAAGTTGCGTTGTTTAGTCTTTGTATGGCACTGAACATTATTTGTCATTATTATTTGTGCCCTTGTGTTGATGAGGAACTAGTGTTCAAGTGCGTTCGCAAACTTTTTTAAAATGGTAGTTTATAAACCGAAGATTATTAAGCGATATTATGGAAATAATATTGCTTCGGAAGCTGTCGCACGATTCACATTTGTATTTGAGGATTGATTAAAGTACATAGTCCTCGTTACTTTGACACATTATGTTAATCATTATTATTCATTAATATCATGTTTGTTATTTCTTTCTGTGTGGATAATCGCGATTTTACGTACCTAAAATCGCGATTATCCACATAGAAATTCGTATTAGTTTAACAACATTTTGGGTTATTAGTCCTAGATGTCCCTGTCTATGGGTATAATTCTAATTCAAGTGGAGTCAGAATTATACACGATTGTATCATCATCATCATATCGGTTTATAACGTCCTTCGCCGTCTTCCGATTCCTCCATTCCTCTCTATTTCTCCACATGTCCTCGTCCAGACCTCTCTCCCGAATTTCATTATCAATGCCCTCTCTCCAGCTTTTTCGTGGCCTTCCTCGCCTTCTTCTTCCTTGTGGTTTCCAGTTTAGAATTTTTTTGGGTATTCTGTCATTTGGCATTCGCTGAACATGCCCGTACCATACGAGTTGTTTGGTTCTTATATCATCTACAATGTCATATGTTATTCCCATCATATTTCTTATTCTCTCATTTGTTACCCTTTCTCTCTTTGATTTTCCAACTGACCTCCTCCAAAAGTCCATTTCTGTGGTTCTTATTATTCTTTCTGTTCTTTCTTTTATTGACCATACTTCACAACTATAGGTTACTATACTTTTAATTATTGAATTATATATTCTTCTTTTATTTTCTTTTGTTATTTGTTTATCCCATAGAATGCTGTTCAACATTGTAATTGCTCTTCTTCCTTGAGTGTTTCTTTCCGAAATCGCTTCATTAAGTGTCCCGTCGTTTGATATTTTCATGCCTAGATACTTATATTCATTGCAGTGTTTGATGTTTTGCCCGGTTGACAGAAGTAGATCTTGTTGCTGTCCTCCAATACACATGTATTCCGTTTTCTTCAGATTAACTTCTAAACCCCATTTTTCATACTCCTCGATAAGTTTGCGTGTCATATATTCCATATCATCGATATCTTGCGCAATAACAACTTGGTCATCCGCAAAGGATAATGTGTATAGTGTTGATGTATCATCTATTGGTATGCCCACATTGTGACATTTTCTTTTCTAAGTCATCAATGCGCGTTCTAGATATATCTTAAATGGTGTAGGAGATAGGCAGCATCCTTGTTTAAGTCCCTTAGTTACTATAAATCCCGTTGTTATATTGTGTCCTATTTTTATTCTAGATCTGGTATTATCATACAGAGACTTTACAGCCTTTATTAATTCTACATTTATATTAGTGTTTTGTAAAGCTTCCCAGAGTTTTACCAGAGGAATGCTATCATATGCTTTTTTTAAATCCACATATAGTAGATGTACTTCTTGATTAAATGCTATCTTCTTCTCCAAGATTTGTGTGATTGTATATAAGTGATCGATTGTGGATCTTCCTGCTATGAAACCGGCCTGTTCTTCTGCCTCCATTTCACAATATTCGTTCTCCATACGGTTTTTTAATATATTCCCATATATTCTGCTGATGGAATTTGTAACAGATATTCCTCGGTAATTGTCACACTCGCTTTTATCCCCTTTCTTATGAATTATGGATATATATGATACCTTCCACTCTTCTGGTACTTTTGATCTACTCGTACATCTTTGGAAAAGGTCTCTCAGTGAATGGTATAGTTTGTCTGTTCCATATTTTATAAGTTCTCCAGGAATATTTCCTGGTCCTGGGGCTTTGCCATTCTTTAGTGATCTACATACTTCCTTAACTTCTGATATACTTATTCTTATCGGAGATCCTTGAGTAACTATATTCAGATTAACGTTTTCTGCGTTTTTAAATTTTTTTCTATCTTCTGATAACATTTTTTCAAAATATTGATACCATGTTTGCGCTGGTATTGGTGAGATGATATATTTCTTCCGCTCCTGTCTCATTTTCATGAGTAGTCTCCAGCTTTCCGTACTTTTCCTACCTCCTATATATGTGTTAAATCTAGAACATGTCGCCTCCCATTTTTCATTCTTCTTTGTACATATCATTTTACGCACTCTTGCTTGGGCTTTTTTATATGTCAGTTTGTCATTCATATTTTTTGAGCTTAAGTATGCATGATATTTTTTTCGTTTTCCCTCTATTTCAACCTCAATTTCGTCATCCCACCAATATGGTTTCCGCTGTTTTCCTCCTTTTTCATAGCGCCCTATTATACATAATGCCTGATAACATAATGCCTCTGATGCTGCCGACTGTATACACGTTTTTATATACTCATACTCCTCTTCTATATCATCAAATTCTGTTCGTTGTAATTTGTTGTCTAATCGGGTTTTGTATAGTCTTCTCGTACTTTCTTGTTCCAGGCTACTTAAATTATATCTTATCTCTGTCTCTTTCTCTTCCTTCTCAACACCATGCATATTTTCTTTTTGACCTCTTGTTCTTATGGGAGCAACTATCTTTGCTTTAAGGAAGTAGTGGTCACTACCACAAGAAGTTTCTCTATTTACTCTCACATCCATGAATTTTAAGCGGGATTTTTGTTTTGTTATTACATAATCGATAACAGTTTTTAGGTTTCTTGTTGTCTGTATCCACGTGTATTTATGGATCTCTCGATGTTGGAAATACCCATTTAGAATTTGCAGCTGGTATTGTTCGCATATTTTTATTAACCTTCTTCCGTTATCATTTACTACTTCCTCTCCAAATTTTCCAACCACGGTGTCATTGTTTTTCCTTTACACGATTGTAATATGTACTTATAAATTTAGTTATAGAAAATAGTTTCTTCGTTTAGTATATTCCATATAGGTATTTATTCTATAGAGAACATGACTGTTTCTGCTGTCATTATTTTTATTAGATCTGTACTACATGTTCTTGGTAATTTACGGTTTTTTAGTAATTTCCTGTCTCTTATAGCCCATCTGTAATTTTTCTTGTATCGTATTGTTGATATAATTAAGATACTGGAATTTAAAAAGTATATAAGTATACTGCCTGAAATGCGGCGTAAAATTTAACACAAATTTCACACCGAATGGGGTACCTATAGACACACTAGTTTCACACTACAAGGCCGCGCCTTGGTAGAACTTTACTATTCGCTGCTGTGAATTTTCATACCAGTAATAGAGTAAAATCAACACAATGTCTAGTGTGAGCTTCACCACTTTTAGGTATAAACTTTATTTCAATGTTATACCTTTTACTTTCAACATTGTACAATGAAGGAAAATAAAACCTGTTTGAAATATAATACACTTTATTATTTTTTTCTTTTTTAATGTACAAAGTTAATTTCTGTATTTCCCTAATGAAATATTGGCGTATACTTGTACATATTGTACATATTATGTGCTGGTGCAAGCTTAGAAAATATTTATATATTCGTAAAAAACGGAACCAAAATCATATTTCAAATAGTACTTTGTATTATCGAGCTTTCCAATTAAGTATTAGTATTATGATCCTATATTGACGTGAATGTTATTTCTGATAATAAGTAATAATGGGCTTCGTCTTTGATGTCCAAATGCGTTTGGATATTTACTAATATTTTTTCTTATAATGAGAGGATTTAGTCCTTACTGAAAATAAAAATTATAATTTAAACATATGTTACATTTTCTTAAAGTGGTAATGTCATAGTAACGGTGTACCCACCCACATCAAGAATATGCCCAATTATTAAATTAACTATTTAATGAATTAAGATACTAGGAATTTCATTAAGATATTAGGAAAAAATTGTTAGATAAATTTAATCTAGTTACAATCTTTAACGCTCTCGGGGCATTTTTCTAAAAAATAATTTATATATATATATATATATATATATATATATATATATATATATATATATATATATATATATATATATATATATATATATATATATATATATATATATATATATATATATATATATAATAATAATTGAGTGCCATTTTGATAACATTCATGTGTTATTATTAGTAAGTCCTTACTACTACTGCGTAAGTAGAATTTACCAAAATGTAACTTATTTTTCAGATATTTAATATTTATTGGTTTTAATGAACTTGGCCATGACAATGACTATGTTTGCTACTTAGAATAGACGAACCATTTGAACATAAGATAATTATTCATAAAAGATAGATTGTTTCAGGTTTTAACAATTGTTAATAAATCTTTTTGGAATTTAGTTCTCGTTGAAAATTGAAATTTGATAATGTTTGGTAAGCAAGCAATAAATGAGAATTGACATTTATAAAATAAACATTTATATTGCCTTGTTTACTTCATCGATCGTCGTGAAACACAAATAGGTTAGTACATACATTATTGTTCTCTTAATTAGTTAGTACATACATTATTGTTCTCTCTGACGAACTAAAATTTATAAAATTCCTCTGCATTCGTAGAAACTTTGTGCTGTTCATCTGCGGCAAATTCGGATATTTCTCATTAAATATTCTACCAGTTCTGTTGATAATCTTATTGCACTGTCCATGAATAATAAACAAATCCATTAAAACTGGGTTTGCATAATTATTTTCTGCCATATTTGTGCTACAGTTATTCAAATTAAGTGCAAATATTACTAATGCCAATTTATTTAGAAAAATAGCATGTCTGTCGTCATTACAAAATGATAAAATAAAAATTTCATGGCCCACCCGTTATGACAACATACCAAAAGATGTAATATTCTTGGAAGGGTTACAGAAAAGTGCCTATAAATCGAAAACGGTGTGCATTAGGTATAGGGGACATTAACATTTTTAAATAGGTAAATGTATCACCTTTCCGAATTAGTAATAATATACTGGGCATTCCATTTAAAAAAATTGACTTTTTGACGTGCATTTCTCTAAGTCACTTATAGAAAGCATTCTCTAACTCACCCTGTATGATATTGGAAACATTTGATTAATGAAGAAGAGAAGGCCTTGCCTAGCTACAACTGAAAAATTATCTTTTAATTACTGCGTATGTAGGAGAAAACACGATTTACTGAAAGTAAAATTTTTGGCAATAAATTCAGAAAAGAATTATTATCTCGATAACAGTTTGAGATAGATATAGGGAAATATTAACAAAAGTTACTCAGAAAGACACGAAAATCCAAAAAATGCAAAAATATATAGGGTATTCTATTTAAAATAACGAAGATGTTGCCGATTTTACGTATAAGTGGCAACACCGCACTTTCGAAAATATTTTAGTTGCATAGATGGTACTCGACTATTTTGGAAACCAAAATTTCAAAGCAATCGGTAGATCTGTTCTCCATATACTTTTAATACTCCATTCACCGTGGCTCACCCTGTATATGTATGTACTAATATATCTTCGGTGAAATCATTGAACAACTCAAACTAAATGATAAAGATAAAATTTTTCAGTTGCACCAGATTTTTCAGTTATCTTGACAAAAATAGTGCATAAATCTTGCAAACACAATTAATTTTTGCTTCTTGGGACACAGCAGCCTCTGGGTATAAGTTTGTTAATCAGAAATCACGAACAGTCATATTGCCTCGCATTTCGACATTGTTAACGTGAAGACTACATGAATGCGTACTTCAGAATAGGTACCATGCAGGTATTATATAATTTACCCCATGCGGAGTAAAGTGTATTATATTGTGGTATATTTTTATTAGTTATACCTAAATTGTAAATATAAAGGTTGACTATTATGGTGGTATAAAATTTTACCAACTACACTGATTAATTTTATTAATTTTACACCACCATCATCCCGCCATTGAAAGTGGTAAAATTTTATCACAACAGAAAAGTGTACAATGTGAATACCAGGTGGTCTTTTAATTTATGCCCTTGGTGACTAACTATGGGAAGAGTTCTTTTTGCTGTAGAACTGAATTAATGTTAAACGAGGAAGAAAACAATGAATGTTCTCCGTGCGACAGGGTTGTCTTGCTGTCAGAGACCATTATTTCCAAGTAGCCAAGGTTAGATACATCCTTTTAATCAATAATTTTCAACAACATCAATATCAAACAATTTTTTTTCATGAATAATCATTGAAAACTGTGATATGATCGATAATCGCATCATATTGTGGTATATATTTATGATATGCAACTAGACGCAGTTGGTGCAAGCTTGCTAAGAGTAATTGCATATATCTTTTGGTTATTACTTTTTATTACTAAATCCTTTAAATGCAGTCACATGCGTTATCGTAAACTTTTGAGGCTACGTAAAATTATAATGACTTGCCAATATCTGAATGGTAATATAATTTTATGTATTTCACTTTCGTTTTTAGTCCATTAAGATCGCTTATTTTTCGATAATCCTTTTTATCGACGTTATATTAAAGCGTAAATGTTTTACAAAATGGATCATGGAAACACATCAATTTTACTAATGGAGACATAAAATTTCATTTAAATCCGCCAATTAAAGTGAAAAAATTAAATATATTACGTGAAAAGTTGCGCAAAAATTATTTATAAATTCAGTTGCCTAATTATAATTTCAAATAAACAGATCGTTCAATGTCTACGACAACTGAAGTATATGACTGGATCTTTTTTACAAATTTTCCACTATTAAATTCATTTAAATGGATTTAACTTAGAAGGATCTCGAAAGCAAGCAGGAAACTTTTGAAATCAAATAAGAGTATGTTTGACGTTGACAAATCGGTCGGTCTTGATCTTAAAAAATCTACAACATTAGAAGTTATATAAGTATGGAAACGAAAGAGAAAACATAAATAGATTAATCCTAACGGGATTCTGATACAAAAAACGCTATATCTGTTGAACATTTGTAAATTGTATCATAGGGATTTCACTATTTTGTCATATTAACTTTCATGAAATTCATCTGTGATTTATAAAATCGGACGGTGTCAATTTTTGTTGCTGTTTACCTAGTTATGATAATATTAATTAATAAATCATTTAAACCAATAAATTGCCATGGATACATGCCTCGTCTTTATTCATATTCGAATAAAGACGAGGCATCTCGTCGAGCCACTGGAGATTTGTAAATTTGGTGGTTTGAACGAATTGAACTTATTAATAGTCAGTAACATATAAGTCGGAAATCGAGAAAGGAACCACCAAGCCGCCAAGCGGCTATCAAAGTAGTTCCCGAATAGCAAAGCTATTACATAATCGCTCTAGGAAACAACTACTCCTCGGGCTAAAGCCCCGCCAGGCATTGAATTATACCCAGAAGCGATCTTCGACCTCTTTCTCGTGTTTATGCACGATCAGATAAGGTTTCAAAAAATAAAACTCGCCACAGGTAGGATTCGACATTTGTTCCGGATCGGAACCGAACGACATACAGCTGTTTCGAACTTGTTAGTGCTCATCAGTGCAGTACACGGTACGCCGATTCAGGACAAATGCCGAATGAACTTTATGGCGTATACATCTTTATCGATACGATGTCTGTCAGTAACATATAAGTTATTAATAGTGTGAAAATTGATTTAATCACAATTGCTTAGAAATAACACAAAATTATTTTGGGTCAAGTAATTTTATAAAATAAATAAATGATAACAATGTGTGTTCCAGCACATTAAAAAATTATATTATATAGCTTCCGGCGTACGTGCGCAATAATGCGCGTAACTTTTGAATTTTACAAGAATGTTCCGAAAGGGAGTAACTATTTGTTACATATTGAAATTTTAGTTCGAACAACTCTAATTCTCAAGTTTCAACGACGAAATATCTTTGCATTTTATTTTATTTTCATTTACAAGTCTATTTGAGCCTTCGTTTTCGCTTGCGGGAATTTACTCTACCCCCGAAAAGTTTCCGGACACCTCTGCTTTCCACAGGTTGACAAGAATTTCAAATATTATTATGTTTTGTGGGTTTGGGCCTCATCAGCCACTGATCGCATGGGTAGTCCCTTGGCGATCCCCTCTTATCCGGGTCATTATCCAAAAATGCTATCCCATAAAAGGAGCAATTTGGGCACATCCCTCGCCTTAAGCTTCGCCTCTTCTTTTTGCCTGTTCAATTTAATGAATTCTTGGGCCCATTTCTCAATCTCTGAGTATTCGATGAAGAGTTTGGTTATTCGACAACCCGTTACTCCTCTCCATCTTTCTCTATGCTGGTCTCTTGCCCAGTCATTGATGCGGTCTTTGATCAGATTCCGACTTATTCCCATTGCAGGTTCTGCTCCATAGAGGTTTTCCCTGGTCCCTAGTCTGGCAAGGTCATCTGCAATTAGATTTCCCTTACTGCCATTATGCCCAGGTATCCATAAGTGTTCCACCGGTCCCTTCCCTGCCAAGTGGTTCAATGCTTCATAGCAATTACAGACTAGCTTCGACTTTGTCATTGCTGAATTCAGGGCTATCAATGCCGCCCTGCTATCCGAGCAGATACATACCCTCTCCTGGGTCCTATTTTGGTCAGCCCTCAGAACATCGTATGTAATTGCAACTAGCTCGGCCTGGAGTGCGGTAGTGTATTTACCCAGGGGGAAGGTTTTACCTATCCCATCGCGTCGCCTATACACCCCCGCAACCGCTCTGTTCTCACTCTTGGCTCCATCCGAGTACCAGATGTCTCCATTGAGCGGTAAAAATAAATATTTGTGAAATATATTTATATTTTAAACATAAAACATATTTTAAAGGTTTTTACAACTCAATATAACAAAACTGAATAATAGAAGTCAAAGTTTGGTTTCATCAAAATAGCCTCCACGTATACTGATAACAGCTTTGCAGACTCTGGGCATTGTGTCAGTTAGTTTGCGTAGGGTCTCAAATGTAATAGCCTCCCAAGCATTATGTATGTACTTAAACAAATGACTATCATTTGTGGGAGACATTTTTCGGAATGCCCTGTCTAGCTCATCCCACAACAGCTCAATTGGATTACAGTCGGGTGACTGTGGAGGCTAGTCCATGTTTTTCAGCTCACCTATTAATTCCTGGACAACCAAATAGCCCCCGCAAAGTCTGGATGAATGCTTCTCCTGCTGCATAATGAACCCCTTACCAATAATTCTTTTTCCAGACGAGACAGCGTGTTTAATTAGAATTTGATGGTACTCTTCCTTCTTCATTATACCCTCTACTCGAACTAAGTCTGTAATTGCTAAAACATTCCTAGACGAGCACTGATCCTCCTCCGTGTTTTACAGTTGGAAAAGCACACTGTTGAAGCATTCGTTCACCTTTGCCACAACGTACAAATGACCTGCGCTTATGACTAAATATCTCAATTTTGATTCGTCTGTAAATAAACACTTGGCCCATTCTTCGAGACCCCAATTCTCATGTTTTCGTGCCCACTGTAGCATTTTTACGTTATTTTTAGGACGGAGGAGAGGTTTCCGATTTGCCACGTGACCATTTAGTCCTGCGTTACACAACCGCGTCGTATGGTTTCATAGCTGATTAGCTTTTCTCTTATTTTGTTTACCTCTGCTTGTATTTGAGGCACTGTTTTCCACATGTCGCGTTTGCTGGTAACTATAATATATTTATCCTCGCTAGGAGTCGTCACTTTCGGCCTACCAGACCACCTCCGAGAGCGATTTTGTCCAGTTTCGGCAAACCTTTTCAGTGTAACTTACGGTTAAACGTGGTACATTCACTTTTTTTGCTATTAGTCGTATTGTATAACCCTCACTTCGTAAAGTATTTATTGCTCTCTTTTCAATGTCCAGTTCCTTTTTTCTATGAGGCGACGCCATGATAAATAATTATGAAAAGCAGCACTAACACCCTTGGAGCGTCGTACACGCTTTCACTGGTACTTCCCTGCGACTGTTTTAAAAACTGACTCATAATCGGACTAAATAAATATCTCTTACGACACCTGCTGAGCATCCGTAAATCTAATAAACACGATTTACTCACTGGCGGGCAGTTTAAATGTGGTGCGTCATCGGTTCAGCAAGAATATAGCGCAATATGTTCATATTTTTTTGTTATCTAATCCCTGTTTTCGTTTAGAATATGCCTTACAGTAATTCAAAAATGACCTAGTCTACAGTTTACCCCTATCTTTAACGTGTCTTGCCACCTAACTTAGTGAGAATGTCAATTTTCGTCACAGCCCGGAAACTTTTCGGGGATAGTATATCGAATAAATAAATTCCGTTTATAAAACGAATCCTGCAATATTTTCCTTATAGCCATTTTTCAGCCTTAAAAAGAAACGGCAAATTTTAAATAATCTCACTTTTTTTTTATTCATTTTTTATTTATGTGACCTGCTAACTTCTTCATATGAAGTTAGCAAGACACGCCATATTAAAAAAAAATTATTTTTTTTTCTTTCACGATTAATTAACGGCTAAAGAACGGAAATTTTTATGCTATTGCGAAACCGATTCGTAAAAGTTGACTTAACATTATGGACATCTACTTCTATCTATCTATCTGAGATTAAACTAACTTACCATATACCCTTCACTTACCAACTAAAAATTTTAACTATCACTGTAATTTTATAGTTTTTTAATAGCAACTACCCACTTCGAGATGGCTAATTTAACTACAATAGTATTTCATGACACATGCTAAGCATATCTGGTATGCGCATGTCTGAATTTTCACTGTTTTTGTTTTTATTTGAAACTAACCTTGTTTTCTCCTACTATATTTACATCCAATATCACATTACATCTACTGTTACCACAGAGAGAACACCAAATGTTTACATACATTGAATGCACATACAATAAGCAAAATATCTAACATCGCAGGTTCTTTATAATCGTCAGATACACAATAAATAGTCCGCTACAAAAAACAATCTCCAACAAATAAAAAAAATTGCCATGCCGTTCTCGTCCTCATGTTTCACGATTCCAAAATTATGCAGGGGTAGATCCTGTATATTATTCGGAAGACTAACACTACTACCTACAGCGAATGCGTACTTAAAATGCAGGTCACTTATTTGTATATGCGCATGACTGATTTAAGCCATCTATTACTTTAGTAACGCAAGAACTAACTCAATGAAATTCTAAATTTTCCTAGTTAATTAATATTAGGAGTTCATTAATTAATATTACAGCTAACAATACTTAAGCGACGGAATTTGCTAAATCAGTAGTGTAATCACTAATATCTGACTTTGTTTACCTGTATTCTATCTAAAGGGTCTTTGAATAGGGACGTTTGAAATTTGTTAGGATATAGCGGCCATGTTGTTAAAGCAACATCTGCCAGATTTGTCGTGAATTGTTCATTTAGTGTATGGCAAATCACCATGGAAGGTTATAGCGTTCAACAAGGTGGGCAAATCATCAAATTCTATTTTCAAAATCAGTGCTCCGCTCGAGAAACGTTCCGCGGATTACGTGATTTTTATCCCCGCTACAATTGTCCCGCCGAGTCAACTATTCGACGTTTGGCGGCTAAATTCGAGTCAACCGGTTTGATAAATAATCAGCCAACACCCGTACGTCACCGAAACGCAAGGTCTGCTGAAAACATCGCTGCTGAGAATGTACGGGAAGGTGTAGAGTAGAGAGTAGAGAGTGTAGTGTAATGTAGAGAGTAGTGTAGTGTAGAGAGTGTACGGGAAAACCCGAGGCAGTCAATTTCTCGTCGTTCACAAGAACTTTTTACGGATTCAAATTGGGCGAATTTTGTGTCGAGACTTAGGTCTGCACCCGTATAATATACAACTGACCCAGGAACTTAAGGTAAACGACCATAGACAACGCCGTGTGTTAGCTGATTGGGTTCTGGAGCAGTTGAAAGTTGACTCAAATTTCGCCAAAGAAATCATCTTTAGCAAGGAGGCTCATTTTTGGATGAATAGATATGTGAGCAAGCAAAATTGTCGAATATGGGACACGACACGGATGAATACCAATTTACACGAGATATTACATTACATTATGTTATGTGGGTTTGGGCCTCATCAGCCACTGATCGCATGGGTAGTCTCTTGGCGATCCCCTTTTATCCGGGTCATTATCCAAAAATGCTATCCCATAAGAGGAGCAATTTAGGTACGTCTCCCGCCTTAAGCCTCGCCTCCTCTAGGATAACAGGGATCCCTAATATAAGGTACCTCTTCTCCTCCAGTGTGGGGCAGGTGTAAAGAAGATGAATCGAGGTTTCCTCGTCTTCTTTACAGTATCTGCAGGCCGGGCTGTCAGTCAGCCTCAGCTTGTGCTTATATGCATTCAGACATATAAGTACAAGCTGAAGCTGACTGACAGCCCGGCCTGCATATACTGTGAAGAAGACACGAGATACACCAGCACCAAACCATCCCGAGAAACTCACTGTTTGGTTCGGATTTTGGTCTGGCGAAACATCGGTCCATACTTCTTTCAAAACGAAACTGTCATTACCATAACTGTCAACGGCGAGCGCTACAGATTGATGATAAGCATCTTCTTATGGCTTAATATGTATGATATGGACACCGACGGCATAGGGTTCCAACAGGACGGCACTACGTGCCACACAGCGCATGCCACGATGGACATTCTGCACGAGCGATTTGGGGACATGGTTATCTCGCGCAGCGGCGACGTAAACTGGTCACCGAGATCGTGCGATTTAACGCCTTTCTTCTTCCTTTGGGGCTACCTTAAGTCGCACATCTATGCGAATACACCACAAACAATTGATGCCCTCAAAGTAAACATAATGAACGCCATCCAGCAAATTCAGCCAGATTTATGCGACAAAGTCGTCCAAAATTGAACCTCTCGAATACGTGCCACCAAAAAAATCGCGACAGATATTTGAACGACGATAAACAAAAACTGAGTGTACATATATCTCACACACAACTTGCTTTATTTACATTTAAAAATCGAGCGCCCTTATTTAAAGACCCCTTACATATAAAACGTTTGCTATGTTTTACGTTTTCCCCGTATTTGTTCAAAAGATGATAAAACAGTGCTGTATATTTATACTCATATATTTTTATGATTTATAGATTTCTGAAATGTATTGAAAAATGCTTCTACTTCAATTGGTTTATAATAATCTGACGATTATTATATGTTATAAACAAATGTTTATGGTTTATTTGTTTTATGTTATATCGTGTTAATAATCTTTAATAACCTCTAAATCTATATTGTACGTTATTTTGCCGTAAACATCAACAACTTAATTTTTTTAATCAGTGATATAACATTATGTCAAACAAAGGTGAACATAATTAACTGCATATTTTAATGTATGTTAACATTCACGCGTTTCAGAAATACACTTTTGATACCTATATTATAAAAGTTCACCTACTGTACTCCATGCTAACTGTATATGTTTATATAAATGTCGTAAAACAGACTCCAAAGTGCTATTTCAAATCTACGTAACATATTTATTAATAGACACACATTATGGCATAATGTTATTAATAGAACTATAAAATAACTTGATATTATTTAAAGATTAATGTAAATATGAATAATCCGCCTGTGGCAACCTTGATGGAGTCCTTTGTTCTAAAAATAGTATTTTGTTGTACTTTTTTCATATAATAAATAGTTCATAATTCAATTGACTAATTATTTGTTGCGAGTCACATGGTTTCCTAAATAAACATGTTTTTTAACGGTAGATATACGTTTTCAGCACTGAGAAGTTGAGTACGTTTATCATTTGTTTGTATAGCATTTATTCATTGGGTATCTACCCAATGAATAAATTACAGCTCATAATCACTATATTATGTATTGTTTTATTGAAATTAATTAAAAATTAGCAAAAAAATACATATGTCAAAAATGACGTTATATTTGAAAAATATTTTATTTTTTCAAATAGCAAGTGATAGTTTCTAGGTTAGGACGCTATGACACTTTTTTTAGTAAATAAAAAAATTAATGTTACTCAAAGTTTGTAACAGTAATTCTTAATATGGCGGTCTTCGGGGTGCGTGTAGTGTAGTGAAATGATAGTAGTAGTAATATTGTTGCTATAGGTACGTTTATTTGAGATAAAAGAATACCGAAAGAGGAGACAATGGTTCGAGGCGAGTTGCGGGAATTTACTGACTTGAAGAACTTATCCCAAGAGCCAAGACCCTGATGCGGTTACCACCACACTTGTCATAAACCATTGACCTAATCTGCAAGGGTTTTAACAAGTGGATGGCCGTAGCAATAAATAACATAACTTATTACCTGGGTTAATCGCATTTTTACCCCTGCGAAATGGATGTGTCCTGGTTCCGAGTACTAGCACAATATACAATGATCTCTACTTTCTTATATTTACAAAACTTAAAACTATATAAAAATATATATAAATACCATCACGGCTGTCAATAGGCGTATTTGGAGCCGCGTGTAGTTTTCCATTAAATTTTTAATTTTTTGAATATGATGAAAGAACGTGATGATTTAATTATGAAAAGTTTAAAGAACGATACGAAAATACCCGCGGACACCTCATACATAGCTTGGTGCACCTCTTTGTGAGATAAATTACGAAAAGATCATAGAAAAAATAATTTTAACATACTTTATTAGAAGACAGAAATAAACTTATTTCCACATGCAGTTTATGGACTCTGTATTCCATGTTGAAAGCTATGATATTATTTCTGCGCACTCAACTGCACTAGTGGAAAAGTAATGTAATCGTGTAAAGAAAAATGAAAAAAAAAATCGTTTATTTTTCGTTTTTCAGTCTAAAAACCACAAAAAATGGTTTTAAAAAAATTGTTGTGTGTCGTTGTCGTTGTCGTCGACATTAAAATTTCTTGTTAGCACGACAACTCAACTAAATCGTGTCAGATCGATCGGATTTTGACTGATTCTGATCGGGGACGTCTCCCAGACGGCACCTATTGATTTTAAGGTGGATAGAATACACCCCACTCTGTCCATGGGTCATGAGAAAGCACGATGGTGGACTATTTGAACAAAGTAAAACTGTCGCATAAAACACATATTCTGCATTTATGTGTTGATTTATTTTTTCTCGGCCACTCAATTTCGAGATATAGATGTTCTACGTACGGAAAAGTCCGTTTTAAGGTTTTAAAACTGTTTATTTTTATAACGCTGTCACTATTTGAAAGTTTGCAATGCTTCTTTTACGAAAAAGAACATTGGGCATCAGCAGAAATATAGTTTTTTTTTTCAAGAAAATAACCTACAAGATTTTAAGGGAATTTGCTGACAAAGCTTACTTGAATGAAGCAAAAGGGAGTTACATATAAAACGAAAATATATAATATTCATGATCAAGGTTCGTTTATTACAATAAATATTCCTAATGTACGACAATTAATTTTCAGGCTACTCTGAAAGATTCATCTTTGTTTAGTAGATACATTTTCTTAGCGAATTTCTAAATAGCACTCCCTTTTCTCCAATAGACACTGTTGAAATAACCACTCCCGGTATCATAGGATTTGGTCTAATTGTAAATTATAAATAATAAGTTCAGTTTCACTAAATTTCTTTACCGGATATTTTCTCTGCAAATTGCATTATTTAACTGATTACTCGTGATGTTACAAAATTCCCTCTATTTGATCACTTTTTCTCTCACTCTAATTTGCTTGCGTACTGAATGCTAGACAGCCGTTTTTTTATTTATGTGCTATATATAGCAATATTTGAAACCATTGATTATAAATTAAGTAACCGGAAAAATAGCTATACAAAGTATAGATACATTAAAAGTGAAAATACAGAACATTCGAAGAAAATCACTTGAAATATGTATTCACCACATCATACCATAACAACCAATGCATATTTTCAGAAAAATAATATTTATATGTTCGGAATTTTTGAACATAAAATCGGAAAACCTACAAATTGACGTATCATGTAAATTAGATTTAAAAAGTAATTACAATGTTAGTTATTTTTGGCGGAGGAACCGGTCTTAGGAACTATATTTCTGTGTAGATTGTCATCGTATTTTCTACATAATTTGATCTTATTTAAATCTGTAAACATTTAAGTTATTAAGTTTAGCGAACACGACATGTTAGAGATTACGATTTAGTGAACAATGTGGTTTTATGTATGTGAAAATTGTAGGGTCTAGAAAATCTGACAATTATTTTTTATGGCACTACTAAAAAGCAATGAATAACTTGTTCTAATTCTAAGGTGCATCCCATCCATTCTTATTAAGTTAAATACGTTTTATTGTGATTGTATTATACCATAGTTGATAATTGTTATGAATTATATTCTTAAGAAATTAGGGAAAGATGAGGGAAAAATAGACTGTACAGTGAATACATTTTCTACCATTTTATTAGAAATGAGTAAATGCAACAATCTGACAATACAACGAGATGGTGAAAAGGCGACTCACCTTTGATAGTCGTACGATGAGCCGAGAGCCTGAGTTTTGACATTTGGTACCTCTAGATCTTCGTTTTCTGCCTTCCTTAAACCAAGCCCGATATTTGATCTCACAATAAGCTTATTCATAATTTCTCTTAGTACATCAACATATTCTAAATATGAGATTGAATCTGCTCACTGGTTGTTACCTTTTCTATGCCACTTAGTATATGCAAAAAATAATAAAGCTAATAAGTGTTATATCAATGTACATGATTAGAAATAGAAACAATCTATTTAACTAAGTATTAGTGCCACTGTATTCTACTAAGGAAATGCTAAGTGATATTTATAAAACAAAAACACAGTTATATTAGTACAGGGACAATTATCATTCATTATCACGGCGCGTCTTTATTAGTGTCTAATAGAATTCTATGTCTTCATATAAAATATGTTTCTCTGGTATATTCAGTAAAATTACGAATGAAGATTAGAATGTATTAAAAACAGAACTAGAAACCCTTTCTTATTCTTTTGTACATTAAGTGGGTAACACTCAGTATTCATAAATATAGAAATGTAAGTAAAATACTAAACATTATTATTTCTTTTACTGAATTGTGTATGTATGGCTCGTCAATAATAGGAACACTTATCAAAACTTCGATGTCGGAGCGTCTACGAGGTGCGCAGTAAATAACTTGGTCTTTACTCAGTCGCATTGAGACATTTTCAGAGTGAATATCGATGAATATATAGAGCCCTTCAATAAGGACGTTCGATTTTTAAACGTAAATAAAACAAGTTGTGTGTGAGATATCCACTTGTTATTTTTTTCTGTTTGATAGAATATTTTATCGCATTAAGTATGGAATATAACGTCGTTCAAATGTTCGTCGCGGCTTCGCTTGGTGACACATTCGGGACGTCGAATTTTTGATTACTTGATCGCATAAATCTAGCTGAATTTGCTGGATGGCGTCCGTTATGTTGACTTTGGGGGCATCAATTGTTTGAGGTTTATTCGCATAGACCTGGAATTTAAGTCAGCCCCAAAGGAAGAAGTCTAAAGGCGTTAAATCGCACGATTTCGGTGGCCAGTTCACGTCGCTGCTGCGTGGAATAACCATACCTTTAAATCGCTCGGGCAGAATGTCCATGGTGCCATGCGCTGTGTGGCACGTAGCGCCGTCCTGTTGAAAGCACATGTCGTCGGTATCCATATCATCCAGTATAGGCTACAAGAAGTTGTCTATCATCGATCTGTAACGCTCGCCGTTGACGGTTATGGTTATGTCAGTTTCGTTATGGAAGAAGTACGGACCGGTGATTCCGCCAGACCAAAATCCACACCACACAGTGACTTTCTCGTTGTGCATTTTGTGCTGGTATATCTCGTGTGGATTGGCATCGTCTCACACCTGACAATTCTGCTTATTCACATACCCATTTGTCCAAAAATAAGCCTCGTCGCTAAAGATGATTTTTTTGACGAAACTTGGGTCAACTTCCAACTGCTCCAGAGCTCAATCAGCGAACACACGGCGTCGTCTATGGTCGTTTCCGTTAAGTTCCTGGGTCAGTTGGATTTTATACGGGTGCAGACCCAAGTCTCGATGCAAAATTTGCCAAGTTGAAGTCGTAGAAATGGCAGATTCTTGTGGAAGACGGGAAATTGACTATCTCGGGTTTCCCCGTACACTCTCACGCACAGCAGCGATGTTTTCAGCAGATCTTGTGTTTCGGTGACGTATGGCTGTTGGCTGATTATTTATCAAACCGGTTGACTCGAATTTGGCCACCAAGTGTAGAATAGTGGATTCGTCGGGACGGTTGTAGCGATGATAAGAATCACGTAATGCACGGAACGTTTCTTGAACGGAGTACTGATTTTGAAAATAATATTTGCTGATTTGCACACGTTTTTCAACGCTATAACCTTCCATGGTGATTTTCCATACACTACTGAACAATTCACAGCAAATTTGACAGATGTTGCTTTAACAACATGACCGTTATAACCCAACATATTTCTATTGTCCCTATTGACAGATATATTGAATGTGGATATACACAAAGTTCGATCTGGCCGCGCGTAAAATGCACCATTTTCCCTCCGAATGTTGCCCAACTCTTTCTTCTACGTATACGTAGAGATTCTCATACGTTTCCTATTTTTGACGAGGTTGTACGTGGTTGTTGTGACAGTTGATTTATCTATAAAATAAAATAAAACATCTAGATAAAAATTCGCAGATCAGATTCGATTAAAGGTATTTAACAGTTTACTTAAGGATAGGTGCACGTTTATAACTGCATGCCCCGTTTGCCTGGATATTCGTCTAAGTCATTGTAAAAAGCCCGTAAAGCATTTTACGTATTACTCTGGTAGTTTAATTAATGCTTTACACGTACTACTCAACACCTGACGATTTGTCATGTCAGATGCTGAACAGACCTAACTCCTATTTAACACCTTACTTACTTTAATAGTTGGATATTTTGATAATTATATCTTTGGCCTTGTATTAAATCGGTTCTTAGGGATCTAAGTTTACATCGGTTCTGGTATTATTGGCTTGGAAATTAGTCATGAATATTTTTATATAATAATCATAATCTTATCACAATTTTAGTATATTAATTTTAGTGTATTAATATTAACTAGTATTATATTTTCTATTTTTACGTGGTATTGTACGAATTAGGTATTAAATTAAACTAAGTAGAATCGACGTACCGTGTACGGCACTGATGAGAACTAATAAGTTCGAAACAGCTGTATATCGTTCGACTCCCATCCGGAACAGATGTTGAATCGTACCCGTGGCGGGTTTTCTTTTCTGAAATAAATTAAACTAATAAAATTATAATACGGTCTTTGAAATATATAAAATTTTTTGATGCAATAATAATTTTCAATTTTCGAGTAAAAACTTACACATTAAATAAATCTCAAAATAAAAACTAGTAGTTTTAAAGCGTATTAAAATGCTTAAGGATGCTTCATTTCCTATTTCGTCACCAGCCAAAAATTTTCCTTGTCATTTTCAAATTATAAAAATGTTAATCGAATTTATCATCCTCGATCAGCACTATAGCTAATATTTTTATTAGATTCATGTAGATCTTTACAGTAGGACGAAATCTTTAGGACGAAACTTTTAAATAAGGACGAAATCAAGAACGCAGAAACTGAGTGGGAGGGTATCAAGAATAGTCTAGCTTCCGCGGCTACGGACGTTTTAGGACACGATAAAAGGGAAGCTAGGAAGCCCTGGATAACGGACGAAATCTTAAACTTAATGCAAAAGAGACGAGGCTACAAAAACAGACGAGACGAAGAAGGACTGAAAACTTATAAGTCAATAAAGTGGGAAATCATTAGAAAATGTAGAAAAGCGAAAGAACAATGGATAGAGGATAAATGCAAAGAAGTAGAAGATAAGTTGCAAGTAGGTAAGACCGATGAGGCTTACAAAATAATTAAGAGGAACTTCAGGGATATAGGAACAATAAGTAGAATCGTTAGGAGTCAATCGGGGGACATACTGATCGGAAGAGAGGAGAAAGCGGATAGATAGAAGCAGTACTTAGGAAATTTATACGAGGGTCAGGAATTAGGAGAGATATTAGAGGAAGAATCTAGCATCGATAGGGAAGATGTAGGAAAACCTATATTGAGAGAGGAATTTGAAATAGCACTAAGGGGACTAAAGAATAATAGAGCGCCGGGTGTAGATAAAATACAGGCGGAAATTTTGAAATGTGCGGGACAGAAAGTAGTAAATAGGATGTTTGAACTGGTAAAATACATATACGAAACGGGCGAGATGTCGGAGGATTATAAGAAGAACATTATCGTTACTATACCGAAAAAGAGAGGAGCCGACAAATGCGAGAACTTTAGAACGATTAGCCTAACTTCCCATGCGTCAAAAATCTTAACTAGAATAGTGCAGAAGAGGATGGAAAATAGAGCGGAGGAAATAGTAGGAGAAGACCAATTCGGGTTTAGGCGAAATAGGGGAACTCGCGAAGCTATTCTGGCGCTAAGAGTAATGTTAGAGAAAACAATAGAAAAAGGAAAGAACGCTTATATAGAATTTGTAGATTTAGAAAAAGCTTTTGATAACGTAAGATGGGAAAAATGTTCGAGATACTAAAGAGCGCGGGAATGAAGTATAGAGATAGGAGAGTAGTACACAATCTATACATAGAGCAAACTGCTGTTATAGAAGTAGAAGGGGAAAAAAGGGAAGTAGGTATTAGGAAAGGAGTAAGACAAGGATGTACGCTATCACCACTAATTTTTAATCTGTACATCGAAGAGGCGATTAATGTGGTAAAAGATAGAGTGAATTTCGGGATTAAAGTACAGGGACAGAAACTAAAAATGGTGAGATTCGCGGATGATATAGTAGTATTAGCATCTAGTAAGGAGAAATTAGAATCAGCATTGAACGAAATGGAGGCAGTGTTGACAGAGGAATACGGAATGAGGGTGAATAAAAACAAAACTAAAGTGTTAGTGTACAGAGGGCGCGAGAGCAGAGCAAAAACGAAAGTACAAATTAATAATGAAAGATTGGAGGAAGTTAAAGACTTCACTTATTTAGGAAGTAAAATAAATTGGGATGGAAGAAGCGATAAAGACATAAAACAAAGAATAGCGCAGGGTCGAGTAGCTTTTAATAAAAAGAAAGCACTTTTATGCTCGGGGGTAATAAACTTAGAAACAAGGAAGAGATTTTTGAAAACATATGTATGGAGCACGGCACTATACGGCTGCGAAACCTGGACGGCAGGGGAAGCAAGTAGGAAGAAATTAGAAGCTTTTGAGATGTGGTGTTACCGAAGAATGATGAAAATACCATGGACTGATAGGGTTAGAAACGAAGAAATATTGGAGAAAATCGGCGAGAAAAGAAGTATGTGGAAAAACTTAAAGAAGAGAAGAGATAGAATGGTAGGCCACTTGCCGAGACATGGGGGAATAGTCGGCGATATTTTGGAGGCAGAAATAGGAGTGAAGAAAGGCAGAGGTAGGCCTAGATTAGACTACTGCTCGCAAATAGTAAGGGATGTAGGTTGTAGCACAATTAGCGAAATGCGTAGGTTAGCACAAGATAGGAGAAGCTGGAGGTTAGCGTCCAACCAGTCTTAGGACTGATGACCTAATGATGATGATGAGATCTTTAAACACCTACTTAGTCGCATAGGCTCGCTGGTCCAGTGCTGTTATTAAAATCTGAATAATATACATATACTCGCACATCCATTAGCCTTGAAATTAGAATTGGTAATTTCAGAATGAATAATAGGAATAACGCCCCTATATTCATTGTATTTTTAGTTTCGTGAATGTAAAATTCATATAAAACCATTAATATACCAGCCCAGGCTCATAATAGTTCGGCCAGGCATAATTTTACAACTAATATATTTAAATAAAAGTAATACCACTCTCAAAACTATTTTAATAAAGAAAAATATTGGTAACAGAAACAAAGTATAAACTTTTAACTTAGATATGATGAAATATTACCACGTTATGATGTGTCAATGACAATTTTGTTAATAAAAAACATTAAGATTTACGGTTCAAAATAGTTCAACCGCTTCATCAAAACTGTGTTACATCACCTTTATTAACAATAAGAGCTTTAATTCTAGCAGGCATTGTATTTACCAGCTTAGCGCACACTCTTCAGTAAGCGTGCTGTCCCAAATTTCTTGCAATCTGGTGCGTAGATCGCTAACTGGACGGCCTGATTTACCCAATTATTTTTTTCATTTTATGCCACAATGTTTCTATCGGCGCGAAGTCTGAACCGATAGAGGGCCATTTCATAATAGGGACATTATATTCAGAAGAGACAGAGGAAAATGTACTGCGCGTCAGTGCCTTGATATATTGGTATTGACGGCAATAAACTCTCTGTCAAAACTCGTATATATATTTCTTCTGTCACAGTACCATATTATTGGACAATTCTTGCCTCTCAATGATGGTAGTAGAGCACACAGTCTAAAAATGTAACATGTGCTCTACTACCATCATTGAGAGACAAGAGTAGTCCAATAATCGACCACACACTACCACATATCATTGAAGGAAAATGTAATTTTCCTACGCCCATACCACCCATACCACCCATACACCCTCAGATTATAAGAGACGCAGGGACTTCACTTTCCTAACCAGCCAGGATGTTAAGTTCCCCGTGGGGTTCTTAGCACACGTTTTCTGGTATCGTCACCCAAATAGATTTCACCGTAACCGACTGATTTTCTGTTTTATTAATAACGGCTTTTCTTTTGGCTGAAAGGGCAACTGGTTAGTTCAAAAGTAAAATGTAAAGAATCAAACTTTACCTTTTAGAATTTGTATCCTATTTTCTTTATTGAGCGTTTAGTTGTGGATACCGAAATATTCTTCCAAAGGCCTGCCTCCATAGTACCATAATTTCTTTTGCACTGGATCGTCGGTTTGTTGTTGATTTAAGGGCGAAATTTCCATTTTAGCATTTTCACGCCATTAAACGTGGTAAAGTTGTATAATTTTTCACACCATTTAACGTGATCAAGTTTGACCACAGCAGATTTTCGTTAGTGTATTGCTCGAAAACAGTTTATCTGACAAGAAATAGTTTCATAGGAAACTTGTAGAAAATTTAATCCATACTTTTCCGTGAAACATCTCGAAATTGAGTGGCCGAGAAAAAATAAACCAACACATAAATGCAGAATGTGTGTTTTATGCGACAGTTTAATACTTTTTTCAAATAGTCCATCATCGTGTTTTCTCATGACCGATGGACAGGGTGGGGTGTATCCTACCCACCTCAAAGTCAATAGATGTCGTCTGGTAGACGTCCCTAACCAGAATCAGTCGAAACCCGATCGATCCGACACGATTTAATTGAGTAATCGTGCTAACAAGAATAAATGCCGACGACAACGACGACGATAATGACACACACACAGCAAAAAATTTTTACAAACCATTTTTTTTGTTTTTAGGCTGAAAAATGAAAAATAAACCCAAAAAAAATTTGTTTTTCACTTTTTTTTTACACGATTACATCACTTTTTCCGCGTATAGTGGAGTGCGGAAAAGTAAAAGTAAAACCGTCGCATAAAACACATATTCTGTATTTATGTGTTGGTTTATTGTTTCTCGGCCACTCAAGTTCGATATAGAGATGTTCTACGTGCGGAAAAGTCCGTTGTAAGGTTTTAAAACTGTTTATTTTTTATTTGATGTAGAGGGTAGGGTTTCAGGAGCTAAACTTTGCCTCTTATTCAAGACAACAAACTTTAACTTTCCTTGACCTTTTGTAAGGTAAGCACTCTTTTTGTCTCTATTGACTATGAATCAAGTTTGTCTGAACGGCGGTGCCCACTTCTCGAAGAATGATAAGTGTTTATAAATCGGGCTGACCTTTTAGATTTGTATCGTGTTAGAAAGGTATCAAGAATTATACAATTATGCAATTATATAAGCGTGTGAGTGAGCTACTGTTTCCGATATGAGAATATAAATAGAACAAGTTTCTTATCTTGAATCAAATTTATCTACATAATTATTACAATGAAGCTTTCGAGAAAGAAATTAATGATACTGTTAGCAGTTTATTAACATTTTGTGAATGGTGCATGTTGGGATTAAAACGCAAGATATGCCCACTTCTACTGTTAATGTCGTTCTTATCTTATGAGAAAAGTAATTGTCCGTACAAACTTTATTTAGATGCTACTATGTAAAAACATATGGGGTGAATTTGCAGGTGCTATTTAAAGGATAATTTTAATTGGAGTTAACAATTTACCCAAATTGGTCCTTTAGTCGATTATTATTAACTAGGAATGTAATTTTTCCGATGCTATTGGTGTCTAACACATTCCATCGAGTAAATATTGAATATATAATGCGTATAGAATTTTTTATTTTATTTATTAGCTAATTATATCAAAGTTAATTTTCTAATTATATGAAAGTTAATAGCTTCTTTTTCTATGCATAACGTAAGAAGTGAATTGTCACTAGAGCTGTACATTTGCATGCTTTATCTGTGGTGACGCCCGTATATATACAACTACAACTACGCAACTACATATAAGATATAATAAATTATATAATACGAGGGCTGTATGATAAGTACCTGGCTAGTATTTAAAAAATGATATTTTTCGTAAATAACGGGTGTCCAGAAAGGGTAGGGGGTATTTGTAGATTCAATAAAAAAAAACTAGAAGTCAGAAAAAATAAATTTTTTTGTTAATTTTTAGACAAGGTTTTGGAAAATTAAGTACTAAAGATTATGTTCTCCAAATGTTGACCCTCACGCTGCTGGCACACCTCTAACCGTAAACGGAAATTAGCCACCACGCGTCTACACATCTCTCTGGAAACGGCGGCCATTTCGGTGCGAATGTTGTGCTTTAATTGCACTAAAGTTCGTGGTTTGTTTACATACACTTTCTCTTTAAGGTATCCCCATAAGAAATAATCAAGATGTGTAAGATCGGGGCTTCTCGGAGGCCAGTTGATGGTGCCTCGACGAGAGATCACTTTTCCTGGCAAAAGTTCATTGACAACCGCAAGCGATTGGTTTGAGGTGTGGCAAGTGGCCCCATCTTGTTGAAACCATGTTTCCACATTAAATCCTTCAAACTCCTGCAGCTGTGGAACCAAAAAGTTTCTTAACATATCGCAATACCGTTCACTGTTTACCGTACCGTACCGCCCTCGCCGGTCTTCAAAACAATAAGGCCCAATGATGCCTTCAGCAGACATGGCAACCTACACAACAACTTTTGGACTATGTAGTGGTTGTTCATGTTTCTATCTTGGATTTTCGTTGGCCCAGTAGCGGCAGTTCTGTTTATTTACGTGGCCATTTAAGTGAAAGTTCGCTTCATCACTAAACAGAATGTTTTCAAACGTTGGGAAGCGTTGAAGCACTTCATTTGCAAAATGCAGTCGGAGAGGGTAGTCGGTAACGTTCAGTTTTTGAACGAACTGAATTTTCTAGGCTGTAAGATGCAAATCTCGTTTCAGAATCTTTTGCAACGACGTTTTTTTAATGTCAAGTTCTTGACTGCATTTGCGAATTGATTGAGAAGGATTTTCACGCACTGAAACTCTCACTTCTTCAATCGCTTGTGGGATTCGAACAGAGCACGGGCGACCTGGATTGCGAATTTTTACAGTCAAACCGGTATTCTCAAACATTCGAATCCATTTTCTGATGGTATCGTCCTTCGGTGCATTCCGTACATTAAATTCTGCACGATATAAACGTTGAGCTGTGATCATCGAATCGCCATTGCGATAATAGGCGCGTACGCAAAAAGCGCGATGCTCTCCCGGATACACTTCCATGATTACTAAATCTCCAAAGAGTGGTGCGACAACCTATCCCTACCGCGCCCCTCCAAATCGTGGCGTTACATGGACAGCGCAGATACAAATACCCCCTACCCTTTCTGAACACCCGTTATAACCTTTCACAATAATAATAATGTCAAACTCTCAAGTCGCTGCGTGATTTAGTTTGTGAATTCCAGCCATTTAGATAGATCAACTTTTGTGATTTTACAACAACGGAAAAAATTGAATATCGAGTTATCGAGCAGTGATAAAATACTTGTTTTTGGAAAAGAAAACAAATGATGAGATTAAAACAGAGCTCAGCGAAGTTTATGAGGACTGCATCTTCGTTATCAGCCATAAAATATTGGACAGCTGAATTCAAACGTGGCCGTATAAGTGTTTTTGATGAAGATCGTCCAGGTCGTCCAAATGAGTTTACCACTTCAGAAATTATGAAAAAATCCACGATATCGTAATAAACGATCGGAGTGTAAAAGTGAGTGATATTGTATGAAAGATGGGTATCGCGATTGCTCACAATTGACAATAAATACACACGTATATTAACTTCAAAAGAATGCTTGGCGATGTTAAAACACAATTGGAATGATTTTTGGCATCGGTTCATAACTGTGGACGAAACATGGATTCATCACAGCACAGACCAAAGAACAGTCCAAGCAGTAGATTTTCCGAGACGAATCTTTGACTTTATCGGTGAGGATATAGAATAGAATAATAGAAAAACGTTGGATTAAAGTGTATCGAATTGAAAGATGATTACGTTGAAAAATAAATTTTACACAAACATGTTTTTTCTTGTGAAGGCCCAGGTACTTATCATACAGATCTCGTATACAATACTTACCCAGTTAGCATTAAATGTCTGGATTGGCCCCGATGAATATTTACAGCATTCCGCATGATACTATAGTGGTTTCCGTGAGCGATTTCCGTTGTGGTGAAACAAATTTCTTATACAAGGTGTCCCGGAATGGTCTTTTTTATTTGTTCGTTGAACATGAGGAACATTTTTTTTATAAACAATATGTTCTTATTAAACTTTAACATAAAGTTTAATAAGAACATATTGTTTTCACAAGATGATGCTACAGCCCATACTGCAAATTTATCAATGGAAGCCATTAGAGCGATGTTCCTGGGAATATTGATCTCTGAGCGGTGTCCCCCCGCTTAATTGGTCGCGCAGAATCTAAAGCTTACACTGATGCTCCTAGGACTTTGCTTCAGTTAAAAGCCAGAATACTCGAAGAAATTCAGGGAAGTGAACCAAGATTAAGTCAGTGAGTTTCCGCAAATTTTAGATCGGGCCTTTCCCTCTATTGTAAATTTTATTAAAGAATAGTGAATGTAATTTTTTTTTAATAACCGAGTTTCATGCACCCAATGAGGGGAAACCATAGCAAGACACCTATTATAAACATGTTTAAAGATGTGTAGCATTTGTATCTATACAGAATTTGTTTTAACAGTAACAGCATTGTTACTATAAATATTTTAATCTGGCGAAATCTGAATTTTTCTTTTTACACTGTCAAAATTTCGTGTAATTTCTGCTGTAGATATAGCAATATATTCTTGAAAGGGGCTGGAACCTTCGATGCAGCCACAAAAACAGGAGACCAATTTTCTACGAAAGATTACACGTTTCTCGCCGCGCGTTTCGTCAACCAAGTTGGCATCATCTGGAGATAATTAAACTGATACATCATATGTATTCAATTAGGACACCCGTCTTTGAAGTGAATCGCCCTTAGAAAGCAGACCTACGGGGCCATCATTAAGAAATAGTAATACTTGATGTGTTAACAGTTAAAATTTCTGGAATGTAGTTAATGTCCATTGCTGAATTACTTCACTTGTATATTTTTATATTTTTTTCACTAGTTATTACATATACGAGTACATATGATGATCGAAGCGGATTAACTGGAGTACTATACTGTTGGCAACAATTTCTTTTATGTTCTCTCGCCAATGGCTAACTGCAGTTCACATTATCGCACTTCAACTAGGCTTAAATTTCTACGCAAATGATTCTTTATAGCAGGATAAAATTACATTACTAATAAATCATTGTAGGTAAATGCATGCATTATTTTACGACAATGTTTCTCAAAAATGTGTCCTTCGGTAACCATTAATTTAAGGTAGCCACGCCAATATTCACTTCCTCACGTAATCTCATCGCACGCCACTGGGTGATGTTTTAGTATGTCTACAACGTGAACTATTTTATATTACTGTTTTATATTTTTACTGTTTTTATTTCAGTAAAACTTTCAGTATACTTAAATAGCCAATTTTAACTCATCATGACTTCGAAAAGCTGCCCTGAGGAAATTACCTGCAATAGTTGACGAAACTTGCACCAAGGTAGTTTGCAGGGGATTCTTTTGGGGATATAAGAAAAAATCAGCCCCGGGAAGCTTCCAATCCATGACTAATTGTTTTATTCTATTGTAATAAAATTATCCAATATGAGGTTTTATACACGAATTCTGTGAATATAAATAAAACGAAGAGTTTTATTAGAGAGAATACTATTATTCGTAATTTATTAGTAATTTACGTAAACATTTTATGACTGTGCTAATAATTAAAATACATAATTATTAACTAAATAAACGCATTGGGCATGTCTATACACTAGGAAGTAATGGTATGTGCATAAGGTACCGTTAAATAACCTTCTGGTATTCTTTTGATACGAAAGTATTAATTTAAATGCAAATTAGTTTCATGGGCACCCATTGTGTCATATGCAAAATAAATCAATTATGGGCAGTACATCTACATGGTTATTTAACAGTATTGTGCAACAAAGGAATTCTGTATTTCACATAACTTTAAGGGAGATATTCTGAATATGCCAAATACAATTAAAATAATTTTTGAAAGTACAATATTAATTTACTTAGATTAGGTTATATAATTACTAAAGGTGAGTGCTATATCAGTGGTGTTGTATTCGAATAATTCTGCGGCAACCGAGATGACGTCGCGTAGATTTGAAATATTTGAATCGGTGTATGTATGAGCAATTCAGTTTAACTTTTTCGCTGTGTTTGACCACTTGTTGCATTGTCCGTTGTGGCAATGAATATTTATATTTCCATCTCAACTCTGTGAGTTTTGTATAATGTAAATATGCCGAAAGTTTACAGTAACACGCGAACGATTTATTTAACTTATGACGGGTCTTAAATAATATGTTTGGTTTGTAAGCTTAGTATTTAAGAAATAGTTATGTATAAAGCATGTAGACAGTCCTAAACATAAATAAAAAGCAGCTAGAATTTACCTCCTATTTAAATTTCATACGCCATTATTATCTTTTAGCGATGGCGCTGCAGTTATGCTTTCTACGGGCCGTACTCAAAATAATGTGCCCTAAACGTACTTGAAAATTTCATAAACATTGTTTTGGTATTACAGAATCTTCATAATCGAGACGATTACTCGACAGGCAACATGGTTAAATTCAGCGTTTTATTATCTGCAAGATAAAGAAAAATTAAATTTAGTTTTACAGTTCGATCGTCTTCTGGTACATGGCAACTTGGTTTGCGAAACACGCATGTATATATTTCATATCTTTATGTGGTTATGGGAACCTGGTTTCCAGCTTTTGTTTCTTCATCGAAGATTCCATGCCTCTTCATAATTATAATCTATGAGTCAACAAATATAATATAATTCCAATCGCATTATTTTTATTATACACTCGTTAATAATCATAATAATTATTCTTTCATATGTTTTTCTTAAATACAGCCCTTTTTTCAAAGCTCTTTCCCAAAGAGAAACCTGCGAAATCATGGAATTTGTCCTAAATTTTGGCGAATTCAGTCAGCTATCCGAGTCTGATTGTAATTCAAAGAATTGGTTTTTGGAAAACAGAATTAGTTTTTATTAGTTTTGTTATTTAAGATCAGTTACAGTAGTTCTAATACAGAAGAACTACTTGTTTTTAAAATAAGCAGAATTCAATGTCGTAATTACTGCATTTTTACCTTTTAATGTTAAAAAGAAGATATAATTTTCAGAGTTCCAACCAGAATAAGTTTAAACAGTTCAGAGAACCCATTATGTATTCAAGTCGAAAGAAATATACAATTTTTATGATACTACTATAATTGGTACGTCTGCGGTGGTTTGCATATTTAACCTAGCCTTATTTAACTTGAATCAAAATCCAGAGACACCCTCACAGTATTGTATAAAAAAACTTGATAGTTTTCGTAGAAACTATTGGTGTTATCTAGTATTATATGGAGTTTTTGAATTGCTTTTCATTTTCTTCTGGACGTCTTGATTGGTATCATTTAGTTACGCTAATAACTAAATTCCGACTAATTCTGTTTTTGTATATGTTTCTGCGTCTTTCTTTGAATATTCATACTGAATATCAAAGGACATATGTATATAATTGTCTTTTCTTAAAGTATTCTGCCTATATTCTACCTTCTAGGTGTAAGTACATGATATGCCAGTAAGCATAGTGGTATCCCGCACTCCCAGTCAGTCTGATATTCGTTGACTGCTATCTCCAGATGGTTCTCTTACATTCGATTAAATGTCTCTACCATGCCATTACATTATGGATGCAGGGATGCTATTCTAGTTCCCATCAGTTCTCTCAGTCAACAAACTCTCTGAAACACTTCAGGCTCGAAATTTAGTCCGTCGATCCAAATTCAGCTCTACAGAAAAGTTTTCGATGAGGACCTTCGCTATTGTTGTTGCTTCCTATTGAGGATGCATATACTTCTGATTATTTGCTGAAGTAGTCTATACAGTTATCATTATTCCAAGTATCTATTGTTTTCCATCCCTGTAAACCTCATTTTCCCATCAACATTGTATTTCAAAGATTTTAATCTTTTATGCACTTCTACTAATAGATGCTAGATTTTGTCATTTACTCCTTTCATTATGTCTTTTTTCAGGTATGGATCTAGTTCTAATTTGGACCGGTCACGTTATCCTAAGTCCCTTTTTACCAATCTTCCCTTTTTACCAAGATTACTCCGTTATTTCGTGAGGTCTTTTTAATTTTTTTTTCATAAGTTAAAATTTTCTGTTTGTATTTAACTTTATCCTGACATATTTTCACATTCTCTTGGCATTATTTCATATCATGTTGACTACTTTACATTTTATCTAATTATATTTTTCTAACTAATTTCATTACTTCTTGGCTTACTTTCACCTCTTGATTTTATTTTATTGCCTTCACCATTTCCATTAATTGTTTCAATTATTACTCTGTGATTATAATTTTGAAGCTGGTACTGACGGACATAAACTTATTTTCTTCCACTTTATGTTGCTAAAACTTTCTACATCAATAAAAATGCCTCCATGTACGAGGGGGTACCCAAAAGAAACCAAAATATTTTTTTTCAAATTTGTTTATTTAATTTTTAAACAAAAAAACCTTCAATCCCCTTTAAAGTACTCTCCACTGGTACCACTAGTACACTTATCTAATCTTTCTAACCTTTCAGGATGATTTCGCGATTGTTTTCAGCATCATCGGTTCGAGCCAGGGAAGAACGACCAGAGCGATGTTTATCATCAATTGACATTTCATCAATAGCATGATGCTTGTAGGCAGTTTTTCTGTGCAAAAGCAAAATTTTACAGCCGCGCACTATCCTCGAGTATTTAGCCATTGCAAAAAGAAACGAACACACAAAACAATTCTCACTAAAACATTCACATAAGCCGAACGGAACCTTTAGCGACAACGCTTGGTTTACTGACTCGGGTATGGTAGCTCTATACGCTCCTAGCGGCAGAACGCGCTATTACAAGAACTCCGCCTACTACGACATCAGTTCGGTTTCTTTTGGGTACCTCCCGTATTGTGTGCTTTTTAAGATAGCAAATCCACTACGAAACTTCGTCAGCGCCATCTTTGGCAGTTTATAACAACCTAGCTCGAAATTTCGCGGCCATGTCTAGAGCAAAAACCCAGAAATAACACAAAAATCTATCAACATCGAACACTCGCGGCTCATAGAGAAAGAATAAGTAGGTCTAAAATAACTAAAAGTAGTTACTAGGTATAGAAACAGTAGTTCTAATGTAACATTCTTATAATTTATAATGCACAAAATATTCAGAAATCTTGTAAATGTATTGTCACTTTCGCTACAGTATATTTTAATTCTCACAAACAATTATTTCTAATGCTTTTAGCGTATCTTGCGTTAACATTTAATATTGACAAAGTCGCATGTATATTCAATTATGTAAAGAGACGAGACGCCTACGACGAAGTGAGAAATTCCTTACATAATCCGTATCGATATAAGATGCCAATATTAACAATGATAAATTACACCGCGGTTAATATTATTTCCATGGTTTATTTAGTATATGCTGTAAACAAATACGACCACCTGTATGTCG
Source organism: Rosalia funebris (assembly GCA_037954035.1). Classification (NCBI taxonomy): domain Eukaryota; kingdom Metazoa; phylum Arthropoda; class Insecta; order Coleoptera; family Cerambycidae; genus Rosalia; species Rosalia funebris. The sequence goes on along the minus strand of JAZFAV010000020.1, from coordinate 28,519,530 downwards.
TGTGTAACCCGTGGCATAATGATACAAATGTGTTTTATTTATAACTTACTTAACTCTGACGCCATCTAATATAGTACCAGCAAAGCTTCGTACTGCTTAACATAAACGGTTAATAGCATTTCCTGCATTTCAATTTTAACGCAGATTCCTTTGTAAATTAATTTTAAAATTTATTTTTAGACAAAATGACTATCATGTTTAGACAGAATGACTCTTATCATATTAGCAATTAATTCGTATTCATCTGATAAACCGACATACCTTGAGGTTCGTAATTACCAATATAGATAGATCAGTATAATTGAACTGATATTAGTTTCTTTTATATAGAAACCACTAAATTAATGTGCGATCCAATATCAACATCATTCTAATTTTAATCCTATCCCGTAAAATTTTATAACCTATTTAGCATTATTTGTTATATATTGTTTAACATTGTTTGTTTATAATAATAGATGAAATCGTTCATTGAATCAAAGATAACAAGAAATAACAGGTGTCCTGGAATGTTTTCCTATTTTTGTGTGAGAATACATACATATATACATATTTTTTTAGATCTGCTTCAAATGGTACACTTAATGAATCCAATTTGCTTAAGAATTTGTCATACTCTTAATTTGTTTTAATGGTTTCGTGTTTATTTTTTTTTATATCAAATATAATTTATTGACAATCAAACGTCGAAAAACGAAAACAAAGTGGATTCATAATTAGTATTTGACATCATTTAATTTACGCATTTGTTGTTGATCTGTTAATATGAATACAAGTCAGATGACACACTGGTAAATAAGCAATTTGATAAACACGTTCTGAAAGTGAGAAGTCGTTCGTCGTGCCACTCAAAATCAGATGTATTTACTCGAATTAATTACCGCCTCTCATATAAGCGCCTGCAGGTATGATATATCAAATTAACGTAATTAAAAACCTCTTCTTTGTTTCTGACACAATGCTTCAAATTTATCTTTCCATGAAAGTTCATTTTGCATACATCAAAAAAAGGACATTAAATAGTAAGCGGATATATATAAAAATCTGACGAAATATATAATATTGCCAATATTATTTAGTGCAAAGGTATTGAATACATCGTAGATCATCTCACCCAAACATGCGCATATATAAAGGTAACATATCTTTTAGGTACGCATTAGCTTACTTCCGACATTAGTGTGGGTACTGTTCGAAGTACTTGGGAGAATAAATAATTAAAGATACAATTTGAGGACAATACGAGTTTATTGATACCCTGTATAACAACTAAATTACATACAAAGAAATTAAGATGTGTATTCTAACGTATAATCTTTCAGACTGACTTGCTAAATAATCTATTTTTATTTCAACGACATTTGAACAGTTAAACATTCGATATTGAGTTACCCGAACTCATAAATGCTGACCTAATGTTTATGTTTAATTTCAGGCACCGCATGAAGACTATTTTTAAACCTAAAATAATTATTGTTGAATGTAATATTCCAACACCCCCTCGCAACTATAATTATTTTTCAATCAGTCAACCAGACCACCCTTGGTACTTAAATGTTCTAGCTTTACTTTATTTAGCGGCTTGGTTAACATATCAGCTATCATTTTTTCAGTCGGACAATACTCGAATACAATAACCTGATTTTCATACAATTCTTTTAAAAAATGATACTTTGTATCAATATGCTTCGTTCGATTGCTAAATTTATGGTTTGCTAGCTGCTTTAAACAGCTTTGATTATCTTCGTACATAACCACTTTCGGTTCTAAATTCGTAAACTCCTTTATCGCCTGCTTTAACCAGATTGCCTCTTGGCATCCTTCGGCCAGTGCTATGTATTCAGCTTCGGTCGATGATAGTGATACGCAACTCTGCTTTCTGCATCCCCAATTAATAGGTGCACCTCGAAACATAAATATGTATCCACTATTTGACTTTCTATCCTCTTTATTTTCCGCCCAATCGGCGTCTAGATGTTTTATTATTAGTTTTTGATTCCATGCCTCTGTTAACAATATTCGAAGAGTTGCTTGCTGCACTACAGGTGCAAACACTTCATCGTAATCCACACCGAATTTCTGATTAAAACCTCTCGCTACCAATCGTGCCTTGTACTTGTTCGAAATCTTATCTTCACCTGTCTTTAGCTTAAACACCCATTTACATGATATGATGTTTTTGTCTTCCGGTGTAAGTACTAAATCCCATACTTCGTTATTCTTCAAAGATTTCATTTCTTCTTCAATAGCTTTCCTCCATTTTTCGCTATCACTCCTGGCAAGAGCTTCTTTAAATGTTTTAGGTTCTATTTCCCGAAGTTCAGCTAACTTTGCTGTGTAGCGCTCAGGTGGGACTCCTTTATTTATTCTATTTGATCTACGATCACCTCCGTGCTCTATATAGAACTCTTCACTTGGTTGATAGCTGTTATCGCTGCCACAAGATTGTTCTGTACCTGAACTTTCATATACATTAAATTCCTCCGTAGCTTCTTCTAGTTCTTCAGTTTTTTCGAAATCTGCGGCCTCATGTCTCCCAGTGTCTTTGGCTCCGTTCTTTCTTGCTCCTTTTTGAACTCAATAGTCACTTCTTCATCTTTTATCTTTTTTTCTTTAACACGAATATTTCTTTCAGGAAATATCGCACTACGGCTAATTTTTATACGCCCTGTATCTAAATCTAACAATCTATATGCTTTAGATTCATCAGAATATCCTACGAAAATTAGTGATTCTGCCTTTTTATCAAATTTATTTTTAATTTGTTCCTTTGGAATATGACTATACACTTTAGATCCAAATATTTGCAAATTCGACACATCAGGTTTGACTTTATGCCACAACTCAAACGGTGTTTTCTGTTTTAACTGAGTAGGTAGTCGATTTTGCAGATAATTGGCTGTAACAACTGCTTCCCCCCAAAATTTCTTTGGTAAATTCGCATCGATTAACATGCACCTAGCCATTTCGACTAGCGACCTGTTCTTTCTCTCTGCAACACCGTTTTGCTCTGGAGAGTACCCCGCCGTGTACTGTATCTTTATGCCCTTACCGCTTAAATATTCCCTTAACGCATTATTTACGTACTCGCCACCCCTATCTGACCTAATAACCTTTGGTACCCTGCCTGACTGATTACTCATTAACTCGATAAACTCTTTAATATATTTTTCAGTTTCATTCTTATGTTTCAGTAAATACACAGTTGTGTATCTTGAGAAATCGTCTATTAAAGTAAGAATGTACCGTTTACCCCCTGGAGTAACAGTCTTCATGGGACCGCAAACATCTGTATGTATTAAGTCAAGTATATTAAATGTGTTGCTTTGAGAAAATTTCGGGAAACTCTTACGAATAATTTTACCTTTTACACAGCAGTTGCAAGTTTCCCTAATCCTACAATCCTTAATATTAATCCCGATTGCCATTTTTCTTTCCATCAAGCGCTTGACTGCTTCTATGTCCCTGTGCCCAAAACGTCGATGCCACGTATGCTGACAGTTGCTGGAGTGTTCATTCATGATGCTCAGTGCCTGTTCTACAGTTGACAGCTTGTACAAGTCGGGCGCCGGCCTTGCACTCGCAATCACTTTTCCGCCTGAGACAATTTTACAGTTATTGTTGTCGAACTGCACGTTATACCCCGCACTAGTTAACTTTTTCACAGAAAGTAAATTTGAATCTAAGTCCGGCACATACAACACGTCGTCGATTTTTAGCTTATTCACTCCCGCACTATTCGCGCACTTGATGAATCCTGTTCCTATACCCTGAACCTTGGAGTGTTGCCCTTTCTCCGCTAACCTCACAACGCCTTTTCTGCTACCGTCAAATTGGGTATAAAATTCTTTGTAGTTTACCATGTGACTCGAAGCTCCTGAATCCACATACCACGAAGCAGAATCCCTGTTTACGTCATTTGAGCTTGAATTTACCATAAAACACGCATCATCACTGTCACCAGTATTAATTTCAGTAACATTATTGGCCTTTTCTCTTTTAAACGCTTTATACTTGAAACAGTCCCGTTTAAAATGACCTTTCCTGTTGCAAAAGTAACATTGCTTTACATCTGTACTTGCAGTTTGATTACTTTGGATCCTTTTATTATATACTGATTTCATGGCTGACTCGTTTTGACTTTTCAAAGCTCCTTGACGCCTCCTGTACTCATCGATTAATTTACTTTTTACGAATTCAAGCGTGAATTCACTCGATGACTTACTTTCCAGCGCTGTGATTAAAAAACTGTATGAGTCTGGAAGACTTCCCAGCAAAATGCCTGCCGCAAACCTGTCCTTAATTTCTTCCCCTAAAGCGGCCAGTTTATTCAATAATTCCAAGAATGAACTTATGTGTGCTTCCATATCACCATTCTCATCTAGCGATAGCCTGCAAATTTGCTTTAACAGAAAAACCATGCTAGATAAACTCGATTTTTGATGATACTCCTTTAGTGCTTCCCACGCATCATGCGCGTATTCCTTATTTCTGATATGCACTAGTTGACTAACATCGACAAGTAAGGCTATGGTTGATAAGGCCTTGTCATTTTTCTTCTGCCAGGTACCGTTTCGTTCCTCCGGTGTTGGTAATTCAGTCGAAACTACATCCCATAAATCCGCATTTATTAATAACATTTTCACTAAATAGTTCCAGGACTGGTAGTTTTGCCCGTTCAACTTTTCGAGGTTATACTTAGCACTTTCCGCCATTTTCCAGTTGTCTATACAACAATAGTTATCACTCGCGATGTACCTTTTAATTATTCTCCCTTACAAGTGAGCTTACGCGACGCACCTGGGCCCATAACCTGTTCGAAGTACTTGGGAGAATAAATAATTAAAGATACAATTTGAGGACAATACGAGTTTATTGATACCCTGTATAACAACTAAATTACGTACAAAGAAATTAAGATGTGTATTCTAACGTATAATCTTTCAGACTAACTTGCTAAATAATCTATTTTTATTTCAACGACATTTGAACAGTTAAACATTCGATATTGAGTTACCCGAACTCATAAATGCTGACCTAATGTTTATGTTTAATTTCAGGCACCGCATGAAGACTATTTTTAAACCTAAAATAATTATTGTTGAATGTAATATTCCAACAGGTACTAGTGCAAGTCTTCCACATATAGTAGGCTATGTACTATCATTAAAATATCGGCAATGAATCAATGATCAATGAATCGATCAATTGCGAGATTTGGTTAATGACAATGACCAACGCTATTACATAAAAATATGTATGTTAATACCGTAATTGCTACATTCGACATAAGTAACTAAAATTATTCCTGATTTTAGTCTTCTATACGTAATAAAGTTTTGATCTTTAGGTTTCAATGGGCGTTGTTGGGATACTGTAACATCTGAGAATGCTGCTGCGGTTACGTTGTTTTGGCGCTGGTTATGAGTTTTTATTCCAATGAGGATTTTTTAAAACCGCAGTTATAACTACTGTGCATTGTTCCATTCAAGAAAAAAGTTGCTTCCCTAGAATAAAAAACAAACATTAAAAAGCTGAGATTTTTATTATAACATAACACATCGAAAAATTAAATGTGATGATTTGAATCAATCAATTCTTATACCAAATATATTTTATGGGGGTAACACTTTTCTTTTTGTAACAATTTTCGAATTGCGGATTGGTCGACATGATTGTGTATACGTAATTACGTGGTAGAAGTATGGGGATATTCTTGACCTTCAAGTAATACATTTAATTTAGTGTTTTCATACTAATTTGAGGTCTACCCTTATCTAGGGACATCTTTTGCCTTACACCTTTCCGTTTCTTTTAACTAGACTAGTTAAAAAACCTTAAAAGTTAACCTAGGTACTGTTAGCCTTGAAATAGGCGATCTATCAGGATGTTTTTAATTATACAAATGACAAGCCTTATTATGGGATCTTGATCTATCGCCTTAAGGCCGGGACACGCATAACCACAACGCGCCCTCACCGTGTAACGGCCGTGTATTGGACATCACACGGCGGAGAAGTAAGCAATGGAAAAGTACCACGTAGTCCCCATTTTAACCGCACCGACACCACCGCACCATGCCCGACTAGTTTAGTTTACTCTTTGACGGGCACGGTGCGGTGTGTCTATTGACAATTTTGTTGTTCCTTTCTATTTTATTGCAAATATTTAAAATTTAATAGTCCTCCGTTCGGATCTCCGGGTGAGGACTGTTCCGGGAGACGTGATCGAGTGCAATAATAGTAAGAAGTGTAGCATTTCACGAGTCGGAGCGTGGAATGTCAGAAGCATGAAACAGGCAGGGAAGCTAGAAAATCTGAAGATAGAAATGGATAGGTTAGGATTAGATATAGTAGATATAAGTGAGATGGGCTGGCCGGAAGTAGGAGATTTTTGGAGCGGTGACTATAGGGTAATACACACAGGATCGGTAAATGGAAACGCGGGAGTAGGGATCGTTATGCGGAAGAACCCAGGACAGTGTGTAGATAGCTGCCTACAATACAGCGAGAGAGTAATGATGGTTAGGTTAGATTCGAAGCCAGTGGAAACAGTAATAGTGCAAGTATACATGCCTACTTCTAGCCACAGTGAGGAAGAGTTAGAAGCCGTTTATTCGGACATAGAGCAGGTAATAGGATTTGTGAAGGGTCATGAAAATTTAATAATAGTAGGAGATTTCAACACAGTCGTAGGTGAGGGGAAAGAAGGAGAATTTGTAGGTCCTTATGGATTATGAAACAGAAACGAGAGAGGTAGCAGACTGATAGAATTCTGTGAGAAGCACAAGATGGTAGTCGCGAACACATTGTTCAAGAATCACGTTAGCAGGCGGTACACATGGAAAATGCCAGGAGGGATAGACAGGTATCAGATAGACTACATTCTGGTTAGGAAGAGATTTAGAAATCAAGTAAAAGACTGTAAGAGTTATCCAGGAGCAGATGTAGACAGCGACCATAACTACCATAATATGGTAGTCATGAAAGCTAGATTAAAGTTCAAAAATCTGAAAACTCGGAAGCATAAGAAACGTATAAATGTAGACATATTGAGGGATCAGAATATGAAAGATAAGTTCCAGGAGAAAACAGATCAATTAATAAATAAAACGAGTAAGGACGAAATCAAGAACGCAGAAACTGAGTGGGAGGGTATCAAGAATAGTCTAGCTTCCGCGGCTACGGACGTTTTAGGACACGATAAAAGGGAAGCTAGGAAGCCCTGGATAACGGACGAAATCTTAAACTTAATGCAAAAGAGACGAGGCTACAAAAACAGACGAGACGAAGAAGGACTGAAAACGTATAAGGCAATAAAGTGGGAAATCATTAGAAAATGTAGAAAAGCGAAAGAACAATGGATAGAGGAGAAATGCAAAGAAGTAGAAGATAAGTTGCAAGTAGGTAAGACCGATGAGGCTTACAAAATAATTAAGAGGAACTTCAGGGATATAGGAACAATAAGTAGAAACGTTAGGAGTCAATCGGGGGACATACTGATCGGAAGAGAGGAGAAAGCGAATAGATGGAAGCAGTACTTAGGAAATTTATACGAGGGTCAGCAATTAGGAGAGATATTAGAGGAAGAATCTAGCATCGATAGGGAAGATGTAGGAAAACCTATATTGAGAGAGGAATTTGAAATAGCACTAAGGGGGCTAAAGAATAATAGATCTACGCCGGGTGTAGATAAAATACAGGCGGAAATTTTGAAATGTGCGGGACAGAAAGTAGTAAATAGGATGTTTGAACTGGTAAAATACATATATGAAACGGGCGAGATGCCGGAGGATTATAAGAGGAACATTATCGTTACTATACCGAAAAAGAGAGGAGCCGACAAATGCAAGAACTTTAGAACGATTAGCCTAACTTCCCATGCGTTAAAAATCTTAACTAGAATAGTGCAGAAGAGGATGGAAAATAAAGCGGAGGAAATACTAGGAGAAGACCAATTCGGGTTTAGGCGAAATAGGGGAACTCGCGAAGCTATTCTGGCGCTAAGAGTAATGTTAGAGAAAACAATAGAAAAAGGAAAGAACGCTTATATAGGATTTGTAGATTTAGAAAAAGCTTTTGATAACGTAAGATGGGAAAAAATGTTCGAGATACTAAAGAGCGCGGGAATGAAGTATAGAGATAGGAGAGTAGTACACAATCTATACAAGGAGCAAACTGCTGTTATAGAAGTAGAAGGGGAAAAAAGGGAAGTAGGTATTAGGAAAGGAGTAAGACAAGGATGTACGCTATCACCACTAATTTTCAATCTGTACATCGAAGAGGCGATTAAAGTGGTAAAAGATAGAGTGGATTTCGGAATTAAAGTACAGGGACAGAAACTAAAAATGCTGAGATTCGCGGATGATATAGCAGTATTAGCATCTAGTAAGGAGGAATTAGAATCAGCATTGAACGAAATGGAGGCAGTGTTGATAGAGGAATACGGAATGAGGGTGAATAAAAACAAAACTAAAATGTTAGTGTGCAGAGGGCGCGAGAGCAGAGCAAAAACAAAAGTACAAATTAATAATGAAAGATTGGAGGAAGTTAAAGACTTCACCTATTTAGGAAGTAAAATAAATTGGGATGGAAGAAGCGACAAAGACATAAAACAAAGAATAGCGCAAGGGTCGAGTAGCTTTTAACAAAAAGAAAGCACTTTTATGCTCGGGGGTAATAAACTTAGAAACAAGGAAGAGATTTTTGAAAACATATGTATGGAGCACGGCACTGTATACGGCTGCGAAACCTGGACGGTAGGGGAAGCAAGTAGGAAGAAATTAGAAGCTTTTGAGATGTGGTGTTACCGAAGAATGATGAAAATACCATGGACTGATAGGGTTAGAAACGAAGAAGTATTGGAGAAAGTCGGCGAGAAAAGAAGTATGTGGAAAAACTTAAAGAAGAGAAGAGATAGAATGGTAGGCCACTTGCTGAGACATGGGGGAATAGTCCGCGATATTTTGAAGGCAGAAATAGGAGTGAAGAAAGGCAGAGGTAGGCCTAGATTAGACTACTGCTCGCAAATAGTAAGGGATGTAGGTTGTAGCACAATTAGCGAAATGCGTAGGTTAGCACAAGATAGGAGAAGCTGGAGGTTAGCGTCCAACCAGTCTTAGGACTGATGACCTAATGATGATGATTTAAAATTTTAAATTAATAATACTCTTACTATTCATATACATATTAATAATACATTCATTATATTATTCATTATTAATATTATTATTATTAATATTAAAATGAATGTTGAAAAATTAATTGAAGAGATAAGGAAGTTTCCGGTGCTATATGACCAATCGAACGAAAAACATAGGAACTCTGAATATATCGAACGAGTGTGAAAAGTAATACTTGTTATATTATCGGGTGAACCTTGAAGCACTCGCATGAAAATTCGAAATGTTTGCTTTAAAATGCCAAATGCTTTTTCAGGCAACTTCTTGCTCTGCTTAATCGGTAATTAAAAATTCTCTCCTCCTCCTCCCTTTTACATATATTTTCGTCCATGCGTTGTGGACCCACATTCTTTTCCGATTTTTGCGATAATATCTGTCAATATGAAGCGGCTGCGTGAGCTTCAAAAAGGATACTGAACTGCAATCGTGAGACAGACGCCCAACATATGGATCAGATGCGGACAAGTGTGGTTTCCCATCAGCGTCACCGACAGTCGGTCGATCTGCGTGTTGGCACGTGCAGGTGCGGTTCGGTCATGTGTGTCCCGGCCTTTATTCGATCATATACTTTTATGCTCTTCCAGTTAGTTATACGAGCCATTTTTGTTGATACCTATTTATTATTACTTATTAAATACAATATTTAAAAACTTTACCTTATTTTTTTTGTACTGAAAATACATTTTCACACGTATCGGGCCTTGTCAGTGTCTCGGTTTATGTGGAATTCGCCGCAGCCCTACTCAATAAAAAAACCCTTATATTCCTTGTCGTTTTGTTCTTAACCACCGTATCCTATTCTACCAATATATTCTACCACAATCAGTTAAAGGTCTCGTATTATTGAGCTCCCTCTAACATAATCCCCAACATATTTTCCATGTTTGTCTTTCTATCCCCTAATCGTGTTTCCGCTAGGTAAATAAAGTCGAACGTCCCGTTGCTTGTTAGAAACTGTGTCAGGCAATACGTCAGTTTACCACGCATTCTGTTCAAGGTCTTAAGTCGGAAATGGAGTCCAAGATCCTGCTATTGCATTTGTTCACTTCTGTTGCTATCTTTCTACGATACCGCTACGATATGTCTTTATCCGCCTGGTGAGCGTCATATATTAGTTCTCCCTGGAAGTCCATGAACAGGATTCCCAACAGCATTTGCAGTGTTTCGTTTGATACTGTGCTGTGAGCATGATATGTTAATTAGCACTAATCACTGTGCCCTCCATGACATGTTTATGTTTACCACCAATTTTAAAAACTCTACCCAGACTGCCGCCCCGTAAAGGATTGCCGACGCCAGTAACCTTCTGGATCCATCCCCTGCACCTCCCACTCTTGTCGTGATTCCCCTTATACCGCTAACCACCTTGCCTACTTTTAAGCAAGCTTCCTGAATTTTATTACGCCACGTTTAATTTTTATCTAGTCAAACCCCCAGGTATTTAAAATGAGGGTCTAATGGTATCCTCTTGTCGATCACTTTAACATAATTAGATTCTTCCCTCCGATAGCTACCGTGCATTTTGTTTGGTTCCGGAGCTAATTTCAGCCGGTGTTGGTCATTCAATTGTGTATGGTGTTCTTTGTTTCCTCTCCCAGGCTTTGTTATTCACAGGTTTTCACTTATGCAACCCACCATGAGGTCGTCTGGTGTCCTGGGGAGGTGGCATCTTCTGGATATCTCCACTGTCAATACCCTGTTATACAAAATGTATGTTCTACAAGATGGGTCCCAAAGCAGACCCTTGCGGCACTCCTGTGATGATCTTCAGTGATACGTTTTCGACCACTATCTGGCGATCTGTAAAATAATGCATTACCATATTTACCATAAAGTTCGGTATCTTTCTCCTCCTTATTTCCTTGATTATATGCGTCCAGGACGTTATGTCCATATCATCCAACGTACTTTGTCCTTCCCTAAACGCGTATTGGTTAAAAACTCTAAGAAAGTCAACTTGACAGTAACAATAGTGGAATAATTCATCAGTTTATAGATCTAATATCCTGATATATAATATCAGGATATTAGATCCTCCGCCTGATATATAGATTATCAGGTTTTGTTTTAATTTTAAACTTTGGTAAAAATTTTAGTTTTAATTTTTTTAATTTAACCGTATTTTACACTTTTAAGTTTAATAGCTGTTATATTATAAACGATAAATAGGTAACTCCTAATATGGGGTACCGTTGTACTCGGACAACTTTAACATTAATTTTTGTTAAAAATGAGGGGGTTGTAGTTTAAAAAGTACTATGATGACGTCATATCACAAACGAAATCAAAGAAAAACAAAATTTTTACGTCAGTCCATGTCTTTAAAAACTAAATATATAGACTATAATAGACTTTTTTTTTAATCATTTACAATCTCTCTTTTCTCAATAAAGTAGGCATATTAAAACAATAAACATTTGCATGAAATATAAAAAATACAATTATTTAGTTACGACTATGTTGTAATTGACGATTTTCTATGATTTTACAATATTATACAAATATTTGTTTAAAAAATAACTTTAAATTTCTTTTTTTTTTCAGGTACGCAGCATGTCATTATTCACACGCGAGACTGTAAGTATATAATAATTTTATATATGTATGCAAACGTCCCTTAAGCAAAATTTCGATCAGTAGGTATGCTCAGTCGTTTATATCGAATCGTATTCACTTCGCCACGATTATCCGTAGTTTAATCACGATAGTAATGAATATTTTATAAGTTTAACACCTCGACACGATATTTACAACAAAGTTATTGTAATAATATACCAGATATATTTTTAGTATGTAATATATTTACGGCTAAAAACCTCAAACCGGATCTACATATATGCTCTGCGGGATTACATCTTATTGTTATTTCATTTTATGGATTATTCTCCAAGCAAAAGTGTTTACCAGAAACATATTTATATTGCGTTTTATCTCTGTATTTCCTTATTTTACTCAATTAAAAAAGAAACAAATCACAAATTGAAACATAATAAACAGTATATTTATTTGGGAAAATATACACTAACAATAAGAAAGGACTTTAGTACTATTATTACAATAGAAAAATATGATTGCTGCATATCGTACTATATATTTTTTTACTTACAGAGGGACATGTATGTCAATATATCCAATTTCTGACTAAACTATAACTTAAATTTAATAATTTATTAAAAATTTTAAGAACCCTGGTAAAATTAACTTATATAATTTAAGTTTTTATTTAACTAACTTTATTTACTAACATGTTAAGTAATTTCTTAATTTTTGTTTTCACATATTATCATCATGAGGTCATCAGTTCTAAGACTGGTTGGACGCTAACCTCCAGCTTCTCCTATCTTGTGCTAACCTACTCATTTCGCTAATTATGCTACAACCTACATCCCTTACTATTTGCGAGCAGTAGTCTAATCTAGGCCTACCTCTGCCTTTTTTCACTCCTATTTCTGCCTCTAAAATATCGCGGACTATTCCCCCATGTCTCAGCAAGTGGCCTACCATTCTATCTCTTCTTTTCTTTATGTTTTTCCACATACTTCTTTTCTCGCCGACTTTCTCCAATACTTCTTCGTTTCTAACCCTATCATATCAGTCCATGGTATTTTCATCATTCTTCGGTAACACCACATCTCAAAAGCTTCTAATTTCTTCCTACTTACTTCCCCTACCGTCCAGATTTCGCAACCGTATAGTGCCGTGCTCCATACATATGTTTTCAAAAATCTCTTCCTTGTTTCTAAGTTTATTACCCCCGAGCATAAAAGTGCTTTCTTTTTCTTAGCTACTCGACCCTGCGCTATTCTTTGTTTTATGTCTTTATCGCTTCTTTCATCCCAATTTATTTTACTTCCTAAATAAGTGAAGTCTTTAACTTCCTCCAATCTTTCATTATTAATTTGTACTTTCGTTTTTGCTCTGATCTCGCGCCCTCTGCACACTAACACTTTAGTTTTGTTTTCATTCATTCCGTATTCCTCTGTCAACACTGCCTCCATTTCGTTCAATGCTGATTCTAATTCCTCCTTACTAGATGCTAATACTGCTATATCGTCCGCGAATCTCAGCATTTTTAGTTTCTGTCCCTGTACTTTAATCCCGAAATCCACTCTATATTTTACCACATTAATCGCCTCTTCGATGTACAGATTAAAAATTAGTGGTGATAGTACATCCTTGTCTTACTCCTTTCCTAATACCTACTTCCCTTCTTTCCCCTTCTACTTCTATAACAGCAGTTTGCTCTTTGTATAGATTGTGTACTACTCTCCTATCTCTATACTTCATTCCCGCGCTCTTTAGTATCTCGAACATTTGTTTCCATCTTACATTATCAAAAGCTTTTTCTAAATCTACAAATCCTATATAAGCGTTCGTTCCTTTTTCTATTGTTTTCTCTAACATTACTCTTAGCGCCAGAATAGCTTCGCGAGTTTCCCTATTTCGCCTAAACCCGAATTGGTCTTCTAATATTTCCTCCGCTCTATTTTTCATCCTCTTCTGCACTATTCTGGTTAAGATTTTTGACGCGTGGGAAGTTAGGCTAATCGTTCTAAAGTTCTCGCATTTGTCGGCTCCTCTCTTTTTCGGTATAGTAACGATAATGTTCCTCTTATAATCCTGCGGCATCTCACCCGTTTCGTATATGTATTTTACCAGTTTAAACATTCTATTTACTACTTTCTGTCCCGCACATTTCAAAATTTCCGCCTGTATTTTATCTACACCCGGCGCTTCATTGTTCTTTAACCCCCTTAGTGCTATTTCAAATTCCTCTCTCAATATAGGTTTTCCTACATTTTCCCTATCGATGCTAGATTCTTCCTCTAAGATCTCTCCTAATTCCTGACCCTCGTATAAATTTCCTAAGTACTGCTTCCATCTATCCGCTTTCTCCTCTCTTCCGATCAGTATGTCCCCCGATTTACTCCTAACGTTTCTACTTTTTCACATATGTCATCTATTATTTTCTTAAATTTGCTATTTTAGATCTGCTAATATCTATCTGCTACATTCGGAGATATTTTTCAACAGTTGCAGTAACAGTAAAGTTTTTCATTGTTTACGGAATGTTTAACATTTATAAAAGCGAAAGTTGTCCATGTTAATTTCATTATGATTCAAAAATAAACGCTAAAAGTAATTTTAAGACGGTGACATATTTCTAATATTCTTACGGCCTCACACGAAGAGGTTGAGGTTGGTTATAAAACTAACCTATTACCATTATGCTATGTTTGTTTTTAAATCTTGTGTCGAGATATAATAAAAATACTTGTAACCGATAAAACCACAGTAATCACAGTAACCATACAAAAACAAGTAAGCACATATTACCCTTATATGCACCTAAATGAATTTAAAAGCACCATGCAGATCATATAGACTATCTATATGAAACAATTTGAGATGCTTAATTTAATTGAATTATAACAGGTAGCCAGCGATTTTTACTCTTTTTGGGTGAATTTCTTTTGATTATTGAACGACATTCATTATATTCAAATTTAAAATATAAGGAACGTTATGTATGAAAAATAAGATTGTCAAGGTGCCTTCCCTCATGCCTCTGTACCTCCTCAAGGCGTGACCTATAAATTGCGATAACTCGCCGGCATAATGCGGGTTTTCCTTGCGTATTCTAGGTATTGCGTATGCTTTTAACTGAATAAAAGTGCTAGGAACCTCGGCTAGGTATATACCTAGGAAGTAGGTATATACTTTAGACTTCAAATAACCCCATAAAAAGAAATGCATCGGCGTTACATCTTCTGGCGAACCTCTGGGTAGCCAAGTAATGTAACACCCCTGTGTCGCGTCCCGTCCCGTCCCTGCTTAGAGATCATCGAGGAAACATCACTCTAACCGCTTCTATTGATAAATTTGCAGTATGGACTACAAGGGATGTAAGGGATTTTGGTGCTTCTCTTGATTGTTTTCTATAGACGTCGGTGAATAGGATTAAGTGAATTAAAATTTTCAAAGTTTTCGAATAATTCTTGCGTAAAAGCGGAACGAACTAGATAATTTTCACCCTTCATAAGTTGCACCACTTGAATCTTGTAAGGATGAAAGTTTAAATCATTTGTCAGGATGTCGTGGACAGTGCCTTTCGAAGATTTAAGGCGGCTACATATTTTCGTACAAAACGGCAAGGTGTACTTGTCACTGCTGCACGAACACACTTGACGTTTTCGACACTTCTTGCTCTTCTGGGGTGACTCGTTGGTTTTATATTACTGGTAGTGCCTTTTCTTTAACAATTTAATGACCCATGATTTGATTAATTTTGGTGAAGGATCTTGGTTAATGTCGTGAAGAACTTGGTGCGAACGATACAGGCGACAAACTATTATGAGAACGATGGTTCTCGTAAAGACTTCTGCTACACATAGCACGTTGCTCACTGGTGAAACGATCTATTGCAACTGAATTTCCAAGCCGTGGTGTCTAACAAACAGATGCCCGCGCATTTACTACTACCACTTTCCGAGATGTTCAACAAACAAATGAGAAAAGCATTTCGGGACACCTTGTATTAAATTCTATTTGGTTCCGTTAATGAAATGTTGCTAATGTAATTATATAAGTAATATTATTTGCTTAAGATGAACATAAGTTTGTCTTTTATCAAATAGCAACTAACAAATAAATGCTGATTTTGGCTATGGCCAGTAAAATATAAATTGTTTTGGCCATATAGAAAATCATCATTTATTTGTTGTAAACATAATCCATAAAATATTAATAAGTAAAACAACAATAAATAAATCTTTCTCTCGGTGTAATATTTAAAATGAAGAGTGTTCATGTCTTTTCCAGGTATCGAACCTGATACATCTAATTGATCGACTTTATCCATTATCAGTTAATTCTCGATTCGCGGCTTATATGTTACTAACATGATCGTATCGATTTAGATGAATACCCCACGGTTCATTTCATGAAATGATTCAGCATTTGTTCTGGATCGGCGTACCGCACTGATGAGAACTAATAAGTTCGAAACGACTGTCTGTCGTTCGTTTCTCATCCGGGACAGATGTCTAATCCTACCCGGGGCGGGTTTTCTTTTCTGAAACCTTGTCTGATCGTGCATAAACACGAGAAAGGGATCGAGGATCGCTGTTAGGTATAATTCAATGCCTGGCGGGATTTTAGCCCAAGTAGTTGTTTCCTATAGCGATTATGTAATAGCCTTGCTATTCGGGAACTACTTGATAACCGCTTTGCGGTTTGGTGGTTCCTTTCTCGATTCCCGACTTATATGTTACTGATCAGCTAATTGTAGTTAATTGTCATAAATTTGATACGAAATTAGTAGTCCATATAGAATTAAGTAAGAGTAATAAATATTATAAGAAAAATAAATATATGTCCTTATAAATATATGTCCTAAAGAACGCACATTCACCGAATGGCCACAATTACTAAATACGTATTTTTTCTCATGTGAACTAGAATACTTCGCTAAAATAACATTGAATTAACATTGACCTTGATCGACTGTTGAACTATAATATTCTGTATTTAGATTGTTTTTATAACATTAAACAGCTGAATTAACCGCTCTACATGACGCGTTCTTGGGTATCATAATATTGGAGAAAAACCAATATGTTCAGTCATACAGAGATATGTGTCAAATTAAAAGATAAAATCAGAGATAAGATTATAATTCAAAGGACTGTTTGTTATACCGAAAAAAATATTAACATAACATGACTAATTAAATGGATAATTGGTATGCTATCAATTTGTTGAAGTGTAAATATATTGGCATTGATTTTTCTTTTTAATCTGGAAATGACTATGAAATCCTCAAGATTTCTTTCTTTATATAAAGATAAATATCAGTACCCTGGAGGTAAACGATACCATGTCACTAAAATGTAATTTTTCAGGAGACCTTTCGAGAAGTTTTCGATTGTTTTCAACTTTAAACGTATGTTTCTTCACAATTAATAGGAATATATTTACGGAGCATTAACTCATCATCAATGGCATTACATATATACTAAATGAAAATATTATTTTTAATATTATATCTTCTGGAAGTATAGTTTCTTGCAGTTTATTATGAAATTAGGATAAATAATCCTGTGCCCATCGTAGCAGAGCCATTCGTAGTAAACGGTATTGCTTCGTTACTGATAATTATTTTTTTATAAAGAAATTTGTGTCATTTAAATAACTTTCCTATGTTCATAAGAAAAATTCTAACTTTCTTCCACCATGTTCAAATGTATGCAAAAAAAATGTTTTATATTGTAACAAATTATCCAAGACCAATTAATTTACATACGTCTATTTCTTATTAACAACTTAAAAGGTTATTTTACAATGCCTTCGTCTTACAAGTCATAGAATATCTGTCTATCTTCCCATTTGTGCAAACGCCAGCCGAACGCTGAAAATCCCCCGGACGCACCCGCGCCACCACATATTACATAACGCTGGTCCCGAATTCCAGGGTAGCCAGGACCAGCGTTGACCCACCACAGCAACGGTTGTCGTTTCCAACATGTTTTTAATTTATTACGTATGAGATATACATTACTTCTAGAAACACTTAATTCCAAAGTTAATCTTTGGACACTTACTTTTGGGTTTTGCACACATACATACTTTCATCAATCACTTGATCAATCTGATTCAATTGAATCAGATTGATATTATGAATATTATGAATATCAAATGAATATTATTGAATTGTTGTGGTTTTAATCTAACAACACTGCCGTTGTTATTAAAAATGTCACTAATATATGCAACAGTTTTAAAAGCATATTGCTTTTAAAACTTCTTCCTAGATGGTGAGGCACGTCATATGTGTCATATTTTGCGGGCACGGCTTTTATTAGCATGTTACATAATTAAGTAACGTACCAATTATTACTGTGGCTGTATATACATTAAATTTGCAGATGTTTTGTTTTACCGTATTTTGTATTCAGCAAAAATGAATGTCAAGATCATGAACGTTTTAGAGATCATGAACGTTTTAAAGATCACACTCAATATCATAACAAAACATATTCAAAATAAACAGTTTTAAAACCTTAAAACGGTATTTTCCGCACGTAGAACATCTATGTATCTCGAAGTTGAGTGGCCGATAAAAAATAAACCAACACATAAATGCAGAATATGTGTTTTATGCGACAGTTTTACTTTTTTTCATTGGCGACTGCTTTAGTGCCGTATAAATACGTTTGTGATCGAACGAAATTATTTTTTTTCTCATACATTCGTATGATACAATGCAAAATCGGCAAATTTTTCTCAAATAATCCACCATCATGCTCTCATGGCCCATGAACATGGTAGAGTGTGTTCTATCCACCTCAAAATCAATAGGTGTCGTCTGGGAGACGTCCCCGATCAGAATCTGTCAAAACTCGATCGATCCGACACGATTTAGTTGAGTTATCGTACTAACAAGAAATTTTTAAAATGCCGATGATAACGACACACAGGCAAAATTTTTTAAAAACCATTTTTTTTTTGTTTTTATGGCGCAAAACGAAAAATAAACGCTACAAATTTTTTCCATTTTTATTTACACGATTACATTACTTTTCCCCTTTGGTATGGTTGAGTGCGGAAAAGTAAAATATATTAATTCTCAAAATATATACATATAAGATCATAGTTTGTTTCCATATATTTAGATATATGGTAAGAAGGGAGAGTAGATGACTATAAGAGGCGAAATACAGTATATACTTATATATATATATATATATATATATATATATATATATATATATATATATATATATATATATATATATATATATATATATATATATATTACTTCATAATATATACTACTTTAGGTATTACTTCATAATTTGTTTTTAAATAAGTCTTGTATGATAATAAATCACCATGACCAGCATATGTGGCATGGTCCTTATTTGTCCTGAAAAATTTACGATTATAATAAATAATTAAGTGGCATTGATCCAAAAAGAGAGCCAGATCAACTGGCAAGGCTAAAGTAATCATCGTGATAATTTCTATAATCGACGCCGTGGTAGAGCGCGATTGTACAGTATTTTTACATGGAAGGTAAGCACACATTTATAGTATCACGCAGAGAATACGTATTAAATAAGCAACTGCTACTTAGAAATAATTCGCAATTACAACCACTTCGGTGGTAGTAAAGTAATAATAGTAACGTTTAGGTACATCATTTATCATCATGTACACTAAAAAATTGTAAATCATTAAAATATAATAATACCATAATATACATAGTGAAACATAATAACACATAAATACAAACAAATCGATAAATAAATGACCAAGTAAAATATTAAGACTAAATATAAAACATATAAATTAATATATATATATATGTCTATCTATTTTTTTATATACAAAAGAATCAACCTTTTAAATTTAATGCTAAAAAGTCTATGAGAATTTATAATTTTGATTATTGTGGGTACGGCATTATAAAATGTGTTACAATAAGACCACAAGATGTTAATTTTAAATAAAACATGGTTTTCTGTAGCAAAGTGCATTAGAAGTATTTTCCAGAAGCATTATATTTTGAATGCTTCCGGAAATACACTTCTAGGGATTTATTTATGATAAACGTAACTGACATTAATAAATATTTAACACATTTAATCGTCCTTCCTGTCATTAAAGGCCCCTACACACGCTCCGGTTTTCACTCCGGTGTGCCTGCGCGGGCTGGGTTTGTGCACTTAAACCTGAGTGTCTATGGGTCATTCAGGCGGCATGCACGGGCAATAAGCCCGGCCTGTGCAATGTCTGTTCGGTTCTGATATTTTGGCCTGAACGAACATGTCTGTGCAGACAAACCGGCATGTGTGTTGACACGTCAGTCCAATACCACAGTTTTGGGTGAGTTATCATTGCGTTCAGTTCATACCTGTTGCATTTAAAGTAAAGATATGGACATCAGAAATTATTCAAGAGATTTTCTCAAGGAATTTATAGAGTTGTACCGGAGCTCTCCTTGTATACATGTTTCTTAATCCATACAAAGGTAGTTAAACCAATCAGTCTTGGTAGTCTTTAATTCAGCTAGCAAATGGATATGAAAAAAATTTTGTCTCTTTAAAAGCCAATCTTTAACCCATTTATTTCTTTTTTGTTTTTGTTTTTTTGATTATTTTAATATAACGAATAGCAAAAATGCTTATAAAGAGAACTTGTGTGTTTTGTCCGATTCTTATGATGTTGGAGATAAAATTTGTATGCAACAATATAAGTAATAAGAGATGCGATTGTTATTCACAAGAAAAAACTGAAACGTCAACTGAAAAACGTCTGTGCAGTGTGGAGACAACTCAGGTAAACCTGAGCGTATTTGCTCACGTAGGCAAGCCGGAGTGAAAACCGGAGCGTGTGTAGGGACCTTATGGTAGCTTCTCCGGTACAGTCCGGTCCAAAAATAAATGCGCGGGTAAACATAAAATATATTTGCAATATCAGTAGTCTAGTGGGTGTAGTGTTCATTATTTTTGTTCAGAGACTATACTCAAACACTGCATGTATACGTATGTTATAACTACATGTTTATTAGTTGAAACTAAAGACATGACAATGTTGGGTTGTGTCGTACTTTAATCTGTTGTGATCGTGTATGTCATACTGACTGTAAAGTTTTTCGGAGCGTGACAGAAAATTTATAGAAAAATTAAGAATGAATTTTTGTTATCAGTTGCGAGACAATAAAGGAAATTTTCAAAGCGGAAAGTAATACAGAAACGTTTAAATTGTATTGCAAAAAAGAATCATGCGAAAAGTAAACAGAGTAACCTAAACAGTGAACGGCGTATTGTTGAATTGAGCGAACTTGGCAAACAATTAAGATGCTGTGGATGTAAAAACGTTCTTTCACTTGAAAAAAAAAAAAGGAAAGTCGTTTAAGACTAAATTCAATTTTAGATATTGTTTGTGACGAATATGCATAAACACAAGTGGCGTGTTAAAATGCATATCACAAAAAATAATACGAGAATAATATTTCAGATTTCATTTTCTTAGTGATTGATTAGTAATAAATAGAATAATTAATTAAAATCAAGATTTATACTTACGTGCATCAAAGTCTAACCTCAAAATTTATAAACATAACCTTAACATTTATACTTTTTTAAGTTAAAAAAAAACATTTAAAATTTCTAATCATGTTTATTTTTATTGATTTATTTATCGATAAATTTAGCATGCAATAAAACATCTAATATTCAAAAATGACCATGCTCACGAGTCATCCACCAAATACTTCCACAGCATTGGCAAACGCTAATTAACAAGTCCTCGACTTACCGAGCAAAGTTTAAACGGACATATTTTAAAAATGTTTATCTTTTCAACAACTCGTACAGCAACCTATTTTTGGATTCACAATATTCATAATAAACTAATGAATAGATGAGTTGTTTTCGGGAAAAATGTATAGAAGAGTTTTAAGTTATGATGTAAAATGTGTAACTTTTAGTCAACTGCTATATTCAAACCATGTGAAAAGTTCCAGCTTTGATGGTGGATATTTTCTTTATTGTACGGGCTTGTAAATATTCTTCATTTAAGCAGTTTTTTTCGGGAAGGTTACTCTGTATATGTACCCGAAGTTTGATGAAATTCTATAGAAAACTGGGTTTCCGGAGAAGCTACCTTAATGTTATATACACCAGATATTTTTTGTTTTTTTAGATCACGTATAGCATCTATATCTTCAATTTTATTAGTAGGTCAAAAATAAATCGAGTCTGATATTTTCCTCGATGGTTTACGGGCCATTAGTTTACTCTCCGTTTACCTTAATATCGTTAAATCTTCAATATCCGAACACATTTTTAAAAGTTACCAAAAATGGAATAATTTCCCCAAATTAGTCAAGATGTCACAAATGCTTTAGTACCTCTATTTTGGTTGTTTGGATGACATCCTACGAGTTATCGATGGTTCACAGGTTACATCTTTATGTTTACTGGATGTGATTAAAGCATGTGATTCTTCAGATATTAGTTATTTGAAAGCCAAATTACACCATTATGAATGGCATTTGTGAAAACATCTTGGTTTCAGAACTACCTTCCGGGTATATGTATGTATATCAATTTACTAGAATTAAAGCAAACTCTTAGATGCTTGTATCACACATGAAATCAATTGAGGTGGGAGTCTCGCAAGGTACTGTACTTATATTCTATTTATTTAATTTTTTCTGGATATTTAAAACATTCCCTTAAAATACATATTCATATTAATGACGTACATCTTCTGAATATTTTTACCGTCTGATTTATGCGCGGCTTTCCAAATTATAAATAACGATTTTAAAACTATTTTTGCTAGGACATTAAAAAATGTATTGATTATGAATGCTAATAAAAGTCAAAATACCATTTTTGGTACACTACATCAACCCCACAGCACGGCTGTATTAGATATCATATTTAGTGATGAAGTAATCGCTTCAACTAGTGTTGTAAAAAACTTCGGGGTTCGTTTAATTCTACATTTGAGTTCATGTTCCTCTTTTCTGAAACGTCAAGTAAAGGAAACATGGTCTGTTTTTTGATGACTGAAACGAGCTCTGAAACGAAGTGGATCTGAACTCAATAAAAACCTATTGAATAAGTCCTCATTAATTTTAATAGAGATGGTTTTTTGTGTATGGCTGTCTCGGTGTTTCCTTATGGCCTTATTTTTTTTATTCCTGTGTCTCTTCACATACCCGACAATTCAGCGATGAACAATAGAACTTCCTTAATGATCACAACATCGCGAATGACAGTTTTATATATGGAAGGTGGCATATAGTACCAGTTGGGCAAGGATTCCAGTGGCCTAACAATAATCTTCAAACTTGTCAATATTAATAGAATATCCACTATTTAAAATACGCAAAATAACACCAAATATTTTAATGATAATTTCATCTATACCAAAAAATAATGTGAATTTTTTGTCATATAAATAACATATATAAGAAAACATTTTTCTCCTTAAAATAACTGAAACGTTTTAAAAAATTTCACAGGTCTACAAATTTTGACATTTTAAAAGTTGATTTGGGTTTGATAAGTAATTATAAGTGAGTTATTTACTCAGATTTCATATCTACCTTCCGTTTTTGCCCCTCACGTAAGGTTTTGTACAACTGAATAATCAGAATAAATTAAAAACCAGAGGGAAAATTACATTTTAATAAACATTATATTTAATAAACATAAAAATACATAGTAAAAAGCAAAAATACAAATAGTTTTGAGTCTCTAATTTCTTTTTTTCTTTGAAAATATCGCCATTTTAAACAAAAAACTTCGTTTTGTAGTTTTTCTTGTGTAATCATTCGTTGGATGTTCTCTTTTCAGCATCCAGCAGTAATCTGCCATCATCGCCACATCCCATCGACCCTGGTATCTCCTTTCCATCTCCTTTATATCTCGATGGAACCTTTCACCTTGCTCCTCACTAACAGCACCAAGATTTTATGGAAAGTAGTCCAGATGAGCATACAGAAAATGAATTTTTATACTCATATTACAACCAAGTTACTTAAACTTATCCAGCATTTTGTTGACAATTTCCTCATACTGCGGATGATCATGATTTCCTCAAAAATTTTGTGTTACATTTTGAAAGCATATCCAAGATTCTTTTTCAATTTCTTGTTTCTTCAAACTGTTGGTCCTGCATTAATTTTCTTATTTGTGGTCCTACGAAAATGCCTTGCTTTAATTTTGCTTCAGAAAGAGCTGGAAACTTGCGACATAAGTACTTAAAACAATTCCCATTTTTATCTACAACTTTTACATATTGCTTCATTAATCCTAATTTAATATGAAGTGGCGGCAAGAGATTTTTTGCGAATTAACCAAATTTGCATAAATCATGTTTTTTTGAACCAGGTGTTAAGTTTATAAAAGATAGTTGGTGTATTTTTACAACTTGTAAGCATTTTCAAAAGAAAATAAAAACATGACGCGATGTCACGAGTAAATTTACACACATTAAGAACGTACTACAGCGACTATGTAAATATCCGAATAGTATAAAATCGGAATATCACCACCGGCCAATTCTATTTCGGTAAGTCCCCCCACCCTCACACTTGTGTGTACGTTTCAAACACAGGGGCGCCGCAGAAATAGAGACAAAATTTAGTTTTATAGAACCTCGGTTTTAAAAACTACAAATCATTGTACAATGTAGATTTACAAACACTGGTACATGACGGAAACAAAAAAACAGTGTTTCTGTAGTTCATGGTATATAACTAAACTAAAAAGTAAAGAAAGACCAATCACAAAATCTTTGTTGGCCTGTGTATTTAAACACAAGTATTAACATTTTGTTTAGAGGAACCATGTATTGTTTGTATTGTATGAAACCATAGTGTTCGGACCTTGCCTATTATATTATTTGAGAGCTTGGAAATTGCCGTGCAGTGTACTTTATTTTACTACCCAGTGCGTACGCCACTGAAAAAGGCGTTTAATGTTCAAGAATTCCTTCCGAATTTGATGTTAATTTATCGTCGTCGATTCTTTAATGATAATAGGTGTTAATGATAATAAGCATACGGATAATATCTACCGTTTTCTTCGATACGCATTACATGATTTTCATTACGGGTAACTGCGGAATTTATTAGTATCTAATGGGCACAAATTAATTGAAATACCGCAATTAGACGCGGTAATTTATTAACACCGAACATAAATCAGTGCTCTACTCCTAAGCGATACTTGAAACCCGGAACAATTATGTAAAGAGCTATGCAAATATTGGTTTAGGTTGATAAAAACATACTGACGTTCAAGAAGAACATGATGATTAGCATCGTCATGTTCCTAACGGTAACAGATCTGACAACTATTTAACTACAAGAATATAATAATTTGAATAAATAAATATTATAAAACGTAATAGGTTTGTTTCTTCGATACATTTCTGATAGTATGTGTAATAGGGATACAAGCTATCCCTATTACACATGAGTGGTTGCGCACTATTTGTAAATGATTCCTGATTTATCGCTTCAAGAACAAAGAAGGGGAATAAATTTAACCAAAATATTGTCGTTAGTATGTTTTCTTTATTTGTTACAACCGGTGATTATTTTAATAATTAATTTATAACTGAATTTTAGGATTACTTATTTTTACCATTTATATTTATTTTTAGGATTTATTATAAAGAATATTTTATATTTTCAGATCTATTTTTTTCTGAGATCTGAATTTTTGTTAATACATCCTTCGATAATCAATTCCAGTGCAGTTATATTTCTTCTGTGCGTATAACCAAAGCAGAGATTAATATTTCTATTGTACAATACTATTCCCAACATAACTTACATTTCCTTAGTTAATATGCTTGCGGCGGAATAATAATCCGCAAGTAAATCTCTACCCACTCTTACTGTCATCAAAGATTTGTCGATATGTTGAAAATCTTGCAAAACATCTACTTTCAGGTCAGAATTTAGGATTCGTTATGAAGAAACAGTAATATCCCTTAGTACACGCGCCTGACGATTGAAAACCGTTGGTTACAAGAATAACCAAAGGTTAGTAACAGTTGAAAACAGAAAAAACCTAATAACAGTTGAAAATAATATAGAATACTTCAGTCTGGTGCATTTTAGTACTGATTGATACTATTAATTAATAATATTAAAAATACTAAACTAAAGTATATCTCTATCCCTCTACTCCATTAGAGGTATAGAAAGATGCTTATAGGGATAGAAAAATAAATTCAAGGTTATTTGAAGGACATTTTCAGATTATGATGAATGTTTTATTCTGCTGCAACATAGGCAATTCCAGTGAATCAGTAGCATTAGACAAATAAATAGTTCTAAAACCTTAAAACGGACTTTTAAGGTTTTAACGTACGTAGAACATCTCTATCTCGAACTTGAGTGGCCGAGAAAAAATAAACCAACACATAAATGCAGAATGTGTGCTTTATGCGACGGTTTTGCTTTCTTCAAATAGTTCACCCTCGTGCTTTCTCGTGACCCATGAACAGGGTGTGGTGTGTCCTATCTACCTCAAGATCAATAGATATCGTCTGGTAGACGTCCCTAATCAGAATCAGTTGAAACCCGATCGATCTGACACGATTTAATTGAGTGATCGTGCTATCAAACAAATTTCTCAAATAATCCACCATTGTGCTTTCTCATGACCCCTGAACATGGCAGAGTGTGCTCTATCCACCTTAAAATCAATAGGTGTCGTCTGGAGACGTCCCCGATCAGAATCAGTCAAAGCCCGATCAATCCGACATGACTTAGTTGAGTTATCGTGTTAACAAAAAAAATTTCTCAAGTAGTCCACCGTCGTGCTTTCTCATGACTCATGGACAGGGTGGGGTGTGCCCTATCCACCTCAAAATCAATAGATGTCGTCTGGGAGACGTTCCCAATCAGAATCAGTCAAAACGCGATCGATCCGACACGATTTAGTTGAGTTATCGTATTAACAAAACAAATTTCTCAAATAGTCCACCATCGTGCTTTCTTACGACTCATGGAGAGGGTGGGGTGTGTTCTATCCACCTCAAAATCAATAGATGTCGTCTGGGAGACGTCCCCGATCAGAATTAGTCAAAACCCGATCGATCCGATTCGATTTAGTTGAGTTATCGTGCTAACAAAAATAAATGCCGATGACAACGACGACACACACACAGCAAAAACATTTTAAAAACTATTTTTTTGTTTTTAGACCGAAAAACGAAAAATAAACCTAAAAAAATTATTTTTTCACTTTTTCTTTACACGATTACATTACTTTTCCGCTTATAGTGGAGTACGGAAAAGTAAAAACCTAAACTGTATTTTAAATCAGTTGTGCACTATCAAATAGTCTAAGATATATTTGTTATTTAAAACAGCACACACAACCTAAAATAAGTGCTATTCTAAAGAGAGAAACAATCTAGTGGATATGTTAATGTAATGCTATGTACAGAAGTAATGTATATAGGTATATTCAATGTCTTATGTAATACCTCCAATGTTAATTATGTTTTCTGTATTTTGTATATTTTATTTTGAGCAACTAATTTTTTTGCCTTGATTGATTTTTAGACCATGCCATTATATGAAGCCTCAAATTTCACGAAACTGAAAATATTGTATTGAAAATATTGATAAAAAATCTAGAGCTTACAGATTAAAACTATCTACAGATTTGAACTCAGCGCCTTCAAATTACGGAAGAACAAGTGCTGCAATAACTGCAAAAAAAATGTTTTCAGTCCCTATTTAAATAATACTAAGTAAACATA
The DNA here is from genome assembly GCA_037954035.1 of Rosalia funebris. NCBI lineage: Eukaryota > Metazoa > Arthropoda > Insecta > Coleoptera > Cerambycidae > Rosalia > Rosalia funebris. Next base: position 28,492,037 of record JAZFAV010000020.1, on the reverse strand, counting down.
TTAGGTAATGGTTAATAAGTTTGTTACTAAAGATTTAGAAAATAGAAAATTAGGAAACAGAAAGCATAGTCGAAAAGAAAAGAAGATGAAAAAAAGAAAGACAATGAAATTAAAGCTTAAACATTCCTCCATGGAATAGAGAATAGAAGTAATATTTAAGCAAAAGTATTTTCACCTCGTTCATGAATATATGCAATTGATTAATTTTTTTAATGAAATTTAGTAGTTTATTATACAATTGTATGCACATAATACTGGATCCGTTATACACGGAAAACTTTGTTTATTTAGATATATGTAGGCGAAAATGTTCTCATAATTTGTTGATATCTGATTTATTTTCCAAACTTTATTAAAGTTGGATTTAACATACGTGACATAGCTAAAATATACATTAATAGTCTCGGTTAAAGTACTCAATTCCCTAAAAAGATTTCTACATGAACAACGAACATTTCCACATGAGAACGTGGTTTACATTCATAACATATTTTTTTTTTGCACTATGAGAGTATCTTGTATGCTACTCGCAGTTTTCCTAACATATAATGCAATAATTCAATGTAGAGTTACATGTTCAAAGTAACGTAGTTTTAAAACATTTTTAACATAGTTGTGTAGTTACCTTATTATACAACAATATTTCGCCAGCTTTTCTTCAATAATCGCTAGGTGGTGTGATCCCATGACAAAAAAGGGTCCATATAAACTCCAAGGAATTTTACAACGACACGTTGTTTAATGCTGTGTTGTTCATTCTTTACAAACCACAATCAAGTTTCTTAGTAGATAATACCAATAAATCTGTTTTAGTATTATTTTATGTGATGTCTCACCTGGTACAATATTGTTGCATCAAGCTCATTACTGTATTTGCTCTCATACTGAGTGCGACCATAGTACACTGCCTGGGTTGGATTATCAGTATATAATGTGATAACAGATGTTTTAACATGATTGCGTATATTGTTTACAAAAAGAATTAATAATAATGGACCCAATATGGTACCTTGCAATACCCCATAAGATGTAGCCAGAGAAATATGGAAAGTAGTCGGAAATATGGGTCATCGAATTTTGTTATATTTATACCCTTTTTACTTGTGGTATCATATATGTTTTTATCCATTTGAGAGCATTGTCTCGGACACAAATTTTAATTTTAATATTTCAAATGTGCATATGAGGTCAAAAATATACAAGCTGATTTTTTTTAATTATAACTCCTAAAGCAAGCTATCTGTTTATTTGAACAATAAGCCCTTGTTTGATATAACACAACGACACGTATGTGCAGGGCATTTCAGTAAACACTCTGGCAATTTCTCGTAACTTAAATTTCCTTGGTTCGTAGGAAGTATTTATATGTAATATTAACTCTATGATTTATTTAAACCTATGTAGAAGGTCTGAGGGTTTAAACTTCTTGAGTCTGCGCACTTCATCATTGAGCATAAGTATTTGGTTAGCTAATATTTTAAGGTGTATTGTAAGTCTACACGATGTGTAACACTAAAAGATTTGATCTCCCTGATGGAAGCCAATGGGATGTCACGTTGAATGGCATTATTGAGTATATCCATGGCGTGTCTATAATCATTCATCACCTTATTTTGAAACTTCTGTAAGATATCCAGGTTAGAGCTTACTGCTGATCTCCAGAGCTGTATGCCATAAGTACCGATTGGCTTGAGTATAGCTTTGTAGAGTAATACTTTGCAATCTATGGAGAGTTGGGATTTTCGTCCAACTATTTAGTGCATCTGTCTCAGTTTTAGTCCGAATTGCTTGCGTTTAGTAAATATATGTTTGTTCCATGTTAGTTTCCTGTCCAGGTGCATGCCGAGTATATTTAGCATCTTTTTTGTGGTAGTCGACAGCTATTTAATTCAACTGGCGGACATGTATCTTTCCTCATTGTAAATATTACTGTGTACATGTGTACTGATTTGGTTTCGTTGGCTTTTATGTGCAACTTTCTACGCCACTCTACCATTTTATTCAAGTTAGTTTGAAGATTCCTTGATGCTGATATTGGATCTCTGTGGGATGCAAGTACTGCAGTATCATCAGCAAACGTGGTGGCAATCATTGTGACTCTTGTAGGTAAATCAGATGTACATAAATAGTATAAAATATGTAAAGTATAAAATGGGTCTTAGGACACTGCCTTATGATACTCCAGACTGGATGGGGTAAATGTCAGTATATTAATTTTGGTGTTTGATGAGAAAGTCCTATTATTTAGATAATATTTTATGATCATGTAGAAATGATAGGCAATATTTTGCTTGAGTTTGCAAAACAAACTATTATACTATAGCTTTTATTATGGTAAAAAAGGCCGCCGAGCAATATTTTTTCCCTTCCAGATCTTTGTCAATTTTTCTGACAATTTTATGGACTTGTACAATCATTTCATGCTGATTTATGAAGTCAAATTGGTGAATGGGAATTAGACTTCGCTCTCTATTATAGGTTCTAGGTGCTCAAGAAGCAGTTTCTTGAAGACCTTGGACAACATCGCAATGAGGCTAATTTGTCTGTAAGATTTGACATTTTTATGTTGTTTTCCTAGTTTCAAGATAATTATTTGTGCTACCTTCCATTGGTTAGGAAAATGATTTGTTCTAATAATTGCATTAAATATTTGAGTGATTCCTTAAAACATTTGTCAGATGCCTCTTGGAATACTTTCCCGGTAATCAAGCCAAATCCAGGGGCCTTCATTGTATTAATTTCTTTCATAATTATTTATTTGACTTCTTTAATTTTGAATTCTCGAAAGGAAAGTTTCATTTGGATGGGAAAATTAAGGTATTCATATGTTGCATTTTCCTCTTCGGCTGTTAAATATGATGGGTAAGATTGGACAGTATTCACAAGATAAGTAACAAAAATATTTGTTTTTTCCTTATTATTCCTGGCCCATTTACTACTTATTTCGTCTGATGGGAAATATGGTTTGATGTGACCTTTTTAATTTTCTGACGGCTTTCCGTAGCGAATAGTCAATAACTTCACTTGCAGTTAGGCTTTCCATATATTCTCATAAACCTCGATTCTTTGCTTAATTCAACATTTCATTCAGTTCTCTAGTGGCCCTATTGAGTAATGTTTGATCAGCTGGATAACTAGGTTCTTGACATCTCTTTCGCAGCACTATTTTTCAGCTATTTTCTGCTTTATATTGAAGGGCATATTTTATTTACATTATTTACTATTAGCATCAAAAGTAGCATGCCATGCAGCTTATTGTATGTTAGTTGTTAATGAATTTACAGTTTCTTCTAGATCGTTTTCTGTTTTTACAGAAATATTCAATAATATAAGTTTATCAAGTTTTTCTCTAAACTTAGTCCAGTCTGTTAACTTGCTTGACAGTGAAGGTTGGTTTTCTATCTGTACTATTTGAGTGAGCATGCTCAAGATTAGAGATGTATAATTAGAGGGTAGATTGAGACATTTCTATTTTTACTTTTTTGGTGTCTGTAACACAATAATCAATAAAACCTGGGATTTTATTTCAGTCTCTTGGCTAATTTTCTAAAAGGTATTTAATGTATAATTAATTGCATTACGATAAAACGGAGTGTAGTGTGGATAATTTTTTCCTGAAATCAAATTGAGCGTTTGATAGTAGATTGTATTTATTTACTTATTTCATTTCCTTCTTACTTTCATTCCTGAAGACATTCATGTTCTACACATATGTAGATTTGCATTGGCCTAGAGTAATAAATTACCGCTTACATATAACTCCATTCTCCAGCCGATACCTCATAACTCGTAACATATTATTTAAACAATACATTAGTGAAACAAACATACGCGGGCATCGTTTAGAAGCTGTTTTAACTGTGATCAATGATTGTACCGCTGGCGAGGTAATATTTTATCACAGGAACTTCGAGTTCATGTAGAGGAGCGGCAAATTTCTAAGATAACATTCTATTCGTAAGTCTTTAGGCTCTTTTGATTGCGTAAATAATGGTTATGGATGCGAACCATACAGAGAGATAGTTCTTGGACATAATTATCGACAGAGAATAAGTAAAAGACATGCAAACGTAATTTTGCGCTGTCGCAGAATCGCATCTAGTAAGCACTTATGTAGAAGATAGCGGTCTCTTTGAGCGGTTTACAATTTTATTGACATGGCAGAGCTTGTATTAGATTTACATATACGGACATGAAGTGTCATTCTCGCATTATAAGATAAGCTGCTTAAGAATTTACGCCTACCGAATCTACTTCAGCAGGACGACCGAACATGCCACTTATTTTTGAGAATAGTTTTCATCATTAAATAATTTTTAATATTATAACGTTGATTTGCGTGGTGAGATTCCTGTTTGGATTACATATTTAAGATTCAAATTGAACATTACATTTGGAAATAAAGTACCAAAGTTTTCATAAAGTACATTTTTGTAAACTCTGTTTTGTACCATGTATCTCATTTAAAACGAAAACACCCGGATATATTCGTCATCTTTTGAAATCCAGATTTGAACTTTGGCACAATTATTGTAGTCCTCTTCGAGACGTACTTTTCGAGGCAATCAACTTATATTTAAGTAACAAACTGAGACGACTTCAGCCTCCCAAATATCTCCCATTCTTAACATTTTGCTTCGCGTTTTCAATTTAATAGGATGCCATGGAAATCGAAAAAAATATTGAACTGAGATGTCGATTTGACAAAAATATACATTTTAAGAGAAAAGGAAACAAACAATTAACTTTTGGTACTTGAAATAATTAAAAAAGCAACAGCATAAGGTAACAAACAGTTAAGATAATTACTTAATATGCATTAAAAAAAATTAAATAATTATTGGATGTAGCCTCTCTCAAATAATCCTTCTTCAATTTTAATACATTTTTCAATTCTTTTACGGTTATGATTGGCTATTCTTTTCAGTTTTGAAATGCTGATTTCGCGACAGGCTCATCTTATTTTACTACAGAATTCTCGATTTCTGGGCCTTGTTTTCTAAAATGTACTCTTCACTGTTCCCCAAAAATAAAAATATTATGGTGTAATATCGAAGGACCTATGAGGCTAGAGTTCATAAGGGCTATTTCTTCCTATCCAGCGCATTGAAAAATGTTCGTTCAACCACATTATGAGGAAGATTTTCAATTGTATCCCATAATTCCATATCGAAAAAGTTAACTAAACGCTTACCATTTAACGAGTTATTAAAGAAAAATGGGCCATTTATTCTGTCTCATAAAATTGCACATCAGACGTTAACTTTCTCTGAATATTGGTCTTTACAATTAGTAACCCAATGAGGATTTTCTGTAGCCTCATCAGTAAACAAATTTGATATACAATAGAAAAATCCAGTCGTCTAAAAAATTTCCCTGGACCCAATGGCAATATTATAACCTTTCATGTTCATCACCTTCTTTCAAAGTATGTAGAAATTTTGATTTATAATGTTTGATTTTGTGACGACTGAAACATCTTCTAATTTTCGCCTTGTCGATATTCAGTTGAGATGCTAAATCTCGTAGACTCGCTCTTAGATTCGCTTGATTTTGTACTAAGATTACGTTATTTTCAGGTTGCGGATGTATTCGGAATAGATATACATATCTATTCGGTGAAATCATCCATCGACTTATAAAATTCAATACATTATTCATTCTTGGCAAACATTTTTTACAAACTTGGCCAACACAATTAATTTTTGCTTCTTGATACATAATAACATTTGGACATAAATTGTTTAATCACGAACAACCTTATTGCCTTACGTATCAACAATGTCAACGTGAATCCTATATGACTGCGTACTCTAGAATACCACGCTCTAGAATAGTTACCCTTTGGAATTATAGCTTACCCCTTGCGGAGTATAGTGTACTTATGTACATTAGTTTTATACCTAAAATGTATAAAACTATAATTGAATCAATTATTGTTGAAGGGGGCTAAATGACATATTTGGAGAAAATGGGATTATAGCGCCATTTACTTCTGGCTAGATATACTCATTGTTTAATTTTGAATGGAGCTAGCTTACGGCATTTCTTATAGATAATATTGCAGTCAGCACTCAGTCGGTTATTGTTGAAAGGTGCTTAGTACAGCAAATAGCCCCTTCCAACATTAAACGATTTCTATAAAATTGTGAAACAGCTGAAACACAATTGACAGTAAATGTGTTTTGTATTCATAATCTAAAGACAAATAAATAATTTTATTATCTTTACCATGATGGTGTGGCCAACAAGGACTCGGATGAAGTGTGTTCATTTTTGTGTGATTATATTCAAAAGTATACCGCAGATTCGGTATCTGAACTTAGACTTTTTTGCGATAACTGCCCTGGGCAGAATAAAAATCACACAATTATTAGAATGTACAGGGTTTTAGTAGATACTGGTAGATTCAAAAAAATTCAACAATATTATCCCCTCCGATGTCATTCTTTTTTGCCCTGTGATAGGGACTTTGGTGTAATAAAGAGAAAATTTAAAAAGTATGATAGAATGTATTCTGTACACCAGTATACCGAAATTATTATAACATATAGTTCACTCAAACGATTTACTGTGAAAGAAGGAGACACCGAGAATGTATTAGACTTTAAAAATTGGTGGAATAAATATTACAAGAAAACCTGCACCTCCAATGAAACAATGAAGTTAAATGTTTCTAGAGATCAAAAAGAACATTTCTGTATTTAAAAATATCACCATTTTATCTATGATTCTAAGAAAACCGGCTATGTCATCGCTTCTGAGTATATCAACTCTATGGGTAAGCCATCATTTTCACTTAGCTATGCCTCAAAAACAAGTAACAGAACGAGTAGTTCTACCAAAGAAGAAAGCTTATGAAACAGGTTGTGTATCAATAACAGAGACTAATGTAAAGCACATGAAACTAACATGACAGCACGTCGATGAAGAGTTTAAGAATTCTTAGTAGAATATTATCGATACTTGGCCAACACATAAAGATAAAAAGGACAGACAATAGTGAAACTATAAATAAACTATTACATTTTGTATGTTTTAGTAGTTATGTTAGCTTTTCAGTTATTTCATAAAGTATTTGTAACAAAAAGTGATGTAGTTTTTATTTACATTACATTTATTGTTGAAAAGGGTCAGGTACAATTTCTTTTTTTGATGATCTAGTAACAGTGAAGAAATAAATCACACAAGTAATAATATTAATGTCTCACAGACGTTCCAAACTTTAATACATTTCCAAAATTATTGAAAATAAATAGGTTTCGGCACAAATAAACAGTTTTTCTTCTCTCCTGTAAAATTTGTTAAAAGGTGCTTAGTCCCTTTCAACAATAATCGATTCAATTATAGTGGAGTAAAACTTTACTAATTAATTCGTGTTAAGTTATAAAATAACACCAAATTTAACTATTCCTGGTATAAACCAGAAATATAAAAATTTTACACCCTTTCACGCCATTCAAGTGGTAAAGTTTTACCAGGACAGATTTGCAACAGTATGTGTTGCGATTTGTGGGGTGTTCAAGACACCCTAAATTGAATAAACCTCAGAAAATTATACTTAAACTGCAATTATTCCTTGTTTATCATTCTGTTAATTATGATACCGTCCATAAAAATATTAAATGCTATACTTTTTACATAAATCATATATTTAAACAGACATTAAAATTAGGGTGTTAAATTGATCATAATGAGCTTTATTAATAATGGGAAGATTAAAGGGAGATATATTAAAAATAACATGAAAGTTTATAAATTAAAAAACAATTACTATTATTATAAGTAAATTATAAGAAATATATTAATCGAACTAAACTGACACTAATGTGTCTTATGTGAATAAAATGTTTAATTATTGGATTTTAAGAGTTTTCGTGAAAATATTGGCGTGCAGTTATTTTCCAAACTCCATATTATAATCAAATGTTAAAGAACTATCCAGAATTATAAAGATGACCAAACGAATTATAAATAAACAGTTTTAAAACCTTAAAACGGACTTTTTCGCACGTAGAACATCTCTATCTCGAAATTGAGTGGCCGAGAAAAAATAAACCAACACAAATGCTGAATGTGCGACAGTTTAACTTTCTTCAAATACTCCATCATCGTTCTTTCTCATGACCCATGGACAGGGTGGAGTGTGTCCTATCCACCTCAATATTGAGTTTGAAGGTGTCGTCTGGTAGACGTCCCTAATCAGAATCAGTCGAAACCCAACCCATCCGATACGATTTAATTGAGCGATCGTGCTAACAAAAAATATTCTCAAATAGTCCACCATTGTACTTTCACATGACCCATGTACATGGTAGAGTGTGTTCTATTCACCTCAAAATAGGTGTCGTCTGGGAGATGTCCTCGACCAGAATCAGTCAAAACCTGATTAATCTGACACGATTTAGTTGAGTTATCGTGCTAACAAGAATAAATGCCGACGACAACGACACAGCAAACATTTTTTAAAAACCATTTTTTTTTTGTTTTTAGACCGAAAATCGAAAAATAAACCCAAACACATATTTTGTTTTTTCAATATTTCTTTACACGATTACATTACTTTTCCGCGTATAGTGGAGTGCGGACAAGTAAAATGAGCAGGCTGTTGTCTTTGCATACCAAACTTATTTTTGATAATATTAAATAAGGAATTAACTATTTCTTGGATCCTTTTTACCTGTTACGTACAATTTGAAACATTCGTGATGTTAAATATTATCCACTAATCCACAAGCCACTAATGTTCCCCTAAAATATAGAAGATAATAATCTCTTAGTGAAAGTGTAAAATTAATGTACTGTTCATTTCATCTCTATTAGCCAAATAAAAAACTCTTCTTGCTGATAAACGGAACAGTCTACCTGAGCTTAGCCATAAAAGCAAGCCACGGTAGGAGATAAGAGCTGTTTGGGATTTTTTATTTGGCAAATAGCGATGAAATATAAACACTTTTAAAACCTTAAAACGGACTTTTCCGCACGTAGAACATCTCTATCTCGAAATTAAGTGGCTGAGAAAAAATAAACCAACACATAAAAATTCAGAATATCTGTTTTATGCGACAGTTTTACCTTTTTCAAATAGTCCACCCTGGTGCTTTCTCATGACCCATGAACAGGGTGGGGTGTGTCCTATCCATCTTAAAATCGATAGATGTCGTCTGGTAGACGTCCCTAATCAGAATCAGTCGAAACCCAACCCATCCGACACGATTTAATTAAGTGATCGTGCTAACAAAGAAAATCTCAAATAGTCCACCACTGTGCTTTCTCATGACCCATGAACATGGTAAAGTGCGTTCTATCCACCTCAAAATCAATAGGTGTCGTCTGGGAGACGTCCCCGATCAGAATCTGCCAAAACCAGATCGATCCGACATGATTTAGTTGAGGTATCGTGTTAACAAAAAAAATTCTCAAGTAGTCCACCGTCGTGCTTTCTCATGACCCATGGACAGGGTGGGGTGTGTTCTATCCACATCAAAATCAATAGGTGTCATCTGGGAGACGTTCCCGATCAGAATCAGTCAGAACCCGATCGATCCGACACGATTTAGTTGAGTTATTGTATTAAAACAAATTTCTCAAATAGTCCACCATCGTGCTTTCTCATGACCCATGGACAGGGTGGAGTGTATCCTATCACCTCAAAATCAATAGGGGTCGTCTGGGAGACATCCTCGATCAGAATTAGTCAATACCCCATCGATCCGACACGATTTAGTTGAGTTATCGCGCTAACAAAATAAAATTCTCAAATAGACTCAAGGGAGGGGGTGGTGTGTGCTATCCACCTCAAAATCAATAGGTGTCATCTGGGAGACGTCCCCGATCAGAATCAGTTAAAACGGGATCGATCCGACGCGATTTAGTTGAGTTATCGTGCTAACAAGAAATTTTAATGCCGACGAAAACGATGACACACACAGATAAAATTTTTTAAAAACCATTTTTTTTGTTTTTAGGTCGAAAAACAAAAAATAAACGAAAGAATTTTTTTCCCATTTTTCTTTACACTTTTCGCATGTTTCTTTTCCGCTAGTATAGTTGAGTGCGGAAAAGTAAAATTATAAGTTGCATGACGAGAGATATGGATGACTTATTTACAATAAGTTTGACTTTCTTAATGAAACTTAAAGTTAATAAAAATGCATGCTGCACAAGTCCGCTCTGGGTTCATGAGAAAACGCATTCATGTCCCCTCATATTTCTGATGAAAATATATCGATACTTTGTGTAGTGGATACCAAATCTTCTGAATATATGTTCATGATAGAAATCACACTGATGAAAAATTAATGCAGCTCTATTCTGGATTGAGGCCAAACGAAATCAGTTCAAGATTTGTTATTTAGACGCACAAGCTATATGTGCGACAGAAAAGTTTTTTTAACCTGTTCAAATGCGACCGCGTGAAACCTCATTACCATTAATTACCCATTACTTGACATGATTAGTTAAAAAAATGTATCGTTTTATGTTAATAATATCGCATAATATATGTGTTGAGGACAAGCAATAAAAAGGGTATCAAGGTACTGCCAACGTACGCATCTGAGGCAGTAAATTTTTCACGACGCCGGGCATAACTTTGAATTATAAGTAAGCAATAAACCCTGACCATTCGGCGCCGTTCAGCATCAATCATGGGCGAATTGACATTTTACCGTTTACTTGGCGTTGATTGGCGGATTGGTGGCCAATATCTCCACCGGACACTCTTACCGACCTCACTCGATACCAATTTGCACAAGCCATGGCCTCTTTATCCTGCACGCTAACAGAATTTTAACCATTTTCTTATGGCCAGTCGGCCAGCAGATATTTTACCATAAACGAGACTTTCAATCTGTATTTATGTATAATTTTTGCAAGAGACACTGTAATAATTATGTAATAACCTTTTATTAGTGTAATAGGTTTTAAATTTTTAAATTATTGACCAGTAGGTTGGAATTTTCTTTAAACGGACATTTTTTTTTGGTGAACCTTTGGATAAAATGATCTGCGCAATTAAATTAATTAAAAAATTCATTTGCGGAAGTAATACCTCTTTATTAAACCCAGATTATTTTTACACAAATGAGATCTTTTGTCTATATACAATCATGTGCATGAAAATAGCAGTATTCCAGTTTTTGTCGAGTAGAGTATCACATAATATCGAAATTTATAGTCAAGCACATGTAGAACACTTAAAATAATGTAAGGTTGGGGAAAAAGTAATTTCGGTTTTTTTTCATGTTCTTCAAGGGGAATTTATTCATATAAATTTCACACACTAATCACTGATATGTATGCCGTTTTGATCGATGACCTTTTGCCACTTTTCTGGTAAAACCATAATTCCGTCACTGTAGAAGTTCTGAGAGATTTCTGGGCGAAGAACTGAACCAAGTGATTTTCACAAGCCTCGTTTGAAGTAAGCTTGACACCATTAAAAGAGTTCTACAGAGACCAAAGCAAATGGTAGTGAGACGGGACAAGGTCCGGGCTATACGATGGATGCATGAAAACTTCCCAGCCAAGGCCTCTCGATTGTTGCCGAGTCACTAAAAATATGTGTGGTTTAGCATTGTCGTGTTGGAAGACAACGCCTTTCCTATTGATCAATTCTGGCAGTCCCACCAAACACTCAGCATCACCTTCCTTGGCATCGATATGGCCTTTGCAATTGTTTGTGAAGCTTCTCCGGTCTTCAACAGCGATCTTTTTCGCACATTATTGTCGTACGTGATCCATTTTTCATCGCCCGCAATCACTCGTTTCAAAAATGGCTAGATTTCGTTTCGTTTCGTTTCAGCAGCGATTCACAAATGGAAATGTAAATCCAGCCTCATGTAAATGGTTCAAAACTGTTTTATGGCCGATGTTTAGTTCCGTAGTGATATAGCGAGATGAAATATGTCGGTGTACCTCGATTTTTTCCAAAATTTCATCAACTGTTTGAACGATTGGCCGACCATCGAAATTTCCGGAACGAAAACCAGCAAACCAATTCTGACAGTTTACTTCAGCACTCATCACCATAAACACCACACAATTTTCGATGAGCTGCGCTTCATTTTTCTCTTTTCAGAAGTAAAAAATCAAAATAAGCCCAAAATGACGTACCGGAATCTCCATTTTCAACGGGCAATAACTTTTGGACTGCGTAAGCGAATGTCGCTACCTTTATATCCAGACTATTCTGTGGACTGTTACCTTTCATACGCGCTATAGTATGGCTGCATTCAATAAGTCTTCCTAGAGATATGCGACTTTGAAGTCATCTATTGGGGAAAACCGCTACCCATTATATATTTTCATATTGATTACAATAAAATTCTGTCTTAAAAAAATAAAAAGATAGATATTCGTAAAAAGTAGTATTAAACTTGTTCATGAAAATAGCAATGTTCTAAAAAAATAACTAAACTTATATTGTATAAAGAGACATCCTAAATATTCATTCAGTATTTCGTTCTTCACATTTTCGTGGCATGAACTCCATGAAATCTCTACATCACCGAATATCAATGAATTTCCACGTTAATTGGATGCTTTTCCACAAATCTTCATTATTTGTTGGATTTGCCAAAGCAACCGCTTTTTTTACATCCACCCATATATTTTCAATTGAGTGTAAGTCAGGAGACTGTGGTAGCCAGACCATAACCTGTAATTTATTTTCATTTAATCAGTTTTGTACTTTACGGGCGGTGTGCTTTGGGTATTTATCTTGTTGCAGGACCCAGTATAATGGTATCTCCTCTTCCGTTAAAGACAATTATATTCTGTACAATATGAAGATAAACATCTGCAGTCATGGTTTCCCTAATCCAGTAAATAGGACCTGTACCATACCACGAAAAGCAGACCCAAGCCATTGCGCTACAGCGGCCATGTTTTATTGTTTTCGTTGTGTACTTAGGAGTGTATGCTTGTAGTCACACTTCTATGAAACACTCTTACGAAGACCCTCCCTTCGTAAGTGTGTTTCATTGATGCCAGGTAACACCACTTTTGTTTCATCAGTTCACAGTACATTGCGCCATGTAACCTCCTTATTGAAGAGGTGCTGATGGATAGGCTTAATTCATTTTTTATTTGTTGATGTTTATCACATCAACTACTTTGGGCTCTTTTCTGCGAGACAGACAATATGTCTACCTTCTGTTGTGGTAGTTCTACATTTTCCACCTCAATTTTATTTTATTTTCCTAATTTTATTTGCATTAGCAATCATTTCTGCAGAACAATTTAATGCATTTTCGATAAACTTATAAGTCTTTCCGCCGTTTAACATGCTTAATATTAATTCACGTTTTTCTTGGGTGCAATGTTTCCCTCGACGCACATTTACTAAAATACAATGACGAATAATAAAATTTTGTTAAAAAACTCTTTGCTAACTTATATGCTTATATGAAAAAAGTGTAATTTTTGTTGAGCCCTATTTCTCGCTTCAAAACACAGAACTATAATATGATTGCTATTTTAATGCACAGACTGTCAGGTCTTATTTCGTAACTGTTTTAACTGTTGATAAACTGGGTGATCCTTTGAGATGCGGAATAGACACAATGTTATTAACCTAGGATATTTGATATTCTTAAAGGAATCTACTATTTGAGTTAGGACTTCAATATGTCAAAATAAATATTAAATATAACAGTTTGTTCCTATTGTAACACTGCATCGTTATTTTCGTGTACATGACTGCGTATCATGTCTGTATTAATATGGTATATAGAATCAATAATTACCATGACTTATCCCATATGAAGTCCCTCTCTATCTGAATTGGATATTTTTAACGTTTTAATGCTAATTTTACTGAAATGTGTTCTAAAAATATATCTAACAAAACATAAACTTAAATCCTTTAAAATTCGTATATTTTATTCGATATATTTACGATGCTATAAAACTGAATTTGTTTGAAGTTATGCTATTTAAAATATCACTTACTATTAGTAATTATTTTTAATGCATATTACTTGAGGAATTTCTTAGAACCAATGAAATATTTGATTAATTTGTAAAAACAAAATCAGGTTACCAATTTTCCATGAACACCGAAAAATTACACGTTTCTCGATGCCAATCATCTTTTAATCATCTCCCAATTATGCCAATTACTTATTTTCTGTCGATAATGATGTCCAAGAACTATCTCTGTGTATGGTTTGCATCTATAACTGATGGTTAAAAGTCAATTTTAATCATCCCCCGATAATACCAACTTGGTTTTAAATGGAATACCCTGTATATGATTGCATTTAAATTACAGCTTAATTATTATAGCTAAAAGAAAATTTTAGTATTTTCTTATTTTCTTATAGCTGTAATTTTGTTTGCATTTATTGCACAGTTTAATACGACATATGAATAAATTCCTTATTAACAGTACTAATAAATGGTACTACGGTACCAATATGGTTCCATTTGAAAAAATTGAGTTTTGCCCCAAAAACAATTTTGATGAACTTTATTTGTTCATAAATCACGTGATTTAGTATTTTTGACGGGATTTAGATTTTTGTAGCATTACACGAGTCATCTAGAATAAATCGGAACTGTCATGGCACATTTAAATGGAAAACTAAAAATAGATTATAAAAAATGTTGACTTGTAAAATGTCACTTATTTGGTATCGTTGGATACTTAAGATTATGCAGAATTCAAAAATGGAATAATATATAGGGTATTCCATTTAAAAATCGAAAGTTAGTGTCACTTCCGGCGAAACCGGAAGTGAAAGAGAAATAAATTGCATGTCAAGAAGTGCCGCTTATTATGTTTATAGTATATCCCAAATTTCAATCAAAAGTAAAGGAGAAAAGAAGGCATACCATGATCCTGTTACATCCGGTATAATAAAATCTATAAAATTTTTGGATAACCAATTTTATCATTATTATATTGAAAAGTATTTCCGTCAATAGCAGGAGTTTGCAACAGTATTGCAACTCTCGCATGTTTCGAAGATAACAAGGCAAATACTGGAGTAGGCCGGAACCTTTGATGTGAAGATAACACTGACCTAGTTTTCCACAAAACTATACACTACACTCGACGCGCCTTTCGCCAACAAAGTTGGCATCATCTGGAGATGATTAAAACCGAGTTTTAATTGTCTCCAAATGATGCCAACTTTGTTGACAAAGCGCGCGTCGAATGTAGTGTATAGTGTTTTGGTGAAAAGGTGTTAAAACTGAGAGTTTTAATCATCTGGAGATGATAAAAACTAAGAGTTTTACTCATCTCCAGATGATGTCAGCTTTGTTGGCGAAACACGCGTTGAGTGTACCTAGTGTATAGTGTTTTGGTGTTTTGTGAAAAGTTAAGTCAGTGTAATCTTCACACCGAAGGTCTTGACCTACTCCAGTATAAAATTGAGAGTTTTAATCTTCTGGAGATGATAAAATCTGAGAGTGTTAATCAGCTCCAGATGATGCCCACTTTGTTGGTGAAGCGCGCGTCGAGTATAGTGTATAAAGTTTTGGTGTTTTATGGAAAACTAAGTCAGTGGGAACAAAACAAGGCAAATAATTATTTATATTTAATGCTGTAGATATAGTTTCGTTTTGTGAAGATATAGACGAAAAAGTTTTGCAAACCTCTTTTTGAAGCGCTATAGAAACCAATGAAATAATCTAGATTAGGAGAGTTACCAAGATCTCTATTGATTTTTAAGGCGTTTAATAAAGAATAGTTTAACAAGGAAGAAAAAAAAACAAAGAATTAACAAGCTAGAAAACTTTTTTTGTAGAAGAAAATACATTTACATGAGTCGCCTTTAACAGTAAATTTTAAGAACTTGGATATCAAAAAATTTTCGATATCAAAAGAAACATGATTTAAATTTATGAATAAGACTAAATAAGGTATAGACTTTTTTTTTATTAAATATAAATTCATCTAAAAAGATCTTTTTCCGAAACGCTATAAAAAATGAATAAAAATGTAGATCAAGAGAGTTACCACAATTTCCATTGATTTGTTATAAGTGTTTGGGGAAGAATATTAAAAAAAGAAAATTTAAGAACCTCCATATCAATTTATATAAATAGAAGTAGAAAAGAAGTAGCAAAATCAGTGGTATCTTATTTTAAGATTGTAACCAACAATAAAGAACTTCAATTGTTTTCAAATTCATTTATTTTGATAATTCTGTTTCATTATTCAGAAGTAACAAAATAATACAAAAGCAAGTAAACTACAGTACTACCCCAATTAAACGCTCGAATGAAGTTTTACATTCAGTTGATGTATGTGATATGGGATTTCAAGCGTTTTAAGTAAACTTTTTTGAGTTTTTTGTATAGAAATATAAAAAAATGCATTAAAAAGTTCCTTATATAAAAATTAAAAATTGTTTTGTATATTATAAACTTAATAAACAAAAAATATATTATTTTAATATGCACATGTAAGAGGGGGACACAGATTAGGTGGGAGAATCGTAGAACCAAATTAATATCAAACAACAATTTTGTTAAATATAAAATTATATTTTATGCTTCTAAAGAAAGATCTGCTCATAAGAATAAATAGGACTATACAAAAATAATACTAATTTTCTAATTATGATAAGCAACAATTTTATAATGAATAAATATATTTGTGATAAAGATTTGTCCAAATAAAGAATATATTACTACGTATTTACATTAAACATATTAAAGTTAACTAAACGCATTTTTCTATATGAAATAAACTGTTTTCTTGGTATATTTTAGTACTAAAATTTATGTAAAGGTTAACTTAAATTATAAATGTTTATAAATCTCGAACAATAGATATAAACTCAATCTACGATAGAATAGGAAATTAAAAAGAAGGGCTTGCCAGGTATATAAGCATATAGCCATTAATATACCTACAATTAATTATGTACAATTTAAAAATATGTATATATTGTACTTATGGAAGATGAGGGATTTTGTATTAGAAACAACATCCTCATATAAATATATAAGTTAGAGCCTTTAAGCATGAGTATAAAAATAATGCGCTGCATTAATGCAGTTTTATTTTAAAAACTCATAAAGTTATAGAAAATTTCATTCAGTTTTTATGGTACATATGTACTATATATGAAACTAATAAGACTCCATTTTTGTATTATCCTGCCATTGTCATTTCCACCAGAAAATTGTACTTCAAGTAGCAACCGTTAAATACTTGGTCTCCACCTAGACAGTAAACTAATAGAAACCGAGAATCAGTTGAGAACTGAAGACTGAAGAGATGTCGCCCATCAGACTTAAATGGAAACTGAGGTGACCGTTGAATTTTCACCTCTCCAAGTCATCAGTGTAAACATCTACTCCTTGTATAAGATAACATATTTGTTTAAATATTGTATAGTATCTGACTGCTAATAAAGTGTAAAAACATATATTAAAGAGCAGTGAACTTAAAAGATGATCTGTTGGAAATTGCTTAATTTAATCAATATTTTTCTTTTATTGATTTTTCTGTTAACTTGACCATTTCGCCCACTTGTAACCGTAAAAACAAAAAATCATAAAAGATTTAACAATTTTTTCTAAATCTGTTCCTACGACTTTATTTTATCCTGGGAAGAGATTTCCTATTAGATATATTATCAGAGGAAGTTCTAGGAGATTAGATATATTATCAGAGGAACATGCTAGGTTCGACAAACTATCATTTTCTACTGGGTTATTTTTCTTCTAAAGTGGGACCTATAATTTACAAATGTCGAGTTGAGTAAGTATGATACTTGACTGAAATGGAGTTAATTTGTGATTTAAAATTTTCCCGAATAATGCATTTTTTGTGTGCGTGTAAATGCACAGCAAGATAGTTCGTGGGACATTTAACACACATATTTCTATTTATTTTGCAAATGACATGGGTTCCATGAATTATGCATTGAATAATGTAGCATAAGTAATATGTTTCGAGGCTGCAGGTGCCCTGTTTCGATTGGTAATTAGTTTCTAGGAAACGATTTGTATTGCTCAGACAAAATGTTCTCAGGATGTTTAATATTGACTTCAGGAATCGCGTCAATTTATTACACCAACAATTAGATTTTATTTTAGGTAAAAACAAAAATAACTAACGTAACTGTTTAATAATGTTTAATAACTAAATAAATAATGTAACTATTTAAAAATAGTTACAATGTAACAACAACTGAACTTGTATAATTGTTGATCGTGTTATGCCCTACAATTATTCAACTCTGACCTCTAACCTGAAACTCTCAAAACAAGAAGGAAACCCCATTTCTATTAAGAATATCGTTCTGCATTAATTTCAACTTTCTCTTAATACACAATTCGGAATATACAAGGTGCGTCTTCGAGTTGTACAGATATTTTTATCATGAGTGTCATTTATCCTATAAAATACTTATGACATTGTTTTCTTTAAAAAAAAATAAATGTGCTAAATTTTGTTTTAAGAACACCACCTATTGGTCACCCCTGATCAAGTACGCCAGCTACCTAACTATTCTACCACAAAAATGCGCTATTATCAGTTTATTACAGATTTCTCATACGGAGTTACATACAAAATACAGTCAAACCTGGATAAATGGAATCTCAAGGGACCAGTAAACTCTTCTCGCTTAAAGAGGTATCCCATTTACCCAGTTCATAAGATATCCCGGTACAAATATCCCATTTACAAATAGTTCTATAAATAGAGGTGGGAGTAGAGCTTATTACTTTTCCGCATTCCACTATACGCGGGAAAGTAATGTAATCGTGTAAAAAAAAATTGTTTATGGTTCATTTTTAGTTTTTTGGCCTAAAAACAAAAGAAAATGATTTTTGAACTATTTTGTGTGTGTCATTGTCGTTGTCGTCGGCATTTAATCTTGTTAGCACGATAACTCAACTAAATCGTGTCGGATCGATCGGGTTCTAACTGATTCTGATTGGGGACGTCTTCCAGACGACACATATTGATTTTGAGATGGATAGAACACACCCCACCCTGTCCATGGGCCATGAGAAAGCACGAGGGTGAACTATTTGAGAATTTATTTTTGTTAGCACGATAACTCAACTAAATCGTGTCGGATAAATCGGGTTTTGACTGATTCTGATCGGAGACGTCTCCCAGACGACACCTATTGATTTTGTGGTGGATAGGATACACCTCACCTTGTCCATGAGTCATAAGAAAGCGCGATGGTGGACTATTTGAGAATTTTTTTTGTTAGCACGATAACTCAACTAAATCGTGTCAGATCGTTCGGGTTTTGATTGATTCCGATCGGAGACGTCTTCCAGACGACACCTTTTTTTTTTTGAGATTTTGAGGTGGATAGAACACACTCTACCATATTCATGGGTCATGAGAAAGCACAAGAGTAGACTATTTGAGAAATAGTTTTTGTTAGCACCATCACTCAATTAAATCGTGTCAGATCGATCGGGTTTGATTCTTATTAGGGACGTCTACCAGATGACATCTATTGATTTTGAGGTGGATAGGACACACCCCATGCTGTCCATGGGTCATCAGAAAGCACGATGATGGACTACTTGAAAAAAGTAAAACTGTCGCATAAAACACATTCTGCATTTATGTGTTGGTTTATTTTTTCGCGGCCACTCAATTTCGAGATAGAGATGTTCTACGCGCGGAAAAGTCCGTTTTAAGGTTTTAAAACTGTTTATTTCAGTTTTTATTTCATTAATAAAATTGGAAGATTGGTCACAAACAATATGAAGCTTGACTCAAGAATTCTATCATTTTGATTTGTCGTTTAGAAACATTTTCCATAGCATGTTTTTCAGTTTCATAAATTTTATCAAATATGGTTTGGTTATCGATCGTTGATATTTAAAAATAGTATTTAAAAAAAGCCCCAGTGCTTTTTCTGCTTCACATTTTGTGATCATCCTTGAATATTCTTCAACGCCCATTTAGTCTTCTTCTTCTTCTTTACATTCCGAAGAGGTGAAAGAGATAGCACTAACAATACCGTATTTAGTAAACTTTCCTGAAACTAATAATTCATTTTCGACATTTACGAACTTATTAAAATTGGCTGCTGATTATTTTTATCGTTAATAATTAGATTTCAATCTTCAATATCGAATTCATAGTTATCTTCCCCTCTTTTTTCGTTCTCCTTTTTTGTCTGCATTAAAAATGTCATTTGAAGAATAATCACACAGTAGAATTGGAAGATCCTCAATCCATTGACTACATGTACTATTATCAACATCATTACTTTCTCTACATTTTTTGAGACTATATCATTCCTTCTTTTAAACCCTTCCAACTAATTATTACTGCTACAAAAATTATGAATATTGAGCCTTCCTGCAAATTCTTGGGCCTTCCTTTAATCATTCGTCCACTTATCGGAATGTATTTATTTCGAAGTTGTTTTATTCATGTTAGTACACTTTTCCAGTTCAGGATACCGTTATAAGTGTATTCCTTTAAGTTTTCCTTGCCTTGTTCTGCAGCACATTGAGTCTGAATTTTGTCTTGATTGTGGATGATTCGACAGAGAGTAGACTTCGGCACAGTAAATTCGTCACGAAGTTCATCACCTGTACAAACAGAAGTTTTTCCTGTTATAAATGCAGCCCACATTTCAGCTCTGTTTGTTCCGAGTTATTTGCAATAAAACCAATGTTTGACCATTTACTAAAGGACGAAAATGTAATGTGGAGATTTCGCTGTACTTCTGATCTAACCTTGTATCTTGAATAAATTGGATCTAATAAATCAATGATTCTCAAAATGTTTAGCAGTGGTTCTTAAAATGTTTAGCAAATATTTGTAAATATCAAAATTCAATAATAAGAATATTAATAAAAATGGTTAATAAGGATGTTATTAAAAAATGGGTTTCACTATAACCATTTACTAGGTGTAGACATTAAGTCGTTAAAATATATGTACAAGTCAACGATTCATCTTGTATATTGCGTAAAAAGTAACAAATAAAATGTATAACAAATACACTTCCGCGAACTAGCATAACGAATCTTCTGTCGCCAAGCATTCTGCTAACGATTTCCATTGAACTTGTGGTCAATTTATATTTAGAATTTAGAAATAAAAACTCTAATTCAAGGCTGTACGTGACGCGATTTATTCATTTGTTTAACAATGGAATGCTGTCAATCAGTTGTTACTTTTATTGTTATACGCCAGTCGCAATTAAACGACTTCAAATCAGCTGTTATTATACCATCGTTAACAGAATTGGGATAGCGGATATTCCCATTCGATACATAATT
Source organism: Rosalia funebris (assembly GCA_037954035.1). Classification (NCBI taxonomy): domain Eukaryota; kingdom Metazoa; phylum Arthropoda; class Insecta; order Coleoptera; family Cerambycidae; genus Rosalia; species Rosalia funebris. The sequence continues at coordinate 28,470,794 of JAZFAV010000020.1, read as the reverse complement.
TAGATCAACCGGATTAGTTTCATGACATAAATTAAGTCACTAGTAAATTAATTCGAATCAGATACTAATGAAACTAAAATTATTAACCGGTTGTTTAGCTATATGAAAGAAATATTTACTTACTTTTCCAGTTAGGATTTTTATATCTAATACCTTTCAATTCTCCAATAAATTACCTATTTATACTTCTACAGACTCATCAGTTTTCTGATATCGTTTTTGTCCATGCAGGATATTTATCATTCGGATATATAATTAACGAACGAAATATGTTTTTGTCAAAATTTGCTTTACCGATTATACACTGAAAGAACAATCTTGCTTATAAATATAAATTAGTCTCGGGTTTTTTTTTTAATAGAAAATGTGTATTGTTTATTAAGTTTTATTGTTGTTAATGAATTATTTTCCATAGCTGCTCTTGCTTAACGCTCAATATCGATAATATGTGTCTACCCATAACCCGTATCATTTGGATGAGTGACCAACCAACTCATCTATATTGTTTAATGACTTCTATATTGCTGGACTCGCAAAAACGACACAAACTTAAGCGAGGTTTACGTAGAAGACATATCTTCTCTCGGATAGGGTGTAAGAAGTAGATCTTCTATTTCTTACATGTTATTCAAGTAAAAGATACCTCACCATTTTAAGACTACAAGTTTAGGGTAGCTCGTTGCCTTTTTTTATCTCTCCGCTATACATACAATATGTTCTTATCTGTCGCTTATGCACAATATGTCTACAATAGTCTTAATCTTAAACGATAATCTTAAGTCTAGATTTATCACTAAACTAAATTAAAAATGAACTTAATTAATTAAACAAACCTAGTTAATAAGTCCTTAGGTTTGAAGCATTTTAAACGTTTTGGCTCCATGTTTTCATCTATTATTGTCTTTACGAGAACGTTGGGATTTCTTTTATTTGTGACTAAATTGTTTTATTTCACATTTTACTGATATCACTTGTAAATCTAGTTCAATAACTATATTTGGAACGTACCACGTGCGCTAACTATTGAACGTAGCACTTTGTTTTGAAACCGCTGAATTATCTCTATGTTATAATGGCTTTCCGTTCCCCAGAGTTGTAAACCATAGGTTCATATAGGCTTTAACACCGTTTTGTGTATTAAATGTTTATAGTGATAATTGAGACTTTCTTCGCATCATCCAATTTAATTTAGTGAGCTGCATACCCAGTTGTTTATGCTTAGTGAATATGTGTCTTTGCCAGTTGAGTTTTCTATCGAGATGCATTCCAAGATATTTCACAGAATCGACATGTTTCAATTGTCAATTTAAACTTACTGGGTGATTGTCCTTCTGTTTGGTAGTAAAAGTAATATAAACTGACTTGCTTTCATTAACTTTTATTTTATTTTCCAGTCTCTTAACCATTTTTGGATATAATCTAAATGTTTTTGTAAGTGCATTAAAGCTGTATGTGGATTAAGATGAGAAGATAGTACAGCTGTATCGTCAACGAAAGTAGATGGTGTTTCATTTTTTTCGGCATATCGGCAGTGTATATTAAATATAGAGTAGGGCGAAGGACACTACTTTGGGGGACTCCAGACCTGATAAGATGTAATTTTACAATTATAGACTTTTTTTTATAAAATTGATACAATCACTGTTCATAATTATTTTCAATGAATTGACGTTACAAAGAGAAAAATTGTTATTTTATAAAGAAATTAAATTTTTATAAATGTGAATACGCTTGAACTGACTTAGGTAACTGCAAATGTATTTCATTAAATCCAGGTATTATAGTACCTGGATACTGTTAAAATTATTAACACAATTTTGAAAATAAAAAAATGTATGACCAAATATCGTATAATACTATAATAACATACCCATTATATTACCATTATATTATATATCGTATAATATACCCATTATATTACCATTATTTTACACTAAAATTTATTCCGTTACACTAAATCATATAGTGTCTTTTACAACTAATGTTTTGTTCGTATTGTTCCACATAGTGACACTATATGTATATATAATCAAATTTAATATACTCCTGTTTTTATAAAGGTAGGCACCATCCGGTATTATTCATTTCAGCGCTATTTGCCTAATAAATAAAAATAAACAGTTTTAAAATCTTAAAACGGACTTTTCCGTACGTAGAACATCTCTATCTCGAAATTGAGTGGCCGAGAAAAAATAAACCAACTCATAAATGCAGAATATGTGTTTTATGCGACGGTTTTACTTTTTTCAAAAAGTACACCCTCGTGCTTTCTCATTACCCATGAACAGGGTGCGCTGTGTCCTATCCACCTCAAAATCACTAGACGTCGTCTGGTAGACGTCCCTAATCAGAATCAGTCGAAACCCGATCGATCCGACACGATTTAATTGAGTGATCGTGCTAACAAACAAATTTATCAAATAGTCCACCACTGTGCTTTCTCATGACCCATGAACATGGTAGAGTGTATTCTATCCACCTGAAAATCAATAGGTGTCGTCTGGGAAACGTCCCCGATCCGAATAAGTCAATACTCGATCGATCCGACATGACTTAGTTGAGTTATCGTATTAACAAAACAAATTTCTCAAATAGTCCGCCATCGTGCCTTCTCATGACCCATGGACAGGGTGGGGTGTGTCCTATCGACCTCAAAATCAATAGGTATCGTCTGGGAGACGTCCCCGATCAAAATTAGTCAAAACCCGATCGATCCGACACGATTTAATTGAGTTATCGTGCTAACAAAAAACAATTTCTAAAATAGACCCAAGGGAGGGGGTGGTGTGTGCTATCCAACTCGAAATCAATAGGTGTCGTCTGGGAGACGCCCCCGATCAGAATCAGTCAAAACCCGATCGATCCGACACGATTTAGTTGAGTTATCGTGCTAACAAGAATAAATTCCGACGACAACGACGTCACACACAGCGAAACAATTTTAAAAACCATTTTTTTTGTTTTTAGGCCGAAAAACGAAAAACAAACAAAACATTTTTTTTCACTTTTTCTTTACACGATTACATTACTTTTCCCGCTTATAGTAGAGTGCGGAAAAGTAAAAAATCTCTGATCTTGCCGATAAACGGAACAGTCTACCTGAGCCTAGCTATAAAAACAAGCCATGGTATGAGATAAGAGCCGTTTCTGTTTTAACGATTTCATTAGGGCTAATTAGTAAAAGTACACGCCTAATTAGACAGATAAATATGAGTAGATACTAATATCTCCACATATTTACCTGTCGCGTATAACCGCTGAAATGTATAAAATATATTTCAACAGTTTATCTTGGACATTTAAACTGAATACCTGCGAAGCATTACGAAATCATTGATTGTGTTGTGTTCTTAACATTTTTTAGCGTATCATTGGTTGAGATCAGCATATACCTACCCATAAGAGTTCAAGGTTGTTATTTTCGCTATTTGTGACCAGCTCGTTCTCAATTAACATTTTACATTACTTTCTAACTTTGATTTAAAAGAAAACAAATACTAATTGGGGCGGGTTTCATAACCTACTTGGTCCTTTTGCTTAAGAATTAGTATAATTTACCCTTGAAGAAACGTTTTGTTTTTATATCACAGCTGCATGATTTAACGTTATCGTAAGTGAGTTCAAACGTGCAGAACATGAAGGTTTTCGATGCAAATTTCATAAAAATACCAGTACTCCACCCACATAATAATACTTCTTAAAAAAATACCGTGTTTGTTAAAGAACACGACCTCCACCCAAAGGCGATTTTTAAACTGATGTATAGAATTAAATAGCGAGGGTATCTGTTTTGGAACTTAAATAACGTATTGTAAATAGCTTAATGCAGTACGGGTGGTACTTTTAGAATATTATAATAGCGCATTATTGTAAACTTGTATTTGTAATATTATGAATATAATAAGTTGTGATAAGTAATATTTTGATAGGCTAAAGCTTGATATTAATTTATGATAATGAAAAAAATTAAATAATTAAGTAAGCAGAAGAAACAAAAACTGATTAATCGATTATATATCCTACCCTTCCTCACGTAGGGGCGCATCTAACAAAAATAGCAAAACTGAGTTACACCCGTTAATAGATTGATCTAATGTGAATCTATGATCTCACGAAGTGGTGTATCTCTATCTCAATTACTTCTTCTGCAAATAATAAATTACCTTGTGCCGTATCTATAAAAGTCTACATTAATTTTTTCACGTATAGGCGTATCTGCTTTACGTGCCTAAAAAGGACTAATGCACGCTGTGCTTAACCTATTTGGAGGGAGACGAAGAGACTAAAAGTAGTTTACAAGTTAAATACAATTCACATGTGGCAGAAAAAAGGATGTGAGGGAAAAGAAGTCCATTGCAAGCAGAAAGCCATGAGCAATAAAAATAACTTGTGTGGTACATCTGACATGCAACAAGTTATTTATCTTCCCCGTGCGAAAGAAAATGCAATATTTTATAAAGCCGCTTATCGAATTTCACTTTCTATGATACCGATAACAGGAACTGTTTTTGTTTTTTCTGGAATGAGGCGACCAGTAAGAAATTCAGAAATAGCAACCTGTATACACAGAGTTTTAGAGTAATATTGCAGTAATAAAATAACCATGGTTTCTATGTATTTCGATGGTTGTTACGGCTAAAATAAAAACACCATTATCTTAGGTATGATGATGTATGATACGTTGGGTAAATTTCTTTGCTTGGAAGAAATAACTTTAAGATATTTTGAGACCAATCAAAGCGAGAGGGATACAGCACATATACACTCATGCTAAATTGTTAGGGGCTCATACAATACAATATCAATTACAATATCAAGTATTGCTCGAATGTAATAAGGTCTTACAATAATTTTGTATTCAGAAAAGCTGACTCTGGGACGGAAAATTCAATTTTCCAGACACATGTACCAACCAAAATGTACAGCATGATAATAAAAATTATTATTATATAAAATAGTATTAAAATAATCAAGCTTTATCATTTTTACAAGTAGTATCTATAGTAGTTATATTTACAAGTAGTATCAAATCAGCACCCTTAATAGAGGTCTAGGAAGGGGGTTGATCTCGCGTTTGCCACCCCATGGTCGAACTGATTTGTACGGCATAGCAAAAACGTTCATCCTTGTTAATATAAAAATCGAATTTCATAAAAGCCGTACGGTATCGTATCACCTTAGTACATAGAGGTCACTTTTCGGAAAACGAAAATTATTCCCGTACTTCTGTCTTGTTATTTTTGTACGGCATTCTCTTTTTAAGAGTCAGAGATATAAATACAGTCCAAATAAACGTAAGCCGTAGAGGATAGTTTAAATGCAACCCCCATGGGTTACGATTTTCACTTTTCCGCGACTTTCCCATGTCTCACCTAAAATGTACGGCATAGGGCTCAAAGTGATTTATGCCATTTCAAGTACCTTAAAACGGACTTTTCCGCACGTAGAACATCTCTATCTTGAAATTGAGTGGCCGAGAAAAAATAAACCAACACATAAATGCAGAATATGTGTTTTATGCGATAGTTTTACTTTTTTTTTAAATAGTTTACCATCGTACTTTCTCATGGCCCATGGACAGGGTGGGGTGTGTCCACCTCAAAATCAATAGATGTCGTCTGGTAGACGTCCCTAATCATAATCAGTCGAAACCCGATCGATCCGACACGATTTAATTAAGTGATCGTGCTAACAAAAAAAAATTCTGAAATAGTCTACCATTGTACTTTCTCATGACTCATGAACATGGTAGAGTGTATTATTATATCCCCCTCAAAATCAATAGGTGTCGTCTGGGAGATGTCCCCGATCAGAATCAGTCAAAACCCGATCAATCCGACACAATTTAGTTGAGTTATCGTGCTAACAAAAAATTTTATTAATGCCGACGACAAGGACACACACACGCAAGTTTTTTTAGTTTTTAGGCCAAAAAACGAAAAATAAACCCTAACAATTTTTTTTACAGGATTACATTACTTTTCCGCGTATAGTTGAGTGCGGAAAAGTAATAACGAAAAAAAAAATTGATGACTTAGTTGCATTATACAGGGAGCCAAATCCGGTACTAAGCAACACGGAACACAAAGCGTATTTTATAAATTTGCCCCATCAAAATTAACACTAAATAATAATATTATTTTCAAATTTATAGTTTTTTTCAGAATTTAGTTTTATTTTACTCTTTCATAATTTATATTGAATATATTATTTTCTTTATACTTATATTAATAAATCTATTTAAAAGGGGCACTGTTATAATTTGTTTCCTTATAAAATACCTTTTCGTCATTATCTTACCAAAGGCGTATCATCCATCGCTCACAAAATGTAATATCACGTACAGGTGTAACGCAAATTTTGTAATTTAAAAAGAAAAAGCCCTTCACACAATTTTCAAAATATGAAGTGTACAAACAAGTACTTACTTTTATAACCATAATCACAAATACTGTTCGCATACATCGGGAAAATATGAATAGTACGACCCAGTGGCGGCCGGTATAATTTTTGTCTGTATTCATGCAAAATGAATTTTAGTCTGTCTTGCGCCATTGTATTTCTCAAAAAGTTTTTAATTCTTTTAAGCGTCGAAAAACATCGTTCACTCTCAACACTTGTCATGGGTATGGTACAAATTAATTTTAATAATAAAACAGTATCACTAAAACAGTCCATCAGGTTTCGATCTATAAATAATTGCAAAATTGCTAAGCAACTTGCTGCTTCACGAAAATCTTCCGTGCTGTATATAACAGTTAATTCACTTTTCAATGTAACTTTGTCCAAAAATCCATAAGTTTTCGTTACATTTTCAAAATAGCGTCAAAAGAGAAAACAAAATATCATTGCCTATGGAGTTAGGGAATGTGATCCCTAACATTCCCTGTGAACAGTTCCAGTGAAGAAGCTGAGCTTCATGATTCTGCGCTCACGCAAGATGTGTTAAAAACTATCTCTCCAACTTCTAGCAATGATTTCTTGAAAATCCAGCGGTTAGGTCGTCGAACACAGGATAATGTCAGGCCCTTAAAAATCGTACTCCACAACGAGCACGAAGTCTTAAACTATATTAAAAATGCTAGACAGCTGCGGCCCTCTAACCAGTACAATAGAGTTTCAATCTCCTTTGATAGAACACCCCGTCAATTGGATTATGATAAATTATTAAAGACGCAACTGGAGGCTCATATTAATAACGGGGAAACTAATCTAAAAATTCGTCATTTTAATGGTATTCCCAAAATTGTTGTAGTCAATAATTTAAACTAAACGCACCCAATTACAGTAGGTACTCATACTTACAAACTCATTAGGTACGATTAGGTTAGATTCGTGGTTTACGCTCTAAAGTGGTAGATTTGTACAACAACATATCAGCTAGTAATTACGATTTGGTGGCATTAACTGAAACCTGGTTAACCGCAGATATAGGAAGTAGTGAGCTGTTTCCAGATGACTTTGTTGTTTTTCGCGACGACCGATGTAGGGAGGCTACAGGCTTATCAAGAGGAGGAGGTGTCCTCGCGGCTGTCAAAAACACTTTAGTAAGTTCGGAAATAAACCTGACTGAAGTTGGAAGTGCGGCTCCATCCATTGATGTGGTGGGAGTGAAAATCAGTAATAGTCAGTATCAGTTATCTACATACCACCACGTACTTCAACTCAGGAACTGGAACAGTTCCTTGACGCAATTAGTACATTGGAATGCTTAGCGCAAGAAGGTTGTGTTCTATTTGTAGGCGATTTTAATTCGCCTAATTTCTCCTTAGGTTTGGCAGATGGGAACAGTTTGAGTTTATACAACTTTAAAGAATTTCACGGGTTAAATCAGTGTAAGTTCTGAATGAGTATAATCATATTTTGGATCTTGTGTTTGCTAACTTCAAGTGCTCAGTTGAAAAATCTGTTTGTCCATTGGTTGAGAAGGATTTGCATCATCCTCCACTGTCAATTAGTTTTAATAATATGTTTAATTCATCTCCGCCACATCAAAACTTCGCTATGAACTGTTCTAGTAACGCTTTTAATTTTAAAAAAGCAAAATTTCCTTTACTGTATGAATGAACTACTTTGTCATACTGACTGGTCGTTTCTATCAGGTATAAGTGATGTCGAAGATATGTGTTCGCAATTTTATGAGAAACTATATGGCTTATTTGATATAGCGGTACCTAAATACACATATTATACATGCATTCGACAATTTCGCTATCCGCCTTGGTTTTCAACGGAGGTGATTAATGCCCTCCGTACTATAGCTTACGTACATAAAAAATACAAGAAGTTTAAAACGGCGTATTATCAAGAGTTATTTAGACATCACCGTTTGAACTGTAAACGTCTTATTAACAGGGCGTATAGGGATTTTGTTAGTGATGCAGAATAGTCCCTTTGTCAAGACCCAAAGAAGTTTTGGAATTTTATATAAAAAAAAAAGAAGGAATCAGCACGTATCCCCTCACTAATGCTGTACAATGATATAGAGTTTTCTGATCCCACAGAGATTGTAAATGCATTTGGTGCTTACTTCAACAGTGTCTTCATTCAGTCTCTTCCAGCTGACTCCGCTCGTTTCCCTGAGGTTAATCCAGGATTATCAATTACTGTCCAGGGAATGGAACACGAAGATGTTTTACAAAGTCTCAAACGATGTAAAGATACCTTCACTATGGGGGTTGATGGAATACCCAGTTTTATTCTTAGAGACTGCGCATATGCACTTACGGAGCCTTTGTCTATCCTATTCAACAACGTTCTGAAACATTCAATCTTTCCATCGCGGTGGAAGGAGGCGTGCATTTGTCCCATATTTAACAAAGGCAATATTAATGATGTGTCAAACTACAGAGGAATCTCATTGCTGTGCAATTTTTCAAAGGTCTTCGAGACGGCGCTGTACAATGTGCTATATGCTTCTACTAAGCAGCTTCTATCATCAAACCAACATGGATTCATGCAAGGGAGGTCGACTATATCAAATTTGGCTCTGTTCTCGCAATACGTTTTCGAAATCCTGGACAGGGGAGGACAAGTCGACACTATTTATATAGATTTTCAAAAGGCTTTCGACCAGATTGATTACAATATCTTGCTTAAACTCAGGAGTTTTGGTTTCTCAGATTCATTGTTGGACTTGCTTAGGTCCTATTTGTCCGATAGAAGCTTCACGGTCAGATACCAAAATTTTACTTCTAATTATTTCTCTCCTTCATCGGGTATACCTCAAGGGTCGAATTTGGGGCCTTTTCTATTCTTGTTCTTTATCAATAATCTTCCTGAAGTTATATCGTGCCAACAGTTATTATTTGCAGATGATTATAAACTTTCTACTGAAATATCTTCACCTTCGGATTCTTTCATCTCCAACAATGTGTAAATAATATGGCGTCATGGTGTGAGCTACATTGTTTATCCCTAAATTTATCAAAATGCAAGGTAATGACTTTTACCAGGAAAGTCAACTTTATTTCTCATGATTATGCGATTAACGACCACATTATTGATCGAGTTGAGTTGTTTAAGGACCTAGGCATAATATTTGACGCCAAATTTACTTTTGTGGAGCATATCAATGATATTATTTCTGCTGCATTTAGAACTTATGGCTTCATTTACCGTAATTGTAGGGAGTTTTCCGAAGTATGTGCCCTTAAAGCGTTATTTTTTTCTCTAGTAAGATCTCGCTTAGAGTATGGTTCTATTATATGGTTTCCTTTATACAATGTCCATTGCCAAAGGCTGGAGGCAATTCAAAAGAGGTTTCTTAAATTTTTGTCTTTTTTACTGGATGACGTATATCCGCCTCGAGGCTGTTGCCACTTACAACTATTGGACAGATTTAATATTCAATCATTATCTGTTCGACGCAATACCTCACTAATTAAATATTTGTTTAACCTTCTAAATGATGAGGTTGACTGTTCTGAATTGCTTAGTAAAATTAACTTTAGGGTCCCACGTGGTAATGTCAGACAACAGGCGCTTTTATATTGTACTACACCTAAAACGAATATATTAGCGAAAGCTTCTGTATTCCTTATGTGCTTACTGTACAACAAAATTGCAGCGAATTCCGATATATTTAACAATAGTTTAAAGTGTGTTTGCAATTACGTAGCTAATATAGGTTAAGATATTCATGTATGTAAAGTCAGTCAAGAAAAGGTAATGCCATTTTCAGCATGGGGCAGTAATGTACTCAAAATCGGCAATAGGCTTAATTTCCTGGCAACGAACTAACTGTTTGACAAATTGACTGCAACAAATGAACTGACATGAATGATGTTATTGCTATCTATAGCTACATTTAGTTAGAATAAATTAAATAGTGAGCAAAATTATGACAATTTTTTTCAATTAGATACACTACTTTTCAAATGTATTTATTTTTTCAGTACTCCCAATAGTGAATATTGAAATTAAGTTAAATAACGTTAAACTGCCAGTTTTTAAGCTCGTAAAAGTACTTGCCGCTTGCTTATTTGTACTATCATTATCGTACGTAGCAAAACAACTAAAAATGTGTATAAATAAACCGATACAAAGAATATTTATTACCGACACAAAACAAACATCCCGGGCATTAAATTAAAACACGTTTCTTTATTTGCTTACACTTGTCGAAACAGCTTTTTGCCCTGTATATTTCGTTTTAATGGGGCGATTTAGTTACCAGCCAAGGTGCGTTATTAAATAAATCTCGAGACAATAACCCCGCATCTAGACTTGCTAGTCCGGCGAGTTAACTTGTTGTAATGACCCTCTTAATGTCAAAATTAAAATTATTGTTCTTCGGGAGAACTTGCGGAGATTGTCGTGGACGATTGGCTTGTTCATGGCCGGGTCTGGCAAGTTCAAATCTGCGACCTTTGTTGCAATGTATGTGAACACTAGCGGGGGTATTTACAATTAGAAGGAGGTGTATAATTCGGCGCTGCAGGCGAAATAGGATGTTGTCCATTATGTGCTTATTTTTTTTTGGAGCTGTAGTTTTATCGCGTGATATTAGCTTTATGTAAAGATTAAATTCTTTGAGTGAAGCGTTCTGAATATGCGAAAAGACAAACCTATTTTTGAGAATAGTTTTTATCGTAAAAATATTGTCTTAAAGCTTTAAATTAGGTAATGAAGAAATTTTACCTAAAAATGTTAAATTTGGGGATAAAATACAAAAATACTTTGATAAATCAGTATGGTAATGGAATATTTTCTACACTCTACATGATAAAAGTTTGTAATAGTTTACGTTATTAAAACTTTTTTTACTTTATTAAAACTGTAAAAATGTTATTCCCAAATGTAATACATATATAATTTGAAACTTTTTCGTTACCAAATCTACATCTTTATCTAGTCACATAAATTAACATTATATACAATTTTTATGTCGTTATACAGTCATTCGATTATATCCAAAAATAAATATTTTACAGGGTTTTTCTAATTTTAACCTAAATACTAAGACTATTTAATAGAAATAATTGCTTATAAAAAACTACTTATAAAATAAACATATTTGTCCATTCGTGAATAAAATAAAAAAAGTTTGTTCTGGAAGTTATTTCATTAATATACTTAATTTACTTCTGGCTCTAGGCTTGTGTACGTGCACTGGCTTCTCGTCATCTTGTTCGTTGTCTTGTCCATTTTACAACGCCCGGGAGAAGAGTAAATGAATTTCCAGTTTCCAGAAATCTAAAATAAAGAAATAAGGATAAATATAAATTATTACAGCGGGTCTTTCAATAAGGACGCTTGATTTTTAAATGTAAATAAGACAAGTTGTGTGTGAGATATCCACTCATTTTTTTTATTTGAAAGAATAAATTTTATGGCATTAAATATGGAATACATCGTTCAAATGTCCGCCACGGCTTTGCTTGGTGGCACGTATTCGGGAGGTCCAATTTTCGTTGACTTTATCGCATAAATCTGGCTGAATTTGCTGGATGGCGTTCGTTATGTTGACTTTGAGTGCGTCGATTGTTTGCAGTTTATTCGCATAAACCTGCGATTTAAGATAGCCCCAAATAAAGAGGCGTTAAATCGCACGGTCTCGGTGGCCAGTTCATGTCGTCGCTGCGCAAGATAACCATGCCCTCAAATCTCTCGTGCAAAATGTCCATCGTGACATGCGCTGTGTGACACGTAGCGCCATCCTGTTGGAACCACATGTCGTCGGTATCCATATCATCCAGTTTAGGCCACAATAAGTTGCTTATTATCGATCTGTAGCACTCGCCGTTGACGGTTATGGCAATGCCAGTTTCGTTTTGGAGGAAGTACGGACCGATGATTCCGCCAGATCAAAATCCGCGCCAAAAAGTGATTTTCTCGGGAATGCATTTGGCGCAGGTGTATCTCGTGTAGAATGGTATCGTCCCAAATCCGACAATTTTGCTTGTTCGCATATCTATTCATCCAAAAATGGCCCTCATCGCTAAAGATGATTTTTTTTTGGCGAAATTTAGGTTAACTTCCAACTGCTCCAGAGAGCATTTGGTAGTTCATTAACCCAATAATAATGGACCCATAATATGTCCTAATTTCATTCAAATCGGTTAAGTCATTTTTGAGAAAATAATTATTTTCTGATTTTTGGTTTTTTTTTTCGATTTATTCAAAAACCAAAGTCTGGGGCCGATTCACTATTCTTATCGTCCTATGGCCTTTGTTCTTTTTGTACCAATTTCAAACTACGAAGTTATTTATTTTTTGACTGTCCTCCTCTTTTTGTTACAAGTCCTGGGAAATTTTCCATCACTGATTGATACTTAAGAAAATTAATCTTATAAAAATGTCAAAACGCTCATCAATCTTCCGATGAATGTTCTTAGGCTTAGACCGTTTTTAATTAATGATTAATTCATTTCTTTTTCTTATGATTATTATATATTTCCATACTTCTTTTTGACAATTTCGCTTTAAAAACTGGTGTATTTATATCCTAATAAGCATTTATTATTACTATTAGTTGCTCTAAATTATTAGATTATTATTTGATTTTTTCTTGTATAGAAGCTCTACTTTTTTATTTTTGTATTTATTTTTAAAATTTTATTTTTATTTTAAGAAAAAACTGTTATAGTATTCTACAGGCCAAAATATTGCTGATAAAAATATATGTACAATTTAAACGACTCACCTTGTATGGTTATAGTTCCCAGTTCTAAAACTTTTTTAATTGTTTAGTGGGCAACGCATTTAGCATAACGTGACAATTTCAAATAAGTCTTCGTAGCCACGTTAAATGTTGCTGTTAGTCATTGTATTACTAAACTAATTATTGACATACAACAGACTATTAATTTAAAGCCACAAGGATTTTATTTTCACAGAAAGCTTACATGCGCATTTCAGTGTTCGTTCAATTTAATTGCGGAGATTACAGTGGTAGCGGTCAACTTACTCTTTGCGGGAACTATTTGTCACCCGACTATACAACCGAACCGTTCACATTAATTGCCGGTTACGGCAGCTTAAATAAATACAGGGTGTCTAGACACGTTACACGCCGACCATTTGTAAAATACTACAATCTCTTAGTACGAGTTGTAGCCGGGTACGAAGAATGAACGGTTGGTGACAAGATGTAATAAAAGTCACGCTGCGTTGCCTTCGTCAATTTCAATGATCTCAATTTAATTTCTAGGGAAATAATATGTATAGATTTAGTCAGGATTAATGACCTTAAATCTAATTTTACAATGATACATAAATTGGTTAATACACAGAACATTTATTATGTATTAAAACATTTTTAACAAACATTGATTTCCTAAAAGCTATAGGATGTCTCAATTGGAACTATAGAATTTGAATTGCTTGCCATTTGTGTTCTGTTAAAGGTAAGGCGTCAATATTTAACGACTGCCATACCCAAAGTATACGACGTCAACATGTCGCGATTAACAATTCGACAAAGAATAGTTTACGTACAATTGTTTTATGAAAGTGAGCGATCATTTACAGTTGCATTAAAAAAAATTCACACAAAATTAAGTCAAAATGAAGCGCCTACAGAATTAACAGTTCGTAACTTAATCAAGAAATTTAAGAGACGGGTTCTGTTATTGATAAGGCAACATCAATACGTTCTCGTCCTGGTCGGTCAAATTGAAATATTGCTGCATTGAGAGAAAGTGTACGGGAGCATCCAAACTGTCAAGAGCAACCACACATCGTATTTTAAAGAAAATCTGCATTTGTTAGCATACAAAATTCAGTTGACACAACAATTAAAAGTTACAGATCATTTACAACGTTGTAAATTATCTAATTAGGCGTTATAAAAGAAAGGTGATGCTGATTTGTGCAATAAAATTTGTTCAGTGATGAAGCACTCTTTCTATTTGACGAATATACATATCAGGAAACAAAATTGTCTAATTGGGGGTACTGAGAATCCACATGTTGTTCACGAAAAAGAAATGCATCCACAGAGGTGCACGGTTGGGTGTGTATTTTGAAGTGGTGGAGTAATTGAACCATACTTCTTTGAAAATTAAACTGGTAATGCTATCACCAGAAATGGGGAATGCTATCCCGACATGTTAAACAGTGTATTCTTCCACTAAATTGATAATTTGGATGTGACGAACATGTGGTTTTAGCAAGACGTTGCAATGTGCCATACAGCGCGTGCACCGTAACTCTGTTGCATACCAAATTTCCTGATCATGTTGTCTCGTGGAGTGCTGGTATCAACTGGCCTATAAGATCATGTGATTTAACACCACTCGACCTTTTTTCTTTGGGGTTATGTCAAGGGATAAGTGTACGCCACCCAGCCAGCAACAATCAGTGCAAACGTTCAATGTGTTGTTCAGGAAAAAGAGCCATTTTTATGTACCCGTGCTATGGGCAATTTTGCTACACGGATGACATCATTCCAGACGAGCCGAGCCGCTCATACGAACGATATTCGTATCCATTTGTAGCCGTCTCGTCTCCATTTTATGTCGAAGAATAGAAAATCTCAGTTTGTCAAATTTTATTAGGTTTATTCACAAATCACATCCTATAGTTCCAAATGAGACACCCTATACTAATAATCCTATCCCTAACAATAATAAGTACATCAAAATTGTGAAAACGGTGTTTTAAATATCGCTATCGCTACTTTTACTTATTTTGTTTTTCCTCTAAATAAACTTCTGCACATTTTAATAACTTTGAAGGATCAGGAAAGTCCCTACAACATATCTGCAACTTTGGAACTACTTTAAAAATTTCCAAGTGACAAATAATTGGCACGCGGTCGTTGGTACTACTATATACTATTTCATTATTCTAATAACTTTGATATAGATTCAATATACAGATTTGACGATATACCATTCAATATTTTTCAAAAGTTACTTAAAAGTAATAAAACTATGTGGTTCCAATAGACAGCAGGAAGATACAACAACCACAATGTTCAGGTTTAAAGTGATTTTAACTACTGTCTAAATATACGACGTATAGAATAAATCACGCAATAATATGCTTACTGGTAATTTCAATCTCAGTTTGTAGTAACTTAGATACTGCTGGGAGATATACTCGTATTTGTTCCTCAGTTGGAGGAAAATTAATATATCGACTTTTCAAATATTTTATACCCACTATATGGGTGGTGAGAACTTTAATGCAATTTGCTAAATAAATTAAATAAATGTCGTATTATCTAGTATTCCAGCAGTACCATCGTGTACAGTTTCCGTAATTTTCTTTTATTGTTAGAGCGACACTGTGTTGTTGAGAAATATTAAATTGTCGGCTTTCTTTTCAAATAATTTAAGCCCATAATATCGTTTCTAAACTTTTCTAAATATGTTCTATAAAATCGTATTATCTAGTGTTATGAAAGTACAATATTTTCTTATAGCGTTAGGGGAACACTGTGTTATTTAAGTGTAACTGTATTATGTCTTATCAATAGTACCAATCTCTTCCATTTACAGTTTTATCTTCTGCCAAACTTATAACGATAATGAATAACGATAATCTTATATCGTAAACAGTGTTTGTTCCCAAAAGAACTTTCTCAAAAAGTATAACAACCAATGATTTAAATCACTGGAGGTGCCATGCTTTAGAGAGTAATATTTACATAATCTCATACATAATTATGTTGTCGTGACTGCGCTTTGGTTAAGCCGCCTTCAATCTATCTTCCAGTTGTAGGACGTCTAAAAGAAATAACACAAGCGTAATACCTGGAAACATACATAAATCATTTTCGTGAATTAATCAACAAGTTCGTATAAATAACAGTCTGCAAAGTAAAATTGTGAAACTTAATATGGAATTTTTAATTATCTATTTGCCAATGCAGTAATATTGATAATCAAATTCAAGCTTAACATTTATTATCTGCTACAGTTAGTGAAGTTATTAAGTACATGAAAACCCGAAAATGTTTCTCTGTCAACATGAAACGATAAAACATCATGCACAAGACAAAACATAATAGTTAAAGTATGTTTGTTTTCTAACAACTTCTTTTAATATTTACATCTTTTCGACATCTTTTAATAAACGTATATCTAAAGATATATGATATACATGAAGAAGGTAGAAAGAGAGAATACATCGATACGTAAATAATGGGTGTTTTTTTAAGCATGATAGAACTTCCGATAGCAATGGCTGTCGAAATCAGCTGTCAGTTTGCGCCCAATTAGCGACATTTGTATTAAGTATGGTGTGGTAAATCATCATGAATATATTCACGCTTGAACAACGCTATCAAATTGTTCAAATTTACTTTGAAAGTCAGTCGTCGATTCGGGAATCGTATAGATGACTTCGTAAATTTTACGTCTCGCATAATCGTCCATCTGAGCAAGCCATCCGTCGCTCTGTAAATAGATTTCGCACCACACACACTCTCTAAAGGATGCAAGAACATCAACACGTCGAAGACATGTGCGTACTGAAGAAAATATTGCCGCTGTGAACTAAAGTGTGCAAGAAAATCCAAAATTATCGATTCGTCGTTGGTCGCAGCAGCTGGGGCTTTATTCGTCCACTACGTGGAAAATTTTGCACAAAGATCTTGACCTACACCCATATAAGATCCAGCTGGTGCAGGAATTAAAGCCACAAGACCATCGCTTACGTCGTTCTTTCGCTGATTGGGCTTTAGAGCAGTTGAAAGCCGACCCATCGTTTTATCGCAAAGTTGTGTTCAGCGATGAGGCTCATTTTTGGCTTAAGGGGTTTGTTGATAAGCAGAATTGCCGAATATGGAGTGATACTAATCCAGAAGAGATCCTACAGACCCCATTACATTCAGAAGAATGCAGTTAGGTGCGGTTTATACGATGGTGACGGTTAATGGGGAACGTTACCGGACCATGATCAATGGATATATTTTTCAAAATATGAATGACATTGATCCGCATGAGATGGCAATGCAACAGGATAGGGCTACGTGCCATATGGCAAACGAAACTATCGACTTATTGCAAACAATATTTGGTAATAAGTTGAATTCAAGAAATAAACCTGTCAACTGGCCACCCAGGTCCTGCGATTTGACCCCTCTTGATTATTTTCTATGAGACTTCGTGAAGTTATTAGTTTATGCTAATAAATCAGCAACGCTGGACGCCTGGAAAGCCAACATTGTTCGTGTGATTCATGACATACGGCCACCACTGCTCGAAAAAGTAACCCAAAATTGGACTAACAGTATGCGCTTCGTCAGGAACAGCTGTGGTGGCCATATGCCTCAAATCATTTTTAAATATTAATGTCATGTATTGATCTTTCAAACAAAAACAGATGGTTTATCAATAGTTAATTTTCATGGTATTTATTCAAGTTTAAAGTTCTATCAAGCTTAAAAAAACACCTTATACTAGTAAATATCTTAAAAGATATTCTGGAGATTTTGAGTTGATATGATACCTTCTTAATCTACTAATTCCGCTGCGGCTACAACCCATGAAAACATTGTTTAACATGTCACAATAACATACCCCATTTACAGCAATAACATTACTAGCTTAATTTTCAAATAAGTATAGTCCAATTACTCCACCACTCCAAAATGCGCACCAAACCGTACATCTTTATGGATACATTTCTATTTCGTGGACAGCATGTGGATTTTCAGCACCCCAAATTCGACAATTTTATTTGCTTACGCATCCGTCAATATGAAAATATGCTTCATCGCTGAACAAAATTTTGTTGCAAAGATCAGCATTACCTTCTTTCTTTTCTAACACCCAATGAACAAATGTACCACGTTATAAATGGCCTGTAACTTTTAATTGTTATGTCAATTAAATTTTGTATGCTGACACATGCAGATCTTTCTTTGAAATCCGATGCGTGGTGGCTCTTGACACATTCAGTTGTTGTGCACGACATCGAATTGGTGTGTTTGGATACTCCTGTATAATTTCTTTCACTGCAGCAATATTTTTATCTGACTGACCACGACGAGGACGTATTGGTGTTACCTTATCAATAACAGAACCTGTCTTTTCAAATTTCATGATTAAGTTAACTCTCTAGGCGCTTCATTTTGTCCTAATTTTGTGCAATTTTTTCTTAATGCAACTGTAAATGATTTATAATGTTTTATAAAATGCTCATTTTTATAAAACAGTGACACACAAACTATTCGTTGATTAAACTCGCGGCATGTTGACGTCGCGTCGCATTGTTTGTAGATGATAGTCTTTAAATATTGACCATATTTTCTATATTGACCTATAGTTCCAACTGAGATACCCTATATATGTAAATTGAATTATACCTTTAGATAGACTTATGTATGTTTTGTTCGGTATCCCTTTTGAGAAAAAGATAATTGCGAAATTTGCAATATTTTTTCGGTCATGTTGTGTATACTTTCTGTTTAATATATCGACTGCAACAATGGAAGAAAAATAATTCATGGTCACGATATCCCTAGGTAGTCTTACAAGTTTACCAAGATCTCGACATTAAACCAATATTGAGGCCGAATATAATGAATGCACTGAATCAGTATACATTAAAACTAAAATTCTTTCGCACAAACTCGTCGGCGGTTAATTGAATTTTAACACCGAAATAAAAAATTGATAGTACCCCTTAATTGATTCCGAAACACTGTAATTTCGCGTATTTGCGTGCATTCCTCGGTATGAGACGTACACACCATATGTTGCATTTTCGTGACGCTGCTGCCGATAAAATTTATGAAAATAAAAAAGTCAGTGGGCGTTGTTGGGATACTCGAGGACCACTGCAAGTTGTACAGCTAATTACGAGGAATTTCGTACGGCCTTTTTAATTATATGTGGCCACGTTTAAACAGCCAGCGATAACCTTAAGGAGGAGAAATGTCTGTTGAATGTCGCCGAGAAATTTATGGCAAATGGTTTTGTTCTCTTTTATGTAAATTTAGAAGAATGGGTTTTGTTATTGGTAGTTACATAATACACGTGATCGATCTCAAATAAATAATAGGACGGAATTTAGAATTGATTAGGGCGAAGAAAGATTATTAATAAAAAATGTTAAAAGTTTTTATCGACTATTTGCTTGCTGGTAGTACCCTCAACGAAAAGAAAAATCAGTTTGGAAAGTTTTATTTATTTATTTACTGTTACTGTTACTTATTTAACAGTTTTATTCGAGAATAATAAACCCAACCAAAAAGGAGGAGGCAAGAAAAATGATGAAAAAAATGCGTCCTGTACAGCGGTATTTTTCTTATAGTAAATAATACATAGCACTTAAGAAGAGTTTTATTCGAGAATAATAAACCCAATCAAAAGGGGGGTGGTAAGAACAACTATTAAAATAATACTGACGATTTACCCTTGTAACTGTATAGGGGTAATTTTTTTACAGTAAATAACACATATGCCTCTAAGAATATATTACAACATCGTATATTGTCTTGGCCGACATAGTATCTAAATTCAATTTCAATTCGATATGTTGGTGGAGTTTACTTTTAAACTAGAATTTTTATATTCCATTTTGTCCCTCCAATCTGCCGTTTAATGAATTATAAATTATCAAAATACTTATTATTATTTATTTAATTTTTACATCTTTTATAGCCTATAAAAGTGGATTTTAATTCATCTTATTCAATTTTCATCAAATTTTGTCCGTCGTAAAATGAAGTATCTGATGTACACATATCTTTCTGTGTTTGTGTATTAGAAATCATATCTAACATCCTAATTAAATGTATGTATGTGAATAGGAAGACTATCCGAATTTTAAACATCATTGGTAAACACCATTTGCACCAGCAGGCGTTTTTTGCACAAAATCACACCGGTTTATTTTAGATGCAGGTAATTCAGTAACTATACTATCAACTTATAAAATTAGTAATCCATTAGTATTAATGAAAATATGCTTGTTGCTCTACTTATGTACGCGGATATATGTCACTAAAATCACGATAATTTCGAACAACAATTAGCAAGGGAAGTAAGTGACTGCTAAATAAAAAACAACACGTAAATTTGGATATCTAAGGCGAAATTGCAAACCAATTTCCATTGCATTTTAGGTTTCACTTCCTTACCCCCAGTTACTCCCACTTAAAAATTATAAATGTCACCCCTATCTTGTACGACACGATTTGAAACCTTACTTAATTAAGTGCTCAAAATGTCCGTCATTATTGGTTAAACGAAAGTACAATCTATTATCTAACTATTATAGATCGTTTTGAAACGTGCCTTTAGTAATTGCCCTGCATGTACTGATTCGATTTCGATTTCTTAGGTCTTAAATAATCTGGGACGGAGTTTTCTAGACAATTGTCTTCAAATAACCCAGTTGAAGAATCCCGTGGAATTCTTTGGAAATTGTATCGGCCATTCCAGAGCACGTCATTTGTCAATCTATTTGTCAGTAAACCTTGGATCCAGCCATTATCGAATATATAATGCGTAGTGTGATAGTGCGACATCCTGTTGAAAGTGCGACATCCCTTTGTTCATCCAACAGCAGGTATTCTTGGTTTTCTAAGGACTGTGTTATAAGAGTGCCGGTTTCATTTTTCAATAAATGTAAATACAGTTCACCAGTTATAGTGTCTTCAATGAAGATAGGCCCTATTATTTTATTTCCCAGATTTCCCAGATTTTTTGAGGAATATGAGTATGATCTCCTCGAAACATGTGGATTTTCATTGTCTTAGTATCTACAGTATTATACAGCTTATTTGTATAATTTTATTTTTACTTCTATTATCATTTTTACGTCTATTACGAGAACGATTCTACATTTTCGATTTTCTAAACGGGGCTTAATCAGAATTTTTAATACCTTTAAAAGATATATTATAAGGATGGGCTGCCATATAACATTTTTATATGGGGTTGGAAGGTGAAATCTAAATTACAACTGCCACTGGTTTTAAGCTTCCCCTTTGATATCTACATTTACATTTTTTTTATCTAGAGGTCATTTTTATTGCTAAAAATAATAATGAGAGTGGATAGTGAAAATGAAAGCACTGTGTTTTATTTGAAGTAGTGGCTGAAGGCAGGAGCTACGGTCCTAAGATGATATGGAAAAGAAAGTTTACGGGTGACGGTAAATCTACAGTGTCTAAGGATTGTCGGTTTCTTTAAGCCCTCATTGGCTATGATACTGTCTGCTGAATCTGTGACATTTTACTCGTAAGTGCCTAGAGCGTCACATATCAGAATGTTGATGATTTACTTTTAAAATCAACAACAAAGGCACCGAAATGTCATCGTATCAGAAGTCTTTCTATTGGTACTCGAATCCAAACATACAATAATACTGCCAACACATCTAGTCACTCGTATGGGACACGTTAGAGGACTCATCCACTTTCCACAACGAGAACAAATGCTTGATTAGATTTGTGTCGGAAATTGAACTGAATGCCTATCGTATTCTTATCCACCGTAATCCACTGAGGACTATCGGTTCATCTCTTACGCTCGTAATAATAATTTCTCATAATAATAATTTCTGGGAACCTGCATAGAAATATCCGATTTCACGGTGAAATGGTGACCAGTATTACACTGCTTAATATCCATGTATACGTAAAAGTAATAGATAACCACAAAATACATAAAGCAACATTTTAAAATAGACATTCCCCCAAATCCAAAGCTGAAGCTGTGTGGGTAGGGAATACACACTGAAAAACGCAGGTAACACCCATTTCCACCGACATTACCAGTGCCGACGCTTGGAATCGGATCAGAATCGCGACAGTCAGAAGTTCAGTTAGTTGTAGTTTACACACAATATCCTCTAACTAGCACGGCTACCATGACGGCCAAAAGCATATGTATTTTTTTATGAAAGATATTCATTATTTCTCTTTAAAACAGTAAACAGTTTATCATGAAGCATATCTGCGATGGTCTACATTCAATGATAGTTAGAAATTTAATATTTTCACAGAATTCACATACACTCCTGGACAAAATTAACGCATCAGCAAAACTTTTCATTATTATTTTATTTTCGAAATTTTAAATGCTTACATATTTTATGTTGGTGTCCTCTGTCACTACTGATAAACAATTGTAATTTTTTGACAGACGTAAAGTAACATTTTGTAATTGTTTGTTAATAATACATTTAATACGGTTTAAATTAATTTGTAAAATGCAATAAATTCACGCTAGATTACGCTAGGATTTTTTTTTTATTTAATGTCATCAAGTGATATATTTTGTCCAATACACAGAGTAGGAATGAATCGTCCACGCAACTTAAAAGAAGATGAAGCAGTGAAAGCGGCAACTCTGGTTAACGAAGGACGTAGCCAGTAATATGTGGCTAATTATTGGAGTTACGCAGTCAACAATTCGTCGAACAGTTAAACGTTTCAATGAACTTGGAAGTTACTGTAGAATTCCAGAAGCAGGTTGTAAGAAGTCTACAGATGTAAGAGATGAGCGGTATTTGATGCAAGTCACCTTAATAAACAGGCATTCTACCAGTTTAGAGCTTAGCAGACCATAGCAGCAACTCAAAATGTAGTAGTTTCTGGACAAAAGGCCAGGAGAAGGCTTAATGAAACGGGATTGGCTAGTAGAAGACCATCTTGTTACACCACTTCTCGCCAGAGAACATAGAGTTACTAGATTGCGTGTTACAAGAGAACACCTAAATTGGACCATTGACGACTGGAAGCAAGTTTCGTTTTCAGACGAAACAAATATACGCGTTAACTCACCTGATGGACGTCAACGATTATGGCGGAGGCCAGTGGCCAGTGGCGGAGGCCGGAAGTGAGGGATTTTCTGCCTGCAATATCTCTCTGAAAATCCCATTTTCTGGTGGATCAATAATGTTTTGGGGAGGAATTTATTTCGATGGTCATACGGTTTTCGTTCCTATATGGGGTGGATCCATGAACGCACATTTCTACGTAGAAAACATCGTAGACACACATGTGATGGCATTTGCCTTATTTATCCCGTTGGGGACAATTTCATTTTTAAGCAGGATAACGCTCGGTCCCACATTGCTATAGGGGTACTAGACTACCTTCAATTTGTGAATATTCAAACTATGAGCTAGCCACCAAGAAGCCCAGATATGGACCCCATACCTGGTCCAATGCCTTAAGGAATTTGTACAAGTCGTTTTTATCAAATGGGAGAGTATTTCTCAGGACTCTATTCACCACTTGATTTAATGATTAACGATTTAATTTCACTATTTTTTCTAATTACACTATTTCAATATTTTTTCTAAAGTTTTTCATTGAAAACACCGTTTTCATTGTATTTGACATTACTGTTCCTTTCTATACCATTCTACCATTTGTTGTTAATAATACCATTCTAATTTTTTGAACATTAGTTGAAATCATTTAATTATAATACCACGTAGGTACTATAATTTAAATCTTCGAAGAAATAAAAGTAGGTACCTAATAACGTGAAGTTTCACTAATGTATAAATTTTGTCGAGGAGTTTACATACCTATCACAAAAAAATCATTTGCAATGAGACGTGACTAACGCGATGACAATTTTTATTTTTTGCGTTCCTTACAATCCTTTCATTTTGATAGCCGTATACTTTATAATCCTCGTACCTCCACACACTTGTACAATATTTTATGTTTCCCAGATAAAGTTTCAGCCATAAAACCTGACCCGGTGGAATGAATGCATATTTGCACACTTCAGAATGTTTTATGTCTTATTTTTACGGCCGCAGATGTAGCATATTTATTAACTTAAACACCATTCGTAAAGTGAATTTATATCTTGCAAAATTCATGACTCAACGGCCTAGTGCTTACACATAATAATGACCAATACAAACTTGAGATGTGTAACAATTCAAAAATACAGCGTTATACCAAGTAATAAATGACATATTTCAAGATCTATTAGAAATATATTAAAATACTAAATAAAATCATAGCTTACAGTACAATCTGGTTTTCACAAGAAAGAGTATTTCATTATCACCACATTACTATCTAAGACCGATTTTGTTATAGGATAAATCTACTATTTAAGTGCTGTAATAAATTTATTTGATATATAATCTCGACTGTCATTATCAGTTACTGCTTAATATACTCTAAGGCGGTCTTTAAGGTGCGTATAGTGAAATGAGATAAGTGGTTATGTTATTGCTACGTTTATTTGAAGATAAATTAGATAGCGAGAGCGGGAATTTACTGATTGAAAATCTTATCCCAAAAGCCGATAACCTGGTGCGGTTATTTACCAAACGCCACAGTTGTCATTAACCATAGACCTAATGTGTAGGGGTTTTAACAAGCAGATGGCTAGGACATAAATCACGTAACTTATTGCCTGGGATGATCGCCCAGGCAATAAGTTCGTTTATTACCCCTATCAACCGATGTGTTCTGGTTCTGAGTACTAACATATATACAAGGATTTCTTCTTTCTAATACTTACAGAACTTAAAACTACTATATACAAATACCATCGCGGCTGTCAGGGATGGGTATATTCGTAGTCGTAAATACAAATACGGATGTATTCACAAAAAAAAATTTCTATGACTATAAATACAAATATATTCATGTACACACTTTTGAATACGAATATATTCGTAGCCACACCTGCGAATATGAACTCTTGTGAATATGAATATATTCGTATTTTAATATGTGAATACAAATATATTTGTATTCAAAGGTGTTAATGTGAATATATTTGTACTCATGGCTGTGAGTATGAATATATTTCTATTCACGTCTATGAATACGAATATATTCGTATTTATATCTATGAAGTTGAAAACAGTTGTATTCATGCATTCGTATGTTACCTCTAGTCTCAAAATTTAATTCAAAATTAACAAAATTAACAAACTTTTGATAAATAATGTACTTAACATTTTAGCTAAAATATGGCGGAGGTGCCATGTCTCATAAAATGAGTTAATAAATAATTAATTTTTGAAATTTCAATATCCGTCATTGTGGTAAGAAATATCGTGTGAGGTATCATAAGCCAGTCACACAGTATTCACACCGTTAGTAAGAATATTCGTAGGAATGAATGAATACAACTGTATTTGAGTTCACAGCTATGAATACGAATATATTTGTAATTATATGTGTGAATACGAGTATATTCGTATTCACTGTCATGAATACGAATATGTTCGTATTGACACCTTTAAATACATATATATATATATATATATATATATATATATATATATATATATATATATATATATATATATATATATATATATATATATATATATATATATATATATATATATATTCGTATTCACACTTTTGAATACGAATATATTCGTATTTAAGTATCTACATGAATATATTTGTATTCATATTCATAGAAAATGATTTTTGTGAATACATTCGTATCCTTATATACGATTATCAATAGGCGTATATGAAGCTATGTATGCCCACAATACTATAAATCCTATTCACGACTTAAATGTAAAAGAGAAAGTTTAAAACAGTGTCCTTTGCAGTTTCGGTTTTGCCCCTAATTACCCCCACTTAACAGTTTCAAATGGCACCCCCGTCTTGTAAAATATCATTTTAAAGGTCTTAAATACTCTAATTCAACACTATTTAATTGGTCTGATTTCTCTGGAAATGGGTATTCCACATTTTTGTCCTTTCATTAAAAACCGGGTCTGTCCTATGATAAAACCTATTTTCAGTACCATAAATAAAAATAATTTCAATTCTTTCTTGAAAAGTATACATCATTATGAATATTTTCATTGTCGCTGCAACTGACATCACTTGGCATTTTAAAATCAGTGATATATGTAGTTTTATCTTTTTGTCTAGAAGTCATTTTCCTTGCTAAAGTAAATAATGGGGGGGGGAGTAGTTTTGTATCTGTCTTCATCAATTCCTACACGTTTTCTATGGGATTAAGGTGTATATTGACTCCATTTCAGTTCCATATACAGGTTATTTATATGCTTCGGATCGTCACTGTGATTTCAATGAGTCTTATGATCAATTATTTCGTTTACTGAAATATTCTTCCAAAACAAAGTTGCAACTATGTTTTATTTGCTTTAGACATGTTTGATCAATTTTCCTATATATGTGTGTATCGTTTTGTCCTATTTGTCTCATGTATACAAGTATATCGCGAGGTATCTATATATAGCTTCTTGGATTTATCTCTATTATACTCATTGTAACCCATTAATGTGTATAGTATAATTCATGGGCGGAACGTAATATTTTTCCAGAAATACACGCATACTTACATATGTATATTTATTTATTAGGCGTGCCAGTATTTTCGAGAATTTAAAGCAGTTAGAATTTAAAGAAAGTTATCAACACCCCTTAAATTCTGGAGTAGGTTGGAACCTTTGGTGTGAAGACAACACTAACTGAGTTTTCCACAAAACACTAAAACACTATACAGTATACTCGACGCGATGATTAAAACTCAATCAGTTAGAGTTTTAATAATCTCCAGATGATGCCAACTGTGTTGTCGAATCGCACGTCGAGTGTAGTGTATAGTGTTTTGGTGTTTTGTGGAACTCAGTTAGTGTTACCTCTTAAATTAAGAATTTTTGTGGAACTAACGTATGAATGTCTATTGAAGGAGCGCTTAAAGACACAGTTGTTGTTAAAGTTGTAATGTATTTTTCTTTTTCGGTCAAAGAAGGAAGGATCGTTAATATATATGTCTTTATTGTTAGAGCAGAATTTGGAAAACCATTCGTTTTGGACTATATTTGTTACGAAACAATTAACAAAAAGAAATCCATTACTGAAGTAGATTGGAGTCTATCTTCGACAAAATTAAGGTAAGATACGTTTCGGTATGAAACTGTTAATCTAAATCGATTAGGCTAGATAAGCTCTGTCAAAACTTAAGATTTCCTATTAAAATCCTATTATGGAAAAATGTAGATAGTTAGAAAAACAAAACCGCACAACTACGGAGTAAAAAGTTTAAGTAGACTTTTGTCAACAAAAACTGAAGCAGAAGCAGTTTATGTGGATTGGTGAAATATTTGTAACAAAAGTCGATAAATGAAAAATATAATTCGTGCTTTAGAATATGATCTTTAGTTTCTCAAGTTTAGACCCACCGAAATCGACTTCCTTCCCTTCGACTTGCACATATAGACGAGGACAAACGGTCAAACAGTTGTACTCAAGCATACAATATACCCTCAGCCCTTCGTGCCGGACAACAGAACGAATAGCAGTGTTACAGTAGTGATATCTATAAGTAAATAACAAAAACCCATAACAGGTAGATATTCTTTGTATTAAGTTTATTTATTTTGTTTATCAAATCGTTTAAAAATTTCATTTACATTACTACTGATGGCCTAAGATAGAGGAATACATTTCAATGATAATATTTTTTATGATAAAAAATACACAAGCATTAAGGGTAGTTCAAGTAGATGAATGTGATGGAGGATTTTTTCTATTTTAGTTTTACATATGTAGTTCTGTAAACAGTTTAATTCAAAACAATTATATTTTTCTTGCTTGCAGTATTAAATATATTAAGTTACTTTCACGTCAATGTGGAAAAAAAATAAAAAAACCTTCCATATTCCTACCTCGTTCCATGCAAAGGCAGAGCTGCACAAAGCATTTAATCAAAACTAGATAATGGGTAGTTTTGGTTGAAGTGTGAATAAAGTTTTGAAAAGTAATAAAGATCGTTCTTTCTTTGAATATTGACCGTTTTGAAAAACTATTCTCCAGTCTTCTAGTCTGATACTCTAGCAGAGTTTTTTAACATTTTTTCATTAAAATATTTTTTATTGATAAAATACGCTGGTCAGTTCATAAAATTGTCTTTTCTGAAAATGTTATATAATAGCTCCATAGATTCTTGCAGTTAAAAAAAAACAGTAAATTTCGACATTATCTAAAAACGTTGGAAGCTAGCAGATATAATAATTAGAAAATTGATTTTAGGAATTAGATGAACTCAAGTATTTTAATTTTGAATATTTATAAATATTCAAAATTATTATTTTGAATATTTATAAATATTCAAAATAATAATAAGTCATTTAGATAAATTCAAAATATATGCAGAGTATCCAAGCAGTTTATAAAGGATTTATATCAGAAGAAATAATTTTCAAATATTTGCTAAAGTGGTAAATACTTTTGAACATGGAGCAAATAAGTAAAATATTATATTTTATCTAATACTGCCTCCGAATATAAAATTTTTGTAAAGTTAATATGATACTACAGTCTATTATATTATATGTATTAGTTTAAATAGAAATACTTATATCACTATGTGAGATAATTCTACGAGTCTCTAAACTTAACAGAGGAAATATGTTTAATAACTCACCTCAGTGAGGAAACCCAATGAAAAGGCAGACACTTCTTTAAAAGACAACTGCTTTAAAAAATTTCCTTGTATTTTCTCTAAAACTGTTTATGTGTATAATTAAATCAAAGAACTGATGAATACTCTATTTTAGATCTTCATAATGAGATTTCCTTACTGCAAATCCATGTGCTTTAAAATAGTATTTATATGAATATTAGAAGATAGCTTATCAAAATATATGTACATGGAGGTCTCGGAATGCATAGACTTTCCAAGACTTCGGGAGAGTTCACAGTAATCTAAAACATAATTGTTTATGATACACTTACGTGGTAACAGCGTAACATTTGAGAATAGTTAACTCAAATTTGTTAATATTACACCATTTATATTGGTTTTTGAGGTCTTTCTGTAGAATTATTCAGTCATTAATACCATTGATATTATTATATATTTTCATATGTCAGCGTATAGGAGATGATAGACACACACTTCGTCAATAATATCATGTATGAAAATATTAAATATTAAGAGTCCTGGTACAGATCCTTGAGGTATACTTGATGTTGATATAAATGTCTTTAACTACTAACTACAGTATCCAACAGGCTGATAGGTCTGAAAATCCTGTTTTTTAATTTTTATAAAAACATTTATTTTTTTTATGATTATGGGGTAAAACCCCATAATCAAACCTGTTAAAGAATTTAGAAAAAACTGCGTAGATTACACCTACTTAAGAATGATCGTCTATTTCATCAGAAATAAGCTCAGTTTTTTTTTTTTGTTGACCTGCCGTTAATGAAGCCATATTGATACTCTATGATGCTATTTCTTCCATTAAAGTATGTAAAACTATATAAGAGAATTTCAAAGGAGTTTGAGAAATTATTAATTATGATTATAGGCATATGATTTTCGACATTACTTTTATCACCTTTTTTGTATGCGGGTCAAATCTAGAAGATATTCAGTTTGATAGATGAGTAGAACATTTATGTATATGTTAATATTTATAAGGTATCTCAATTGGAACCATAGGGTTTGAATTACGCGCCATTTGTCTTCTGTCAAAAATAGGGCGTCAATATTTAACGACTATCATACGACGTCAACATGTCGCGATTAACAGTTCAACAACGAATAGAATAGTTTATGTACAACTATTTTATGAAAGTGGGCGTTCATTTACAGTTGATTTAAGAAAAATTCACACAAAATTATGACAAACTGAAGCGCCTACAGAGTTAACAGAACTCGTAACTTAATCAAGAAATTTGAAAAGACGGTTCTGTTATTGATAAGGTAACACCAATCCGTCCTCGTCACGGTCGGTCAGATGTAAATATTGTTGCAGTGAGATAAAGTATACGGAAGTATCCAAACACATCAATTCGATGTCGTGCACAACAATTAAATCTGTCAAGAGCCACCACGCATCGGATTTTAAAGAAAGATCTGTCAGGATATAAAATTCAGTTGACACAACAATTAATCGAATCCTACTCGTGGCGGGTTTTCGCTTATGAAACCGTCTGATCGTGCAGAAACACGAGAACGATGATCTCTTTTAGGTATAATTCAATGTCTGGTGGGACTTTAGCCCGAGGAGTAGTTGTTTCTTACAGCGATTATGTAATGACCTTGCTATTCGCTAAGTACTTGATAACCGCTTTGCGGTTTGGTGGTTCCTTTCTCGATTCCCGACTTAATGGTACAACAGTTAAAGATTACAGACCATTTTCAACGTCATACATTTGTTAATTGGGTGTTAGACAAGAAAGAAGGTGATGCTGATTTCTACAACAACATTTTGTTCAAAGCTACTAAGCACATTTTCATCTTGACGGATACGTCATCAAACAACATTTTCGAGTTTGGGGTGCTGAACATTCACATGCTGTTCACGAAAAAGAAATGCGTCGATAGAGATACATGGTGTGTTGCGTATTTTGAAATTGTAGTATAGTTAAACCATTATTCTTTGACAGTGAAGTTGATTATCACATCCTATAGTTCCAAACACACAGACATGTTGATGTCGTATGGCTTGTAGATGAAGTCGGCAAATATTGACGCCCTATCTTTGACCGAACACAAATGGCGCGTAATTCAATTCCTATAGTTCCAACTGAGACACCCTATATTATATAATACAGTAATATTATTATTAATGTCCGACCGAAACACGATTTTTAGCCGAAATCGTAACTGAATATTCAGCTCTTCCTCTAGTTTCTGCCGAAACCGTAACCGAAACTGATGTAGTTGAGTTAGAGTTTAGTTAAATTTTCATTATACCCTAAAGTCTAGTGTTTTTCGTAGCTTTGTAACAGATTATTCGATTAGATTAAATAAAACTTAAAATACTTCGATTTATTAGAAAATCACTTTATTTTTGGAATACAATGTAGGTACAAAATTATTTAGAAAGAAGTCCATAAAACTATGTACAACTTATATAAATGTTTAATATATTTCTTACAAACTGACAGGTTTTTTTATAATGTATACTATTATCTTAAAATAATATTGCTATTTTCATAATTCTACAATAAGTTTTAATTTCTACAAATTAAATTAATGAGATCTTTCATTTGGCCCCTTTGTACTAACAGCCTTAGAATAACGATAATAATATTTTCAAATGGAAAAAATAACGTACAAAACACACTAAACTATTAACAAAAAAAAATCTAAAAAATAACAACTATATATAGAAGTTCCGAACGTTATCCGACACGAATGATAATTTTGGCCGAGTCGAAGTTTCGGTCGGTTATTAATTATTATATTATTGAATTATCCTTGATGGGGTTATGTCGGCCACCTATGTATATCATATTCAAGTTCCAGCTTCCTTTGTTTTTAATCCTTCCTATGACTAAAAACAAATAGTACGAGTATATAAGAAAATATAAGAATATAAGAAAGGCTATTTAACACGCGTCTTAAAACATACCTACACATCTTTAAAATAAGTAAATTAGTTCATTATTCACATTTTATTCATTTATTGATCAGTTTTTTTTTAATTAATACATATTATAAGTTACCGACATTTATATTTTGTATTCCTTCTAATGAACACCAGAACTCCAATTCGCCCTTCTGACAGCTATACATATTCATTTCCATTGAAACGGGCCTCTTGAAATTCCTTTAAAAAACTCTAAAACAAACATTCCGCGTATTATGGACGTTTTCTCTTCGCGTTTTATTGCACCGTCTGAGCAAACGAGCAAAAACTAGTCTAGATTCATATATATAGTTGTAAGAGCCCAATAGTAGGATGTTTTATGGCATACCGAGATATAAAATATTTTAAATGATTGATGATGTTTATATAAGAAAATGACCAGCGTAAAACTTTGTAATTATCAGTTGTCCGTTCCTTTTATGGTTCATCTCATGTATACAAATGTGTATTTAATTATGTAATCTAGCCCGTTTATAGCGACCATTATAGGAAAAAATATTATCAAAGCCATTTCAAGCAATTGCCTTTCATTAGCAACGAATCATTTCTTTTAATTAAAATTTACATAAATTATAGGAAAGAATTTTGAAATAACTCTAATAAGTAATATTAACACCTTTTCGCGCGTTTTACCAACTACGTTGTCACTATTAGGGGGTGATTAAAGATATTTAAAATTAAAATCATCTTCTAAGAATGCGTGTCAAGTAACGCATTCGGTGCTTGTATCTTCTGTTTTTATTGCTCAATCAACCGTCTCTCTGAATTCAAATGTTATCATAAATTTCTTCATATAAATATAATGATTTAATGATATTACATTATTAAATTTATTTATTATTATTATTATTATTAATTACTGAAGACCGGTAATCAGCTGGCGCATACATCCAGCGCGATGAGCTCGATGGGCGCCATTAAAACCCGGATAAAGAAGAATGCGTCCTTTATTAATAAGATGGAAATGGCATATATTAATGAAGTATTTCATTTTCCTGATTTCTGACAAATAAATACGAGGGTTGATCAATACAAACAAATTTTTTTTAATTCTTAATTACTTTGTTTTTTACAATTTTATAACTGATTATTTTTCCACATAATAATCCCCCGAATACGCGTTTTTTCCATCTTGGTTTCAATTTCTTAGTCGCTTGATCATAAAATGTTCTGGACTGCCCAGAGAGCCATTGGCGCACTAAGGCTCCCACCGACTCGCCGTCGTCAAATTTTTGGTCCGTTAGGGCTTCTTTTAGTCCAAACAGATGAAATTCACACGGTGCCAAATCTGAATTGTAGGGGGGATGTTGCATGACGGACCAATGGAATGACTTAATTTTTTTTATAGTTAAAGCCTTTATTATCGTGATGGAAAATAACGTCCTAAATTGATAATTCTTTGCTTTTTTGCCTGTAAGTTTGCTTTGCACACTCCAGTAGCTTCCAAGAATACTCAGCGTTAATAGTACGACGTTCGTTTAAAAAGTCCGAAAGGTTCCGGTCGACAGACACGTCTTGGCGTTCACAGGCACAGCCTCTTCCTTTCGCCTCCACTCCATAATGATCTGTTTGGATTCAGGCGTGATATGGTGCACCCATGTTTCATCACAAGTGATTGTACGTTTCAAAAGAGCTTCTCTAATAATGCTCAAGATGGAGTTGGCAAATAGCCGTCTTTGTTTTTGGTCTGGGTAAAAAATACGAGGGAGAAATCTAGCGGACATTTTTCGAAGTATTAAGTTGTTTTTTTTTGTAATTTTTTGTATGCTTTCAACTTACATAATTATAGAGAGATTTCAGCTATGGTAAGTCTAAAATATTCCTGAACAAACTTTCAGACGACCTCAATTTATGCTTCTGTAATGCGGGTTGGATTGCACCGTGATTGGTCAAGTTTTCGACTGTTTCTCAGATTTCAACGCTTTTATTATGCCACGCGGACACTCATGCTTTTGAAAGTGTCTTTTCTCGAAACTAAGAAGCTAATCTCTGAAAAATTTCAGCCGGTTTTAGACCTTCAAGAGCCAAATATTTGATTATATCACGTTATGCTACCCACGGGTGAACTTTTTTCCCTGACGCTGTGTTTAAAACTAAGAAATAGATGAACCTTGACTGATCGCGAGCCCTCTTTCCTCCTCACATGTTCCTCATGAGATCTGAATGCGTCTCTCCTCTATCATCTCTTTAAACCGTGAGGGCAGTCTCATTTATATTTGATCCACCCTCGTATAAGCTTGTATTTCCAGCTACTGCATGTATTACTATATATTTCAAGGACTGTATATTTCAACAGATATTTATGTAACTTAGTTAATTCGTTTTAATAAACTTGGCCACTCTTAAACTTAAATTTTCATGTCAAATAACCACACTAAGGGGATAAACTTATCCCCTTAGTGTGGTTGTTAACTAATTACTTACTAGTTAACTAATAAACTTATTAGTTAAGAAACATGCGCGTTCCTTCATACTGTTTTTCTACTAATATAAATACCACATGCATACTGTAAAGTAGTTGTACCGCTAAAATGCAATGCGTAAATCGTCCCTTACCTTACGTATAGCCGTAACTGAATTTTCTAAATTTTACAGGAGAGAAGCAAACACAACAGTGTAATTGTATCAATGGTCGTACCATTTTCATTTTGCCGATCTATGCGAACAGAATTTGTGATTATGTTTGTAAAAGTAAATACTTGTATGTATCTACCTCATATTTTCAAAATAGTGTGGAAGGCTTTTTTTAATTACAAAATTTGCAGTTACGCCTGTACGTGATATTACATTTTGTAAACAATGGATGACATATGCCTTTGGTAAGATAATGAATAATCATACGGAAATAAATTTTAACAGTGCCCCTTTTAAATAGATTTATTAATACAAATACAAAGAAAATAATATATTCAAAATACATTATAAAATAGTAAAATAAAACGAAATTCTGAAAAAACTAGAAATTTGAAAATAATATTATTTAGTCTTCAATTTGATGCGGCAAGTTTATAAAATACGCTTTGTGTACCGTATTGCGGATTACCGTATTCGGCTCCCTGCATATATTTTTTCGTTATTTTTAGTGGTTCTTTATTTAATGGTTGCAGTGTTATCTCAGAGGTGCTATTCCTTATTTTCAAAACAATATAGTCATATTCATTTTGAAAATGACTAATTTTAATAAATATTTTGTTTTCAGCTTTCTTGGTTACCATAATTTCCTTCACATTAGTCCATTTTACTCAAAAATATCTTAGTTATTTTT
The DNA here is from genome assembly GCA_037954035.1 of Rosalia funebris. NCBI lineage: Eukaryota > Metazoa > Arthropoda > Insecta > Coleoptera > Cerambycidae > Rosalia > Rosalia funebris. The sequence goes on along the minus strand of JAZFAV010000020.1, from coordinate 28,435,750 downwards.
TCCGAGCAAGAAAATTTACCCAAAGCATACCTACGATCATCATACCTACGATAATGGTGGTACCTTTTATTTTGGCCGTAGTACCCTTCAGAATACATAGAAACCGTGTGTATTTTTGTTGGCAAAATTCCTCTAAAAGTCTGTATATACAGGTGACTGGCTATCTCTGAAGATCCTCTCTTACTGGTTGCCTCATTCCAGAAAAAATAAAAACAATTCCTGCTAACGGTATCATAGAACGTAAAATTGAAATTCGATAAGCGCCTTTTATGAAATATTGCATTTTCCTTTGTACGGGGAAGATGCATGTCAAATGTGCATGTTGCATGTCAAATGTGCCACACAAGTTATTTTTATTGCTCATGGCTTCCTACTTGCAGATGGATTTCTTTTCTCTCACAGCCTTTTTTTCTGCTACATGTGAATTGTATTTAACTTGTAAACTACTTTTAGTCTCTTAGTTTCCCTCCAAGTAGGTTAAGCACAACGTGCATTGGTCCTTTTTAGGCACGTAAAGCAGATACGCCTATGCGTGAGAAAATTACCGTAGAGTTTTAAGCCCGCTATAGACTATGCGTATATTCGCGATTCCTGGGCAATTCGCGAATAGTGTGTAGGGACGCTGAAAATCGATTCGTAAACAACATGATTCGTGTGTTCGCAGTGATTCGCTCCTGGAGGCGGTAAATTGACGAACACCAAGAGCCGCGTACTAACATAGTCTGTAAACGCATAGTCTGTAGGCTCTGATTTGCGAATTGCTACGAACTACAACGAACTGAACAAATCACGCATCGCGCATAACGAATCGCTAATACACGCATAGTCTGTAGCGGACTTTATTACGCCACAAGGTAATTTATTATTTGCAGAAGAAGTAATTGAGTTAGAGATACACCACTTCGTGAGATCATAGATTCACTTTAAACCAATCTATTAACGAGTGTAACTCAATTTTGCAATTTTTGGTAGATAGGCCCCTGCGTGAGGAAGGGGACGAAATGTACAACACTGTACAGTATATTAATTTTATACACAACAAATATTAAATTTGATGAAATCGTACTTATATAAACCATTGCTTTTATTTGTTGTTGCATGTATTGTTATAAGATTTTCATACCAACATTTATCACGGCAGATTTTCTTATTTAAAATAAATACTTCACATTAATTTTAATTTATTATTCTGAGAGCACGAAAAACAGTTTTTACCTATGTTCATTACAAGCGTTGATAACAATTTGTGTTTGTATTTTTCATATGTAACTCCTATATCAACGTATAAACTCTACACCTTATCCTGTTATTTTTGTTTGTCGTCAACATTAATTATATAATATCATTTCTAATAAATTCACATTAGTATATTCGAATACGTTTTAGGGGATATTGACCTCACGCTTCATTGACTTTAATTTTCATGGTCTCGACTGAGCCACTGGCCTTGCTTGTCGTTTCGGGTATTCCGAGAAGAGGATATAGTCATTTTACACCCACGCATGAACTAAACTTAGATCCGCTAATTGGTAATTCATTCAACTACTTTATTTCCATGTTAATTCATACAATTAATGTATATTCCTACTTTTTCTTACGCTGCAAAAACATCTAATTCGGCAATATAAGTAGCTGCCTCAGCCTGTTATATTCTTATTTTGCAGCTATATGTACCTATGTATGTTATTATTAGAGATCTGTAACATTATTTATGTAAAAGGAAAACACATTACTCTTCCTGGATTATTTATTGAATATGGAGATTTGTACTGGGCCACATGGATTTAATATATGGATTTTTTTTTCGTGGGACTTTGTGAAAGTGTATCATAATATACTAATTTCAAATTAGAATTAAATGGATTCAGCAGTAGTGATCTTCTTGACTTAATCAAATCGTATTTATTCAGATATACATTATTTGTTTCATTGTCTTCTTTTTGCCGATGATTTAAGATTATTTTGAAATATAACTTTCTTATAATATCACTTGAGGTTAGAAAATCCAAATCAACCACTAATATATGACTATTATCTTGATAGTACGGGTTTAATACGTTCTTAAAATATTAAGGCTCTTGTGACTAATGGCTCTCATTTAATGAATGACTTTCATGACTTTAATGATAAAATATCCTTCTCTGGACACATCAACCATGTGTTTCTTAATGCATATAAAGTCCTTGGTTTCGTGATTAGGAACACGATATCGTTTAATAACACTGCTGCCTTAAATTATTTTTACTTTCGTCATCAGTTCGCTCTAAATTAGAATATTGTAGCCTTATTTGGTATCCCCGGTATCCAAGTTTTAAATCGACTTCAAAATATTCAATGGAGTTTCTTAAAGTATTTGTCATTTCGTATATGCAATTATTCTCCAGTAAGGGGTTACGTTCCTACTCTGCTGTCTTCGCAAATCTTCTACAAAGATTTGGCATCCAGTCATTGAACTCTAGAAGTGTTCTTACTAGCGTTTCATGTTTGTTTAAACTGCTCCATAATAATATAGATGCACCCGTATTACTAAATATGTGTTTAGTATCGCATACGCATATCTGGTCTAGGCTCTTGAGAAGAAAGTATATTTAATTACCAGACTGCAAGAATAAACGTTGTTAAAATTAAGGCTGTTAAAATCACCAGTATTTGTAATGTCACAAAATTTGAATTTAAAATCTGTCATTTGTAATTTGAACAGTTGTAACAATAATGAGTTAACTTTCTTTAAGGAAACAACAACTTTTTACTGCCATGTAAGTTATCATATATTATTGAAGTATTCCTTTATGTATGCTTGCTGAATTATGTAGAGATTACTTTTATATTATTAGTTATATAGTATACATATAGGTATATTAGGGTGGTATAAAAAAACTAATATCTAAAATTTTCTTGTCGTACCCCCGCAAGTTTGTTTTCTAGGGTCTAAAAATAAGTTGTTAAAAATTTTCTTGAGGAAAAAAATGTTTGAGCCATCCCAAGCAATTTTAATTTTTTATATATATATTCCCCAACGCAATTGGCATATTTCACAGCAGAAATAATATTTATTATTAATGATTGTTTTATAGGTTCATATGGTTCATTCTAGATTTACAATTTATTGATAGATAAGGTTTCCAGGCCTTCGGCAGCGCGGTGGTCTGTCGCACACGTTTTTTACATGATCCCTACCCCAACGTGGAACTGGGAACTAGACCGACGCGGAATATAATTGTATGTTGTCGCAGTTAGTTGCCCGCACTTGGTGTTATAATAAGTTACGCGACATTCTACAAGTAGGAACTCATTATTTATTAATCAAAATGGCAACACGAAGTCAAACTAATATTTACTTAATTAATCAGCCCATTTCAAGTGTACCTAATACTCGGCTCCCATCAAATGGAGAAGCGCTGGGATTTTTCTTTTATCTCTATAAAATTGAAAATAATTCGTTCAAGTCTGCATGTGCAAAAGGTATTGAAGAAGTGATGCTAGTTTGGAATAAAGCCAGAGTACCAACTGCCCGTAAAGACAATGCGTTAACAAAATTTAAGAAGCTTTACAATCAGTGGCTCACTCTTTTTAAACACAAGAACAGACAAAGCGATCGTCATCGGCAACTAGAATGTGAGTTTCGCACAAATATGGGTAATCTCTTTGATATTGCTCACGCCGATGCTTTAGAAAAAATTGCAATTGAGGAAGACAGACAGTTTTTACTGGTGCAATGGGAACCAGGGAGAAGGGGATTTATGTCTACGGTAGACATTGTTCGTTTCCAAAAAGAGAAACGCAAACTAGAGCGTGAAGAACGACGGCGGCTCTATAAAGAAAAGGTTGCCAAATACTCGTCAAGCGATAACTGTGTTGCGATATTATCAGACTCCGACGAAACTAACACTGATAAGGATTCAGATGATGACTTTAAGATTAATATGCAATCAGAAGAAGCCGGTACATCGAGTTCAAGTAAGAAGAAAAAAATTAAACCTGTCCTAACTTCAGAATTGGCAGCTGTGCTGGAAAGAACTAAAGTCAGTGACAGACAAGCAACATTCATCATCGGTGCTACGGCAAAAAGTCTAGGCGTTGATATTGATTCATTAGCATGTAGTCATAGTACGATAAAACTTCATCGTGAGAAACTCAGGTAAGAAATGACAAATTTCATAAAAGAGTCATTTTCACCTAGCTGCAAACTAACAGTCCAGTAGGACGGATGTCCCATATTTAATCTTACTACCCGGGAACACGTAGACCGGCTTCCGATATTGGTTTCAGGAGAAGGAGGAGAAAAGTTACTGCGTGTTAAGAAGCTATCATCGTCGACTGGTAAGATGCAGACTGAAGCAGTTTTTGATTGCCTAAGCGATGGAGAATGGAATATTACTCAAAGTGTCGTTGCAATGTGCTTTTGCACGACGAGGTTTTCCAATACCGGGGAAAAGAATGAAGCATGTGTACTCCTGGAGCAAAAGCTTGGAAAAGAGCTATTCTGGATTTCTTGCAGACATCACATGTTTGAGTTCGTAGCTAAAGCAGCGCTTGAAACTGTGATGCCTACAGCCACACCTGAACCTAATGTCCATCTTTTTGTTCGCTTTCTGTCCTATTGGTCTAAAATTGATCAGATGGCATATATTACAGCGCAACCCTCAATCATTCTCCGTATCACAGATAAAAGACAAAATGAGATTATCGACTTTTGTCAAGAACTGTTCGAAAGCAAGCATAAGCAGGCAGGTAAGGGATGATTAACGTGAGCTGCTGGAATTGTCGGTTATATTTCTTAGTAGAGAACCTAAAAGAGGAATTAGATTTATAGCTCGAGGTGCCACCAGCCATGCTCGTTGGATGGCGAAGCTTATCTACTCACTGAAAATATTCATGTTCAGTGAGCAATTTCATCTATCTGATAGAGAGAAAAGGGGCTTGGAAGAGATGAACATTTTTACTGTGAGCATATACATAAAAATTTGGTTCCCAGCGCCTCTAGCTTCGTGTGCTCCGAACACTGACTTTGTGTTAATTAAGAACTTTATCCAGTATGATAACCTGGATATTGCAAAAGCTACAATAAAGAAGATGTTGGGTCATTTATGGTATCTCTCAGATGAGTTAGTAGGCTTGTGTTTGTTTGACAGTAATGTTTCCATAGATACAAAGCGCAAAATAGTTCACGGTATAATTAATAACCCTTCTCCTGATATCCGTGTGGTACGACCAAAACTTGACCAACATGATTTTCAAAATCTGCAGCTTCACGACTTAGCAAACAGAAATACAATGAAAATTTTCAATGCATTTGGTGTGAAGGAGTTCTGGAACACCGACGTGTCAAAATGGAACCATTGTAAGAGTTACTTGGAAGCAAAAGTACTTTTCAAGAGCCTTCATGTAATTAACGATGTGGCTGAAAAAGGAGTCGCTCTGATCCAGGAACTAAATCGAAAAATAACCCAGGACGAGGACCAACTTCAATTTCTTATACAAGTGGTAACTGAGCATCGGAAACATTATCCTGACTACAGCAAAAAGGTTCTGAGGGAAACAAAACTAAATTTTGCTCATTAATATCACACGCATTGTTCAAAGATTATTTGAATAAAGTTTAGTACTGGTACACGAATAAGGTGTATGTTATTTTATTAATAATATTTCGATAATCCTGAAAATTAAATTTGCTTGGGATAGCCAATTTTTTTATTTTTTTTCATTTGCCTTTGCGATACTCATTATTATTTTAGGTAGAACAACTTTCAGCGGTAGGAACACAACTTTAAAAAAATATATTTTTTTTACCATTTTTAGACCACCCTAAGGTATATATGGATTTATTACGTATTGCATATTCTTGCCTTACAAATGGATTTTTTCTATTGGGCAATGAAGATATGATTATTATTATATCAACTTTTCTATCACGCGCAAATACTTATTTTCGTGAAAATATGTTTTCAATATAAAAAATAGCTGTTTTACAAATATTTTATTGCGAAAATAAAAAAAAAATCCTCTGGAATGTCTTCATTTGGTTATCAAATATAATACCCAACGCATGTGTAGTGTTTATCCATGTACACTCTTAATACTGTGTAAATGCATTGTCTGTGCACGAAGATTCTACGCCATTGACTGCACAAGAAATGGAGCCACACTGCTAATGAATGCCAAATAATGAAAATGACCCCGTATACCGTACTGTAATTGGCTTATATTTTACTTTTCGGTAAATTAATAACCTTTTACAAATGTCTGATTGCGAAAATGAAAAAATAAAATTAATATCTGGTATTTATTCATATAAAAGGTGGTCCAACCAAAACGCACGATGTTAATTGTAAATAAAACAAAAAGTTTTCAGAGAATTATCTTAATATTTTTTATTATGATAGAAGGATATATGACAATTATGTGTGAAACAAAATATCGGCCAAATGCTCGCCACGGCTTCGGTGGCATACCTCTATCCGATGGTCCATATTTTCAATGACTCTGAGACATAATTGAGGTTCAATGTCGTTAATGTGCCGAATTATCTCATCCTTTAGCTCTTGAATTGTTCTTGGCTTATTGACGTACACTTTTTCTTTTAAATATCCCCAAAGAAAGAAGTCCAACGGTGTCAAATCACATGATCGTGGCGGCCAATTAACATCGCCACGACGTGACATAATACGGCCATTGAATTTCTCGCGCAAAAGTGCCATTGTTTCGTTGGCTGTGTGGCAAGTGGCACCATCCTGTTGGAACCACATATCGTCCAGGTCCATATCTTCAATTTCTGGCCACAAGAAGTTCGTTATCATCTCGCGATAGCGAACATTCACGGTAACTGCTTGGCCGACCTCATTTTCGAAGAAGTACGGCCCGATGACGCCGCCAGCCTATAAACCGCACCAAACAGTCACTCTTTGTGGATGCATCGGCTTTTCAACAATCACTCGTGGATTCTTATTTGCCCAAATGCGACAATTCTGCTTGTTAACGAATCCACTGAGGTGAAAGTGTGCCTCGTTGCTAAAGATGATTTTCTTTGTAAAGTCACCATTCACTTCTGTCTGTTCAACCAACCATTCGGCGTATTGACGACGCTTCAGGCAGTAGGCTTCAGCTCTTGAGTTAATTGAACCTTGTAAGCGTGTAAATTCAAATCTTTATTCAAAATTCGCATCAGTGATGTTCGTGAGATGTTCAATTGTTGGGCACGACGACGAGTCGAGGTTGACGGCTCTTCTGCTACACTATCGCGAACAACAGCAATCTTTTCCGTAGAACGAACTGGGCGAGCATGCACAGGTGTTTTCACATTTCCTACAGACCCGGTTTGCTGAAATTTGCGCACAATTCTCCCGATTGTGGACACATTTGGTCGATTATGCTGACCAAAAAAGTCACGAAGTGCACGAAATGCATTTTGATTTGAACGCCCATTTTCGTAAAAGGCTTCAACAATCTTAACGCGCTGCTCAATTGTGTACCTCTCCATGGTTGAATTTGTCAAACACTGAAACAAAGAAATGTCAAATTAAGTTGGGCAAAAAACTTGACGTTAAGGTGTGACTCACAATTAACATTGTGCATTATGGTTGGACCACCCTTTACAACCCCAATGCATTTTAAATGCATTGTCTTTACGCGAAGATTCTAAGCCACTGGTTGCACGACAAATGGAGCCACAGTACTAATAAATGCCAAATAATGAAAATAGCCCGATGTACCACACATTTGGCAATAATGGGATAAAGTCCGAGAGTCTATGTATGCATAGAAAACAGAATAAGGCGCCATTCAGAGGAAAGGATACACTTTACGCCACGGTCAAATTCAATATACAGGGTTTCTCACGGTAGCCGTTCGTTAGAAGTTTTCGTGGTTAGAAAAAATCTGAGTTTTCGGACGGATAATTCAAGATTCTCTTTCATTTTGAAATATTTTCAAGGTCATACCACTTCCGATTATCCCAGAAGTCGCCAGTAACTTCCTTATCTTACATAGAACACCCGGTATATTTGTTCATTTTTGGATTCCTGAAAATATTTCATGATGAGTTCCATCAGATTTCCTTCCCTATACCCATTTTCAACTGTTTCTTAGATATCTTGATTCTTTTGAAATTTCTTTTGAAAAAACGTAGCCTTATTTTCAACACTGTGTCTTTTACCCATTTTCGACTGGTGCTAAGCACTTCTGGGGTAGACGGAAGCACAAGATTGGTACTTTCGAAATCCACATTGACAATTAATTTATCGCAAACAGGGTGTCCAAAATTTTATCATCAATTACATCATTTTCAAAGTTGAAAAAGTTCGTTAGTTCAAATGTGATATCCTGTATATTATTGGACGATGGGATGCAGAATTTGATTCTGCATCGATTCGCTATAACTTTCCCTATACCTATTTCCAACGGTTTTCTTATTAATCCATATTTTCTATTTTAATGTGATTTTTAGCAGAAACCGAAACATCGTTTGTTTTTCGAAACAAAATGAACATGACTGAAATGGCACAAATTCACTTTAATTAGAACATGAAAACAAAATAGGAACATAACAAAATTTAGAACGTAATAACAAATGAAAAATATAAAAAAAATGTGTTCTATATAACCGCCATTTTGGTTCAAACACTGGATAACTCTGTCATATATTTCTCGCGGAACAGACCCCCGAAGTTCGTCAGGACTTAGATTAGTAAACGCATCGTGAACAAGGTTCAATAATTCCTGTCTAGTCTGTACAGACCTAGAGTACACGAGTTCTTTTATATGGCCAAAGAGGTAAAGATCCAAGGGCGTCAAATCGGGTGATCTAGGTGGCCAGTTTCAGGGTCCCTGTGGGCCAATCCACCAATCCTCGGACATTAAGGCCAACTACTGGTGTACAGCTATAGTGGAATGTGCTGGAGCACCATCCAGCTGATACTAACAGTTTTCTCTGTCACGTGGAGATAGAGCATGTAGGAAATCACTAAAAAACCCTCTGAGTATCTCCAGATATCTAGCCATATTAAAATTTTTATCGTACACTTGATATTCCACTCTATTGTCCATAATTAAACAAAAAACATTAAAACTAAAGTGGTCCTGGTCATTATGTTCCCTTATGACGTGTGGATTATCTTGTGCCCAGTAGTGATTATTTCGACGATTCATAATTCCTTGCCTACATAATTTTGATTCATCAGTCCACATAATCTTTTGAACTAATCTCGGACTTCGGTCATATGCACATGAATTCGCAAAAGTCGACTCGTCTTACCTCATCACCAAGACGTAATCCGTGTACAATTATGTCAGAAAAAGGATGCATTTTATGTTTTCTTAATACTCTGTGGATTGATGCTCTTGAAATACCCAAATCCAGCGCTGCTGCAGGAGTTGAACTCCGTGGATAAGCTTAAAAATAAGCCAACACATTCACCTCGTTATCTTCATTATCTATTACGGACTTTCGGTGATTTCGTGTTGCCCTTACACTCCCACTTGCCATAAACTGAGCTTCGATTCTTGCGAACTTTCCGGGAGTCATTATTGGTAGGTCAGGATATCGTTCGTTAAAAAGTCTGCATGTTCGACTGACAATTCGTCTACATTCGTCTACAGACGAATATAGACTATACTTGAGAAAACTAACAAAATCACTAGAACTGTAAGTAGATACCTCACGAATTTGTGAGCTGATACTGCTTTGATATAAAATTAACATTGTTTCAATTTCTGTCAAAATCGAGGCTTACTAGATAGGACTTTCAGAGTTTCATCGGCTTTTAATAAAAAATAATGGATTAACAAGAAAACCATTGGAAATAGGTATAGGGAAAGTTATAGAGAATCGATGCAGGATTAAATTCTGCATTCGATCATCCAATAATATACAGGGTGTCACATTTGAAATAACGAACTTTTTCAATTTTGAAAATGATGTAATTTGTGATAAAATTTTGGACACCCTGTTTGCGCTAAATTAATTGTCAATGTGGATTTCGCAAGTACCATTCTTGTGCTTCCGTCTACCCCAGAAGCGCTTAGCACCAGTCGAAAATGGGTAAAAAGCACAATGTTAAAAATAAGGCTACGTCTTTAAAAATTTTCAAAATAATCAAGATATCTAAGAAACAGTTGAAAATAGATATAGGGAAACCTGATGGAACTCATAAAATTTTCTCAGGAATCCAAGAATGAAATAATATACCGGGTGTTCTATTTAAAATATGGAAGTTACTGGCGACTTCTGGGATAATCGGAAGTGGTATGACCTTGAAAATATTTCAAAATGAAAGAGAATCTTGAATAACCCTGGAGTCTAGAAATTCAGAATTCTAAGTTTTTTCTAACCACGAAAACTTCTAACGAACGGCTACCATGAGAAACCCTGTATATTCACTGATATTCACTCTGCAATAGTCTCAGTGCGACTGAGTATAGACCAGGCTATTTACTGCGTGAGCTGTGCGATATCGCAATTTTAAAACTTGTTCCTATTCTTGACGACGTATACTGTCATTGGCTCTTATTTTACTTTTCATTAAATTCATTTATATAATAAAAGTCATATTTTTAATATATTTTTTGTGATTTTTTTTTTTATTTAAAAACATTAAAGTTTTGACGGCAACATTTTTAGTCGATAATAAACTGACGATTTGTATGTCTTGCGTGTTAAATCAAATACTTTTACATGACAAACTAAAACCAACTACAATTATTAACATTTGTATAACAATTACTTTAGACCCGAAATTATGTCTTTCAACATCAATGATGTAATGATGATCATAAAAAGCTTTACTTACCATCAGTTTACTAGTTTACAATTGATTCAGTTGAAACTCGCCTGCAATCATTTCATTCGTCGATCATGATCATTCACAATAAAGTTATATACTCGTATACAACTTTGTGCAAAGGAATATATACGTACACATATATATTCTTATACGAAATTATATTTCTATACGAAAATATAGAATACTTCGTTTTAAATATTAATTTTTACCCTCATTTATTAGGGTAAGATTGTACCGTCAAGAAGGACGTAATGAAACACTTTCACTATATTCTCCTAAAATATAAGCTATAAAGAATTACTTTTATCATCAGTATAATGCAAAGTTTTACTCCGCAGAGGGTAATATTCAAACTACAGAAATAAGGAGTTTATACTCCAACCCATCTGCAAATGCCTTATATAATAAGGACTAAACAAATTAGGTCAATACAGCTATTCTCCTGGCTATATACCAATCGCCGAGCGCTGAATTACATGACAAAATTTGCCGTATTTTAGAGACAGAGTTAACAGAGGTAGCACTAAAATACAGTGATTGCTCCAAAACCACAAGGAAGATGCAAAATGTCACCTATCTCAGGATATCGTTAACTGCAGACCGGTTTCGACCTTACTATCTTGGGTGTCGTCAGTGCAGTGTAAACGAGTATATCTTTGATAGATGAAGCTCACATCTAGTAAACGTTGCTAGGTTCCACCGCAGTAGAACGTACCAAACGCTATCATCCATCTACCTAACCTGACCTAACCTAACCCCATCTTATCTGGTGTCTAACAAACCCATGCGCGCCTTTGTCATTACCACTTTCCGAGATGTTCAACAAACAAATGAGGAGATAATTTCAGAACACCTTGTATTATATATTTGTGAACAACGCAACCAGGCTCCTAACTATCATATTTAGAATAATCCTAATGTGAATGTTCTTCTGGATTAATAAGTAATAAATGTGCTTCATTGATATCCAGATGCCTTTTATATACTACTGTATATTTACTAATATCTACAATAATTCTTCTTATAACAAAGGGATTTAATCCTTTTAACTAGTGTTAATGTAATCAAGAATGTACTTATTCATTATTTAATAATTGGATACATTGTGGAAAAGATCAATGTGTTATTAGTTAGTGCAGAATAATAATAACAAATAGAAAATATCTTTACTACGTATTCATATGAAATCCTCCAGCGAATTTGGTAAAATTTAGTATATTTCTCAGGGATATAATATCCATTAGTTTTAATAAACTTGACCATGACAATGACTATGTTTACTTCTTAGGATAGGCAAACCAGTTTAGCATAAGTTGATTATTCAGAAATCATAAATAGGCTCATTGCTTCAGTTTTAACAATTGTTAATATATCTTATTGGGATTCTCGCTGAAAATAAAAAAAGAATGATAACATTTTTGGTAAAATTGATATTGACGTCTGTCTGTTTATTATTGATTAATAAGCAGACGGTAAATGAGAAATTGTAGATACAAAATATGCATTTATATTACCTACTTTGTTTACTTCATCGTCGTGAAAAACGAATAGATGCATATACTATTCATTTCATGGCCCAACAAAAACTATCCTATCTTGCCGATAAACGGAAAAGTCTACCTGAGCCTAGCCATAAAAACAAGCCAAGATTATGTTTTGAGATTTTTTCATTTGGCAAATAGCCATGAAATAAACTATACATAATAATTCTTCTCTGTAAATTCAACACATATTTGAATAATCCTAGCAAAAAAATTTAATAAACATAGCCGACATAATGAATTCTTGCTGTTGAGACACAACAGCGTTTGGACAAAAATTGATTAATCAGAAATCATGAATTGTGAATCACGGTTTAATAGTGTCGACGTGAAGGCTACATGAATGCGTACTCCAGAATAGTTACCATGCAGGGATTATAATTTACTCCACATAAAGTGTACTATATTGTTATATACATATATATATATATATATATATATATATATATATATATATATATATATATATATATATATATATATATATATATATATATATATATATATATTAGTTTTATCCTAAAATGTACAAAAGTTACACTTATAGTTAATCATTACTAATTATACTGGTGATAAATTGCATGCCAGAAGTAGTGAAATTAATCATTTTCACATCGTTAAAAGTAGTGACCAGGACAGATTTTCATTTTATAATTTATTGTAATTTATTAGGCGTTACGCGAATACAATATTTGTGCCAAATTGCTAATTCGATATTTTCCTGAATTAAAATAAGTATCGATATATTATTACATTTGCGTAATTCATAACCCAAAGGCTAGCGTTCACATTATTCATCTCAGAGGTATTTCCGTTGTCGATTTCGCACATCTGCATCTGGTTCATGCCCATTCTCGTAATGGGTTTGGTCAGGATCAAGAATTCAGGTGCATTCAATTGCCAAATTGCATTATTATTCCCGCCCTGCTTGCATAAAATGGACTTCTCTTCGAATAACAGGTTATTTTAAACTCTCTCCGACTAATAATGTATGGCGAATAATGCTACGTATAAAGTGTAATCAGCGTCGTATAAATTATGAAATTTTGTTTAACAGGCCATTAGGGACATAAAAATTAGGCTTATTTTAGCAGCTTTCTTCGTTTAATAAATGATATGTTTATTACACGTAGGAGGCTACCGATGTTATTTTTAAATTTATTATTTGGTTTCTGTTGAAAAAATTCAGTTTTTGTTATAACTTACTTAACGCGTATCTAATTTTCTTTGTTCGTTTAGTGATTTTTTTAAATCCAGTAAAATATTGCGACTACTTGTGGCAATTTAATGTAAAACTAATAGTAGAAAGCTTTAAGGGAGGGGGTATTGTGTTCTAGAATTTTGAAAATATGTATTTTTCTTTACATATTCTTAAAGTTTAGATATTTAAAAATACGAGCCCAAAATCACATGACTTAAGATATTTTCACGTCCACGCAGTACACACGGTAAGGTAGGAATAAACTACGCTAATAAATACAACAGATTTTATTTGTACTTGAGAAATATAAGAACTATACACATTTATTCGCAATAACAAGAAAACTAGTGACAAAAGAAAGCATAAAAACATGAAGTAGTTGAATGGCTAATTTTCAGTACCTAGTTTGCACATTGAGTTGCAAAGCCAATTATCACTGTGTTACGTCATTTCTATTTTCCAAAACAGCATTTATACGCCTAGGTATGGTGTCTACAAGACTCTGGCAGTCTTCTAAAGAAAAAGAATCCGATATTTCTTGGAGACGATGTCGCAATGACCCAGTACCCAATTCTTTTTTCATTCGATGGCATAATGTCGCGATCGGAGAAAGATCAGGACTACTCGAGGGCCAACTTAGGACGGAAATATCGTTTTCCGACATCCAGGATTTCACACGTTTGGCTCGTTGGCTGTATGGCAAGCCGCGCCATCTTGTTGGAGGAGAAATTCCCGGTTAGCTATGTATTTTTCTGCATTTACGGTCCCTTCAACAAATTGAAGCCTACCAACGCCATTGGCGGATATACATCCCCACGTAATCCTCGGTTTTTGTTCGAATCACCCTACCCCGTGAATCTCCTACACAAAGCTCAAATTTTTATTCGTCGCTCCAAATAACCAACCTCCACTGCTCCAAAGTCCAGCTTTTATGTATTTTGGCCCATAGTAAGCGGTTTTTGAGTGAGTGGGGGTTTTTCTTTTGCCTAATAACGAGAATAGTTACATGCATGCATTGAAGTATAAAACCAAAATTACCTTATAAAAATTGAATCCGATTTTTTGCAGTGCCCCCGTACAAGTAAATTTAGAATACTGCCTGTCTGTCGCTTTCTTCCATAGAACTGTTAAAGCACTGCAATTGACACAACAAGTCCTCCTCGTACAAGTCCAAGTCCAAAACCTTCATAATAACTTCATTTCACCACTCCATAATTACCCCAAATCACCCACAGAAAACGTTCAGAAAACTTTCAGAATAAATCTGTACAACTGCAACAAACTCTAATTCTAAGATTATGGGAATGGGTGCCCGAGCCGTCCTGAGGCTTGTTATCCGTCGAGCCCCAAGCCTTTGATGTCCCGTATATTTACCGACAATATACGGGAAAAGCCGAGCCACCTCGATCCACCTCGAGCAATAACGAATTTTCACGTTCCCACGGCGCCCAGTAGGACCGGGGCGGAAAAAAATTGGTTTTGCAAGGTGAAGATTTTTTTGATCTAATAAACATTTCTTACCAATTATTACCAGTAGAAATCAGCTGTAATATTCGTTTTACAATAAAAAAACTTTGATCTGACAAAAAATATACGTAAATCTGAAATATTATGTTATTTAGCAAAATGTAGGGTGATATTCAAGTCATTCACGTTCTTCTCTGTTAATTCTGAGAACTGTATAAATTTACTATTATTAAGGTATGGTAATATACTATAGACGAGAAAATTGATAGTCCGAAAAAAATCGCTTAGAGGTGAGACACCATACGAATTTAGAGACCCATTTCAGTATTTAAAAGTGTATTAAAAAAAGCTTAATTTGTGGTTTAGGCAAATACAGGAAAGTGTCAGCCGCCTAAACTTGCCTACCTGGCCACAGCACCGTTTTATCAAAACAGTTACAGCTATTATTGATATATATGGATAAATAATAGTGATTTCTGTTTAAACATGATCATTGTTTACTTTAACACACGGTGCCTTGCTAATTTATTTTTTTTTTTTCAAAAATCCAACTGACAGCAGAGATAACCAAGATCGATGAAAACTTGATTCACCGATTACCAATAATTCTCGAGGTAATTAACTGCGGTTTTGACATTGACCCAGTTAAGTTTCGATTATATGCTCAGGAAACTACAAAATTAGTTATTGAACTTTACCCATATTATTATATACCATAAGCATCGCATAATATTTTATTCCATGGTGCAGAAATAGTGGAAGCTGCAATTGTTCTTGCTGATATGGTTTCTGAAGAGGTACAGGAAAATCGCAATAAAGACTACAAACTCTTTTGACTTAAATCATTCGCGAAATATGTCGTGTTTACATACAATGGAGGATGTTTACCACCGAAACTTGTATCTTCCGATCTATACATCTCAAACTTGAGGCCCACACCAAAGACAAAAAACCTCTCACCGAGTGCAGACGCAACAGACGTATTGAAAGTATTAAAATAATGTAGATTTTTTTTCAAATAAAGTAGATACCTAGGTTGTTTTTAGAAGTAGAAATATTTTTATTTTTTCAATCATTCCTGAAAATAATTAGATTTTATCAATACTCTTCAAATAATAAACCTTTGACATTTAACACTAAACCTAGTTTACTTGTATGTTTGTTTACATGTTTTATTTTAGTTCTATTTTTGAAATCAATATTAATATTGTTCAAACTACGAACATCTCTCTCGAAACAACACTCAGAACAGGTAATTACATTAAAGGTTCACTCATGCAAAATGGCAGTGATGGCGAATTCCCGCATGACCAATGGTCGTGGTCCAATCAACTTGATAGTTGTTTCATTCGATTTTTCTTTAAAAATTACATAAGAAGCACCTGTAACAACCTTCGGTTAACAACAATTCGTTCTTAAAAAGATTTTCTTCCAGAAACTCAGCATTTGGCCCCACTGTGCGGCGTGAGATATGACAAACTTCAGACCAAGCTCGTCAAGCCACACGCCGTGGGAACAAGGCTTAACAGTTTCATGATATTTTTCACAAACCTCAGAGATTACTTCCTTGGTAGAAGCGCCGAACATAAATTACAAGTCATAGTTTTTGTTTGGTGGTTGAAGTAATTGAAATTAGCGAGATATTTCAATTACCATACACTTTTAAACAGCGTTAAATGTGTTATTAACAAATATTTACAAAATGTTACTTTACATCTGTCATACAATTGCAATTGTTTATCAGTAGTGCCAGAGGACATCCTAGGCCACCTACATAAAATGTCTAAGAATTTAAAATTTATTATAAGATATAATGAAAAGTTTTGTTGTTGCGTTAACTTTGTCGAGAAGTGTATATAGCCATAGAGGAATCATTTCATCATCATTAGGTCATCAGTCCTAAGACTGGTTGGACGCTAACCTCCAACTTCTCCTATCTTGTGCTAACCTACGCATTTCGCTAATTGTGCTACAACCTACATCCCTTACTATTTGCGAGCAGTAGTCTAATCTAGGCCTACCTCTGCCTTTCTTCACTCCTATTTCTGCCTCCAGAATATCGCGGACTATTCCCCCATGTCTCAACAAGTGGCCTACCATTCTATCTCTTCTCTTCTTTAAGTTTTTCCACATACTCCTTTTCTCGCCGACTTTCTCCAATACTTCTTCGTTTCTAACCCTATCAGTCCATGGTATTTTCATCATTCTTCGGTAACAGCACATCTCAAAAGCTTCTAATTTCTTCCTACTTGCTTCCCCTACCGTCCAGGTTTCGCAGCCGTAAAGTGCCGTGCTCCATACATATGTTTTCAAAAATCTCTTCCTTGTTTCTAAGTTTATTACCCCCGAGCATAAAAGTGCTTTCTTTTTGTTAAAAGCTACTCGACCCTGCGCTATTCTTTGTTTTATGTCTTTATCGCTTCTTCCATCCCAATTTATTTTACTTCCTAAATAAGTGAAGTCTTTAACTTCCTCCAATCTTTCATTATTAATTTGTACTTTCGTTTTTGCTCTGCTCTCGCGCCCTCTGCACACTAACACTTTAGTTTTGTTTTTATTCACCCTCATTCCGTATTCCTCTGTCAACACTGCCTCCATTTCGTTCAATGCTGATTCTAGTTCCTCCTTACTAGATTCTAATACTGCTATATCATCCGCGAATCTCAGCATTTTTAGTTTCTGTCCCTGTACTTTAATCCCGAAATCTACTCTATCTTTTACCACATTAATCGCCTCTTCGATGTACAGATTAAAAATTAGTGGTGATAGCGTACATCCTTGTCTTACTCCTTTCCTAATACCTACTTCCCTTTCTTCCCCTTCTACTTCTATAACAGCAGTTTGCTCTATGTATAGATTGTGTACTACTCTCCTATCTCTATACTTCATTCCCGCGCTCTTTAGTATCGCGAACATTTTTTCCCATCTTACGTTATCAAAAGCTTTTTCTAAATCTACAGATCCTATATAAGCGTTCTTTCCTTTTTCTATTGTTTTCTCTAACATTACTCTTAGCGCCAGAATAGCTTCGCGAGTTCCCCTATTTCGCCTAAACCCGAATTGGTCTTCTCCTAGTATTTCCTCCGCTCTATTTTCCATTCTCTTCTGCACTATTCTAGTTAAGATTTTTGACGCATGGGAAGTTAGGCTAATCGTTCTAAAGTTCTCGCATTTGTCGGCTCCTCTCTTTTTCGGTATAGTAACGATAATGTTCCTCTTATAATCCTCCGGCATCTCGCCCGTTTCATATATGTATTTTACCAGTTCAAACATCCTATTTACTACTTTCTGTCCCGCACATTTCAAAATTTCCGCCTGTATTTTATCTACACCCGGCGCTCTATTATTCTTTAGCCCCCTTAGTGCTATTTCAAATTCCTCTCTCAATATAGGTTTTCCTACATCTTCCCTATCGATGCTAGATTCTTCCTCTAATATCTCTCCTAATTCCTGACCCTCGTATAAATTTCCTAAGTACTGCTTCCATCTATCCGCTTTCTCCTCTCTTCCTATCAGTATGTCCCCCGATTGACTCCTAACATTTCTACTTATTGTTCCTACATCCCTGAAGTTCCTCTTAATTATTTTGTAAGCCTCATCGGTCTTACCTACTTGCAACTTATCTTCTACTTCTTTGCATTTCTCCTCTATCCATTGTTCTTTCGCTTTTCTACATTTTCTAATGATTTCCCACTTTATTGCCTTATACGTTTTCAGTCCTTCTTCGTCTCGTCTGTTTTTGTAGCCTCGTCTCTTTTGCATTAAGTTTAAGATTTCGTCCGTTATCCAGGGCTTCCTAGCTTCCCTTTTATTGTGTCCTAAAACGTCCGTAGCCGCGGAAGCTAGACTATTCTTGATACTCTCCCACTCAGTTTCTGCGTTCTTGATTTCGTCCTTACTCGTTTTATTTATTAATTGATCTGTTTTCTCCTGGAACTTATCTTTCATATTCTGATCCCTCAATATGTCTACATTTATACGTTTCTTATCCTTCCGGGTTTTCAGATTTTTGAACTTTAATCTAGCTTTCATGACTACCAAGTTGTGATCGCTGTCTACATCTGCTCCTGGATAACTCTTACAGTCTTTTACTTGATTTCTAAATCTCTTCCTAACCAGAATGTAGTCTATCTGATACCTGTCTATCCCTCCTGGCATTTTCCATGTGTACCGCCTCCTAACGTGATTCTTGAACAATGTGTTCGCGACTACCATCTTGTGCTTCTCACAGAATTCTATCAGTCTGCTACCTCTCTCGTTTCTGTTTCCTAATCCATAAGGCCCTACAAATTCTCCTTCTTTCCCCTCACCTACGACTGCGTTAAAATCTCTTACTATTATTAAATTTTCATGACCCTTCACAAATCCTATTACCTGCTCTATGTCCGAATAAACGGCTTCTAACTCTTCCTCGCTGTGGTTAGAAGTAGGCATGTATACTTGCACTGGAATCATTTATTAAAGAAAAAATTAAATCATAAACGAAAATGTAGGCATATGACCGGCAAGTACATTTCAGTGATTATTTTAAATTTATGCAACTATTTAAAACTCATCCATCGCATATGTATGTTTCTACTATGTACTTATAACTAATTTAATTTGACCGCATTTGATAAAATGATAACATTCAGTCGAATTGCGTTCCATAGGATAATACCACTTAATGCATGTTCGTTACGAATAAATTAAAACACACACGGCCTAATCGTAATTTTCACTTCAACTAGCCGTTAACAAGAATAATCTGTTCTCTCACATACCCTTCATATTCGTTAAACGTATATACATTTAATGATGACCCCATGCGGTAATGTTATAAAATTGCTCGCTGAGCGTAATTGAAAGAGACACAAGGTTACTTCGAATAAATTACTTCATACATAATTATAGTATACCTGGAAAAACAGTCAAATAAAATTATTGTTGGTTTAAAAGGTAAATTAACTCGATGTTAAGAATTTGCCAACACACCGTAATTACGATTACCCTCCCAGAAGTAGCTACGTATATGTTTGAAAATTAGTATAAAACACAATCGCATGTATAGCCAGTATACAATGAAAGTATACCGGGTTAGTCACTTAAAATTGACCCCCCCCCCCTTTATTTCTCTTAATTTCAATCGAATCGAAAAATTCAAAAAGAATTTTACATGTTTTTTATAAATTTTTTGAATATTTAAACAAATTTTCAAAAACTCTGCAAATTGAAAGGGGACGAACATTTTTTTATTTTTTTTAAACGGAACACCCTGTATTTTTTTACATAAAGAAGTTACCCACAGTTTTCTGATCACAAAAATATATAATTGTTGTATCTTGGTAAGTATAGTTCTTGAGATATTCATACAAATATATAGTCACATCACAGGAATAAGTTTGGCATAAGACCATAAATCAGGAGAGCTATGAACCGAAATGATTTAAAGAAACAATAATGCTTCGTTTGACAGTTATGTTATGTTTGACTTATGTTTGATTGTTATATTATTAATACGCTTTAAGTTAAGTTTTAATACACTTGTTAATATATCTAATATATTGATATAGGATATTCATTAGTCGAAAGGAAGGAAATATTAGAAATTTACTTAACCAGCAATAAAAACAAATATATAGCTAAAAGAGAATATGCAAGAAAATATCCTGAAAGACGCGTTCCCTCCAAGAACACTTTCTCTAATATTTATCTCAATTTTGGGGACAGCGAATCCTTAAAAGATAAGAAACGAGAAAGAAAGAAGCCCAAAACAGGAGAAGATATGGAAATGGACGTTTTACTTTTTTTTACCGAACACCCCAATAAATCTACTAACGCTGCTGTAGAAGAAATTAATATTTCTCAAGCAAGTATAAGACGTATATTAAAACGTCACAAATATAAGCCTTATAATATTTTATATAGTATATAGTTCAGCTTTTAACTGAAAATAACTTTGCTTTTTGTAGAAAGATGATTGAGAGAGCAGAAAACGACAATAACTTTTTAAAAAACTTATTTTGGACCGATGAAAGTAGCTTTTCAACGGTTGGACTTTTTAATAGGAAAAATGCACATTATTGGGCGCCCGCAAATCCACATATTATAAAAAAGATAAAAACCCAAGGATATAATACAGTAATCGTGTGGTGTGGTATTCATCAAAATACAATTGTGGGTCCCGTATTCGTTAATGGGTCCTTGAATGCAGTTCAGTATTTGAATATTCTTCGGGGTGAAGTAGAGAACTATTTAGATAATATTCCCCTTGCAACCAGGAATTCTGTTATTTGGCAACAGGATGGTGCTCCTCCACACTCTGTACGGAACGTAACGGAATATTTAAATGACAAATATCTATTTTGGATAGGAAGATACGGTCCTATACATTGGCCTGCTAATAGCCCAGACTTGAGTCCCTTGGACTTCTTTTTGTGGGGAACACTAAAACAAAATATATACGAAAATTCGGTATATAATAACTCGGATGAGTTGAAGGACTGTATCAGTCAAGAAATAGAAAATTTGCGGCAAAATTTTCATTTATTTATAAACGTCAGAAATGAATTTATTAAAAGATGCCAACTGTGCCTTGATAGAAACGGAGGATACGTGGAGAACATATAAATATGTTTAATTTAAACAAAATTCATTGGTTTTATGTTATTTATTGTTGCGTATTGTTTTTTTTTATCATTATTTCGTTATTTATGTTTTGTGTTCATTAAACTTTGTTGTAAAACTGTCATTTTAATAAAGGTTTATTTGTTTATTATAATTATTATGTGTTGCCGCATCAAAGAATTTTCATACTTTTTTTCTTAAAAAACAAGATGTGTCGTTATATCTCAAAAACATAGCTCTCCTGATTTATGGTCTTATGCCAAACTTATTCCTGTGATGTGACTATATATTTGTATGAATATCTCAAGAACTATACTTACCAAAATACAACAATTATATATTTTTGTGATCAGAAAACTGTGGGTAACTTTTTTAAGTAATAAAATACAGGGTGTTCCATTTAAAAAGAAAATTAAAAATTGTTCGCCCCCTTTCAGTTTGCAGAGTTTTTGAAAACTTGCTTAAATATTCAAAAAATTTATAAAAAATTATGTAAAATTCTTGTTTGAATTTTTCGATTCGATTGAAATTAAGAGAAATAAAGGGGGGGTCAATTTTAGGTGACTAACCCTGTACAATATTACATTTTATTATTAATAAGGACTAATTTAATTTAAGAAAACACAAATCATATAAGTTCCTTTTTGATAGATACATTATATTTTCCTTCATGGTATATATACCTATCCTAATGTGAGTTGTTTCGGGTTAATAAGTAACAAATGTGCTTCATTGATAACCAAATGCCTTTGGAATTATTAGTAAATTACACAAGCTTACCAATTTTGACATTTTGAGAGTTGATTTGGGTTTGAAAAGTGATAGGTTTGATAAGATTTCAAATCTACCTTCCATTTTTACCCCTCACGTAAGGTTATTTTAACAAACATTATATTTAATAAACATTAAAAAACATAGTAAAAGGCAATAACACAGTTTCGAGTCACTTGTTTCTTTTACTTTCTTTGAAAATATCTCCATTTTTAACAAAAAACTTTGTTTTGTAGTTTTTCTTGTGTATTCATTCGTTGTATGTTCTCTTTTCAGCATCCAGCAGTAATCTGCCATCATCGCCACATTCCATCGACCTTGGTACCTCCTTTCCATCTCATTTTTATCTTTATGGCTTTCACCATGCTCCTCACTAACAGCACCAAGATTTTCTGGAAAGTTGTCCAGATGACCATTCAGAAAATGAATTTTTATCCTCATATTCCGACCAAGTCGCTTAAAATTATCCAGCATTTTGTGGACAATTTTCTCATACTGCAGATGTTTATAATTTCCTAAAAAAAATCTGTTGCATTTTTAAAGCATATCCAAGATTTTTTTTTCAATTTCTGTCATTGTTTCTTCAAACTGTTGGTCCTGCATTAATTTTTTTATTTGTGGTTCTACGAAAATGCCTTCCTTTATTTTGCTTTAAAAAGAACTAGAAGTTTGCCACACAATATTAGATTACGCGTATAGCGGAGACCTTTGGGACAAGTTGGGAATCCTCACCAACAATGCTTTCGATGCGATTAATTTCAGAGCTTTCGTTCAGTTCTTTCAGTACGTTTGTTGACAAATTTGTGGATTTATTTTACATGATTTCTGCTCGCCGAGAAGAGCTTTTCGTAGTCGTGTGGTTCATTTGAATTATCGTTTAATTTATTATTCGTTCATTTAAATTATTATTATATTTCAATAAGTATTGAAATTTTTCCTCACAAATTTTACAGTCTAAATTAAATTACACTGATACGTGCGTTCAACATATTAATTCATTAAATTAAATTTAGAACCGAAAAAAGTAGATGAAAAAAGAAATATTTCAATATTTTCTTTTTTTGGAAAGAATAAATTTTAATTTGGAACCGCAAAGAAAAGCACAATAGTCGACAATGTGGGTTATGTGAAATGTCATAGCGTCGATTATTCTTAGAAACTGTTAATACTGACTTCTCTTGTGTTGTGGTTGTTTATTTTTTGTTTAACAGCATCTAATACCATAAACTGTTCCCGTGATGACAAGCCATATGTTTGCATTTTTTTTTTATTTCAGTAATTTAGATAGAGAGTAACCATTCCATTAATGAAACGGACATCATCTCGTATGCTTTATAGTTGCAGTAAGTTCTGCACTGTGTGTATGATATTTGTTTCATTAAGGTCAAACCTAAAGATACCACGTTTTAGTTCTTTAAAATGCTTATCATAATAAACTACAATTTTTAAGCAAATACCTCATCTTGTGACCGCTGGTTCAGGAGGTAAAGGTCCGCCTAGCAGAGCTTCTCTAAACTAAAGGAGTACTGTCTCTTAGTGTTTCTGCTATTCGGTTAAGTGCATGAGCTTCACAGGTAAAGTGTATCATATATGGAAAAGTTTCAGTTAACAATTCTTCTGTTTTTCGCATGTATGCAGCTGCGTCCGTTAGCATTCAGTACTTCCTGTCTGATAATTGTCTTGATCTGGCCAAACACAGTGAAAGAATTGTCACGAAATCTACAATTATTTTATGGTTGGTTCTATCTAATATCTTAGATGCCACCAAATAGCTATCACTAGCACTGTTAGGTTTTAAAGCACCAATTAAATAAACAGTTTTAAAACGGGCTTTTCCGCACGTAGAACATCTCTATCTCGAAATTAAGTGACCGAGAAAAAATAAACCAACACATAAATGCAGAATATGTGTTTTATGCGATAGTTTTACTTTTTTCAAATAGTTCACCCTCGTGCTTTCTCATGACCCATGATCAGGGTGGAGTGTATCCTACCCACCTCAAAATTAATAGATGTCGTCTGGTAGACGTCCCTAATCAAAATCAGTCGAAACCCGATCGATTCGACACGATTTACTTGAGTGGTCGTGCTAAGAAACAAATTTCTCAAATAGTCCACCATTGTGCTTTCTCATGGCCCATGAACATGGTAGAGTGTTATATCCACCTCAAAATCAATATGTGTCGTCTGGGAGACGTCCCCAATC
This sequence comes from Rosalia funebris, assembly GCA_037954035.1. Classification (NCBI taxonomy): domain Eukaryota; kingdom Metazoa; phylum Arthropoda; class Insecta; order Coleoptera; family Cerambycidae; genus Rosalia; species Rosalia funebris. Next base: position 28,411,180 of record JAZFAV010000020.1, on the reverse strand, counting down.
CGAATCAGTCAAAACCCGATCGATCCGACATGACTTAGTTGAGTTATTGTGTTAACAAAAAAAAATCCCAAATAGTCCACCGTCGTGCTTTCTCGTGACCCATGGACAGGGTGGGATGTGTCCTATCCACCTCAAAGTCAATAGGTGTCGTCTGGGAGACGTTCCCGATCAGAATCAGTCAAAACCCGATCGATCCAACACGGTTTAGTTGAGTTATCGCATTAACAAAACAAATTTCTCAAATAGTCCACCATCGTGCTTTCTAATGACCCATGGACAGACCCAAGGGAGGGGGTAGTGTGTGCTATCCACCTCAAAATCAATAGGTGTCGTCTGGGAGACGTCCCCGATCAGAATTAGTCAAAACTCGATCGATCCGACACGATTTAGTTGAGTAATCGTGCTAATAAGAATAAATGCCGACGACAATAACGACACACACACACAGCAAAAAAATTTTAAAACCCATTTTTTTTTGGTTTTTATGCCGAAAAACGAAAAATAAACCCAAAAAAGAATTTTGTATTTTCACTTTTACTTTTCCTCGCTCCACTATAAGTGGAAAAGTAATGTAATCGTGTAAAGAAAAAGCTAAAAAACAAAAATTTTTTTGGGTTTATTTTTCGTTTTTCAGCCTCAAAACAAAAAAAAGAAAGGTTTTTAAAAATGTTTTGCTGTGTGTGGGTCGTCGTTGTCGTCGGCATTTCTTGTCAGCACGATAATTCAACTAAATTGTATCGGATCGATGGGGTTTTGACTGATTGTGATCGGGGACATCTCCCAGACGACACCTATTGATTTTGAGGTGGATATGATACACCCCACCCTGTCCATGGGTCATGAGAAAGCACGATGGGGGACGATTTGAGAAATTTGTTTTGTTAATACGATAACTCAACTAAATCGTGTCGGATCGATCGGGTTTTGACTCATTCTGTTCGGAAACGTCTCCCAGACGACACCTATTGATTTTGAGGTGAATAGGACACACCCCACCCTGTCCATGGATCATGAGAAAGCACAACGGTGGACTATTTGAGAAATTTGTTTGTTAACACGATAATTCAACTAAGTCATGTGGGATCGATCGGGTTTTGACTGATTCGGATCAGGGACGTCTCCCAGACGACAATTATTGATTTTGAGGTGGATAGAACACACTCTATCCTGTTCATGGGTTATGAGAAAGCACAATGGTGGACTATTTGAGAAATGTTTGTTAGCACGATCACTCAATTAAATCGTGTTGGATCGATCGGGTTCCGACTGATTCTGATTAGGGACGTCTACCAGACGACATCTATTGCTTTTGAGGTAGATGAAACACCCTACCCTGTCCATGGGCCATGAGAAAGCACGAGGGTAAACTATTTTAAAAAAGTAAAACTGTCGCATAAAACACATACTCTGCATTTATGTGTTGGTTTATTTTTTCTCGGCCACTCAATTTCGAGATAGAGATGTTCTACGCGTGGAAAAGTCCGTTTTAAGGTTTTAAAACTGTTTATTTCTTTACACGATTACATTACTTCTCCGCTTATAGTAGAGTGCGGAAAAGTAAAAAATTACCACCGAACGTCCACATGAGTTAGTTAGTTGCTTCATATATAATGAAGTACACAAAATTTTCCTCAAGGTGGTTGCCAATGTTTTGCAATATGTCTTCGAATATCTGGTTAATACATCTGTTCTTTGCGTAGTCAGATTAGGGAGCCATAGTTCGGGGCATATATTACTTTTCCACACTCAACTATACCAGAGCGGATTAGTAATGTAATCGTTTAAAGAAAAATGGTAAATTTATTTTCTAGCGTTTATTTTTCGTTTTTCGGCCTAAAACCAAAAAAAGGTTTTAAAAAATTTGTGTCTATGTGTGTGTCGTCGTCGGCTTTAAAATTTATTGTTAGCACGATAACTCAACTAAATCGTGTCAGATCGATCGGGTTTTGATTGATTCTGATCGGGGACGTCTCCTAGACGACACCTATTGATTTTGAGGTGGATAAAACACAGTACCATGTGCATGGGTCGTGAGAAAGCACAATGGTGGACTATTTGATTTTTTTTTTTTTGTTAGCACGATCACTCAGTTAAAATGTGTCGGATCGATTAGATTTGGACTGATTCTGATTAGGAACGTCTACCAGACGACATATATTAGTTTTGAGGTGGATAGGACACACCCCACCCATCGTGCCTTCTCATGGGTCATGCGAAAGCACGATGGTGGACTATTTGAGAGAAATTAAAAGAAGTAAAACTGTCGTATAGAACACATATTGTGCAAACAGTTGTAGTGTGGCGTTCTTCAGTGTATGTAACGGAATCTCACTTATCAAAAAGACTGTCGTGAGGTTATAGAAAAATATAGTGGCATCGTTATCATGACCGCTAGACAAATCCAAGGCTTTTCACATGCTTTGTTTACATTACGTTTTTTAGACGAATTAATAATTAATTCACACACGTTACAAAATAAAGCATTTCGTCTCATACATATGTCCACAAACCACTTCGAGTCATTATAAATCCAGGTTTGCAGTAATTCTGGTCTGGATTTTTGTCTCGTAGCATATTAGTTTTCACGTTACCACACAAATAAACCAAAAATTCAAACACACAGCTTTATCCGCAAGGCTGTATAGACGGTGAAAGCAACGATGAGGTGAATGCAAACCCATAACAGGCCTCTGTGTAACATGCGGTAGCCATGTCGTTGCTATAGAGACGGACATCTACAGCTTATCATATCAATAATACTAACGTTGGTAACTCTCATTAATTAATAAAAATTCTATGGTTCATTGTATCCATTTATGGTAGCAAGACTTTTAACCAGACTGTTTTTAAGTACCTATTGGTTTTTTAAGTATCAATGTTATTTTTCATCCACTTTACCTGTTCTTAACTTTGTCGCTTATAGGTAAATACATATTTTTAACTATATAATTGATTCTATTTTGTTTTTAAAGCTTTTTATTGCTAAATGCGTTATTGAAATAGTATAATCGTTAATATATCTAGAAAGTATATTTATAGTGAGACAAGGTGAAAATAAACATAAAACATTTTGACTAATTCTTGTTAATTATACTATCATAGTAAATATAGAAGTTATTCAGGTCACTTTAAAAATTGGATTCTCTAAATATCCTGTGGTGAAGATCCAGGTATCAGGACTTGAAATTTAAATATTTTCTTTTGGTTTTAAGTAGAACATACTACCGTGTTCATAATATTACTCTTCTTATGTTTCATTAGAAGTGATGATGTTGATATATCTACATTCTTACTTTGCCATAAATCTAAAATTATCCTTTACATAAACATTTTCTTGGAACTGTGACTATTATCCAGGATAAATAAATATTTTTATTTCGAAAATGTGTGTTCATATTTTACTTAACTCTATTTTAGCCGTGACAGATTGAAAGATATATTTAAATTGTAATTCAGTACCGCACCAACATAAAAAGCGCATATAAATTCTATGGAAGCAATTAAATAGACATTTGTGGTTATTAAATAAAAGATTTTATGATAATGAAATCACTTCCAGATATCACTAATTACTAAGGCTGTGGGCAATGTGCTGCGCCCCATAAATGTACGTCTTGTAAAAATGATAATAAAATAATGATACAAAATAATTAGTAACAAACGCAATAAACTGTTACAAGTAAATATAATACTGTATGTATGTACTTACCCCATTAACTAGCGTAATGAACTAGCATCATCATCACGAACTGGACATGATCCGTAAATACTCATCAGCATCAGGTATGTTTCCATATTTGTCTCAGAGAATGATGTTAGCTGTGGTGAAAATATATTCTTATATTTGGAGAATCTGTATTCTCTATTGGGCTAAGGTCAGGACATAATGCTGGTCATGTCATAAGGTAGATTCCATACTGTTGAAACTAGTTTTTTTGTGGACCTTGCAGAATTAATAGATACATTATCCTGTTGAAATATTGCACCATCATCTTCAATAAGGGTTAAAAATGGTAACGGGTGATCTTCTAACGAGTTTTGATAAACAGTCGCATTCATTCTGCCATTTACAAAGTCTAGTTCGTTTTTTATGCCATTTTTGAAAGCCGCCAATATTATAACAGAACCAACTGTTTGAGGTCTTCTTGATATAATTTATCGCTCCTTTCGTAAATAATGCCAATAATAGCTGAACCCATTTGGTCCATCCAAATTATTTTTTTTTCATCGCTAAAGATTACATAGTCCAAAAAATTTTCATTTTGAACATTATCCTCTACAAATTTTAATCTGACATCTGTATGATGCTGCTTAAGTGCAAGTTTCTTTAAACATTTTTCTACATTTCCTACATTTTCCTATGAGACTAGTAGCCCAGGCAACGAAAACTAAAAAAGGCCAAATAGCGAAAATAATGGATGTAGAAGCCAATTTTGGCATAGTTGTAGGAGAGAATGTCCTTAACAGCATATGAAGCAAAAGTACTGATGGGTGGGAGTGAAGCTAGGGGGTGGGGGGCTGCAAAGATCCATTGTTTTCAGTTTTTTGTTAATAACTCGAAAACTACTATATACACTTTTCCTACATTTCCTAGGTCCTATGCACTTTTTCTCTAGGATCAATAATTAAGGAAATATGGAGGGGGAAAAATGTCAGTTTTAAAGAAATCGGTTTTACTTATTAAAAATCAAGTTTTAATGATAAAGGAACTATGCTCAAACCGCCTATTAATGCCTTTACTGCATGTACCGCCTTTTGTGTCTGTTCTGGGGGCGGGCGGATAATTACCCTCATTACCCCCTCCCCCCTCCCGTAGGACAACGCTTATCTTGTAATATATAACGGAAGAATTGTGTCATTGGAGGAGTTCGCTGGAGTGGTTTTTCAAGTAGAGAGCAGCACGTTGATTTACGTGTATTGCAGCAAAAGAGAAATTCACGGGATCGAGCTAATATTCAACAATGGTTCAATGACCATCCCCCTTTTCCAAAGTTGAATTACCTCATGTCGCTGTCAACGGGCATTCTGGGAAACTCCAAAGTAAACTGCCACCAAGCCCTGGATATTGGAACCAAAACCATGCAAAATTTTATTGGTTGCAAATTTGGTGACATGAAGCAGTCTCAGAAGAATGTGGTTTTATCACTAGCCAGTATGAGCAGTACCATTAAAATCAATGGTGAGACAGTTACTGTTAACCCTCTGACAATTTTTCAAAGAACTCTCGTAACAAAAAAGAGCGACGAAGATGTAGCAGAGCTTTTGACATATGAATTAACTCCATTCCCCATGGCTCTGTTCAACGAAGGCGGAATGTCCTCCACTCCCTTTGAGGGTGGAATTCTTTCTACGATGTTTCGCCACTAGAGGATAACGCAACTCTCAATCGCACAAAAAGCACCAATGTGGTAGACGATGGTTTCCTTCTCCACCGCATGAAGTGGAAAGAGTCCTCCTGCATTTCTTCAATTTGCCATCAATACATTGCCTATATACAGAAACATTACGGTGAAAATTGTACGGTGGTTTTTGATGGTTACAGTGATGTCAACAGCACAAAACGAGCAGAGCAGAAGCGAAGAGGGCTCACAAAAACTTTGATTGACATAAACTTTAATAAAATCACGACCATCATAGTTCAACAGGAGCATTTTCTTGCTAATAAAAGGAACAAAACAAGACTGATCCACTTTCTCACCGAGAAAATGACAGCAGCGGGGATTGAAACAACTGTTGCTACAGGGGATGCTGATGGTACTTTTGTGAGGTGCGGGTTGGATAAAGCTGCTGTACATCCAACCGTAGCAATAGTTCTCCTCGTTGGATTGGCACCACCATCTATCAACATGTACTTCATGAAGCCAGGCCGTGGGAAGGTGGAGACAAAATTGTTTTCGGTGCGACAACTTCAAGAGTTCCAGGCTTCCATTCGCCAAGACGATCCTCCTTCTCCATAGCTTCTCCGGATACGACACCACCTCGGCGATACATGAAAAGAGTAAAGTGGGAATTTCTAAGCTCTTCACAGCAAATCCTGGCCTCACCCATGACATCTCAGCAATATTCACAGATCCCTCTACATCAACTGAGCATATCGAACAGGCTGGCGAGAAGCTTTTTCTGGCTGTATATCAAGCGCCCGCACATCAGGACAACCTGAACAAATATCGGTACTCAGCATTTCTGAAACCGCCAACGAAGCCTAAATCACACTTGGCCACCCTTCCTCCAACCAGAAGAGCTTCAAAGCAACGCTCGCTCAGAGTATATCTACAGGTAAATCCATTTACATATAGAAGTTAAATACTGATTTCTTTAAATTACAAATATCAATTTGTGCTAAATGCTTACGTTCGTCTGATTATTTTCTTACAGATACAACAGTGGCTCGGCAACCCCCTACCGCCTACCCAAATGGGGTTGGGCTAGGGGATAAGATGGGATCCTCAAGTTACCACGAACGACCCTGTGGCCCCCGACTCCGTTTTAAATATGATCTTTTGCCGATGCACGACTGAGTGTGGGGCGCGCTTCGGTTGTCGCTAAGCTGGGATTGTCTGCTCCGTTGCCTGCGGCGTGTGCCTCGGCTCATGTACGAACGGAGCCCCCATCGAAGACAGCATCGATGATAATGAAAATTCAGATTTTGATTAAAATTTATGTTGAAAATACATCCTTGGACACAAATTTCTTTATTTCATTTATTATTATTATTATTGTTATTATTTATTATTAGTAAATTTAAGTTTTAACAATAAACATTTCATTTCAATGTTTCCCCCTCCATATCTCCTTAAGTATTGAATCTAGCGAAAAAGTGTATATTACCTTTTTTGTAGAGAAGTTTATGTAGATGATTTTAGTTAATTTTTCCGCTAGAGGCAATAGTTTTCGAGTTATTAACAAAAAACTGAAAAAAAGGACTTTTACAGCCCCCTCCCTCCCCCTAGCTTCACTCCCACCCATCAGTACTTTTAGTATGTTGTTAAGGACACCTTCCCCTACAACTGTGCAGAAATTGGCTTCTACATGAATTATTTCCGCTATTTTTCGTTGCCTGGACTATAGAATCACAGTCTAAATTAAAACGACGGACAACCTGAGACATTTGACAAGATGACACTCGTGTAGTTGATAATTCCCTCAGAATAGCATGCTTTGCCGTCGGTGAAGATGGCTGCACCAAGCGGTTTCTTTTACCATAATTTTTTACTCCAAGTCTAAGAAGTTTTTTACAATATTTTGAACAACTAACGGTTCGCGGTGATCTATCGCTGTATTTTTCCACAACTTCGTAAACTGATTATTTATTGTTCTTTTGAATCATTCAATTATTTGCCACGCGGCATAATAAAACAATAAAATAAAGGTTCCAAATCGCCAACACTGTAAGAATCATTTGCAAATAACTCTCAAATCGTTACTTAAAATTTGTATTGGTGAGCTTTCTCGCTCACTGTTTAAGTTGAACTGAATTTATACTTATTTACACATACCCGACAATACTTCTTGCCAAATGCGCAGTAGCAATCCATAAGAACTTTATTGTTCGAAAACAATATTGCTATTTATCTATTAGTAGCCTGTTCTATTAGATAATATACTCGTATGTTAATGAATCGTTCTTGTAAATACCATTAAATATAAGCTTGAGTCTATACTTTTTCACGGCACTGTATTCCTGTCCTGTTTTATACACAGTACTGCTATGTTAATTAATTCTTGCCCTCCCTGATGCTTCTTTATATATAAGCTCTTGACGTCTACTTGTGGATGGCTGTTCCTAAATTTAATTAGTAGTTGGCGCGTGAGCCTATCTAGCTCGTTCAGATCCCAATTGTTACATTTCAATATCTCGAAGGATTTTATGAAATCCGGAGTCATGTTCCCGTGCGTTTAACCATGTATTCAACAGCTTTGTCAGACAACTTCTTTTACATTTTTTTCTTCTTTTAGTTGTCTTTACAATTTCTTCTTTTTGAATTGTAGTTCTAAATTGTTACTGCTCTGCTCAATTCCCAGATATTTTTAGGTCTCGTCTTGTCCAAGGACTGCAAAATCTTCTATTGGTTCCGCATTGGTCCTTGAACCGTTTCTCTTTCGATGTTCATTATTGTGCACTCATCCAATCTAAACGATATATCAATATATTTATTGAAGAAGGCTTTTGTAGTTAAAATCAGTCATTGTACTTGGGCCTTGCTCTCAGCTTAAGATTTATTTTCGTCCAGAACATCAGGTGGCTAACTCTAATTTTGCCCTTAAAGTCAAGACGGTCACCGCGGTGCGTTTCTTTTAGAAGATGCAACAATGGATTTAGCGCTAGCACGATAATCATAACAGGCTTAAAGTGTCGCCTTTGAAAACGCTACTTGCTATGTTGGTCTCACCAATATCCATGTGTTTTCTATTGTACCTTTATACTCCCAGAACCTTTCATGCTTTACAGTGTCGAATGCTTTGCTGTAGTCGATATAACCTATATTTAGATTTATATTCTTGATCCGGGCCTGATTCATTTTTGCAAATGGATGGTAAGCTATTTCTTGCATCCTTTCTGTACTAATGCGATGATGATTTGAAGTTATTATTACTTTGCTCTTCCAAATCAAAATCTACCTATCTTATTGTTGTTATATACTGATAACATTCTGCAACAATGTTTTTGTCATTCACTGTTGCAACAACTTTTTCAACTGTAGTAATATATTCATCGTTGATTGCAACTCTGAAATTTGTTTTTCGGTACATGCGCTGATTCCATGCAATTCGATATTGAATATAGAGCGTATTATGTTAAGGTGCGTTGACAGTCATTAGAGTTCGTATTCGATTAACTGGAATTCGACCGCCACCGAGTACTGGTACAGTATCTTCGAATTCGAGTAGGGTTTATATTGCCATGTATGTCAACGATACACAAATTCGATCAGCACGTTAATCATGAGCGACTTCCAGATTTTTTAGATGTATCTATCTATTTTCTTCACTTTTTGGTTTCTTGATAGTATATTGAACGCAGATATTTTGTTTTATTCGCCACATTTTATTCATAACGTTTTGGTTATGAATTTATTTTTACCCATTGCCTTGATAATTTATTTTAATGCGGTCCCACGCGCACCTATATTTATATTCTTTTAGAGTTTTATTCCACAAATATGGATGTGCACTACATATATAATTCTATAATTTAACATTGTCATCTTCTGGAAATGTCGATATTTTGAAAGCAAAAAACGCAAATTTATGTCGTATTCGAGCAACTATCCAACACGTCGGTAAGTTTCACTGGAATGCACGTACGCATTCGATTGCTAGTATTCGAGTAACTCGCTTGTTGACATTCATTCGAATTCGAGTTCCACTGGAATTCGAGTTCGTTCCGCCAAAAATCACCCGGTCTGGTGTCGAAGAAGTTGGTGAGCTAGTTTTTGAGGTGCTCTTCGTCGTCGAAGGTAACATCCCTGATATGGTTCGACAAGGAGCGGAAAAGATGGTAATCGGTCGGTGCAAGGTCCGGAGAATACGGTGGATGCTGAAGGACCTCCCATTCGAGCTCTTGGAGTGCGGCTTTGACGACTTGTGCTACGTGCGGTATGGCGTTGTCGTGAAGCAGTATGGTTTGGCCTTGTCAATCGGGTCTTTTCAATCGAATAGCCTCATTTACGCGACGCAGCTGGACAACATAGAATTCCTTGTTGACTGTGGCGTTCGTCTCAAGCATTTCCCAATGCACGATGCCTTCCCAGTCCCACCAAACGCAGATCATAATCTTCTTTGGGTGGAGGTCCGGCTTGACTCTCGGCTTTGGCGTATCTGCTGGAGCAACCCACTCCTTTCTTTGTTTCATATTGGTGTATAGGCACTATTTCTCATCTGTGATGATTCGGTACAAAAAGCACTGTTTATAACCGCGTGTTTCTCGATGGCGGGCGAGATGTTGAGGAGCAATTTGAAGTCGATTTTCTTTGTTGTGTTCGTTAAGGTCGTGAGGCACACAATCTCCCAATTTTTCGGCAAATCCCATCGAGTGAAGATGGTTATGTACTGTCACATGGCTGTAGTTCATTTTTTCGAATTCCCGGCTTGTTTGGGGACCGTCCTCTTTTACAAGTGCCTTGAGGCGCTCCTTCTCGAATTTTGAAAGTCGCCTGGCGTGAGGCGTGTCGTCGAGGTCAATGTCGCCATTTTTGAATTTCTCAAACCATTTCCGTGCTATAAACTCGCCGATGACACCTCCGTATACGTCGCAAATGTCCCGAGCGGCTGCAGCAGTTTATTGACCTCGATGAAAAGCGAAGAAGAGCAGGTGTCGAAAATGCTGATTTTTGCCTTCTGGATATTCCATTTCTTAGCCCAAAAAATTATGAAAAATTAAATAACTCAAAAAAAAAACGATTAGAACGGTTTTGTAGAGCAGAAAGAGTTCTTTCGAATAAATATAAACATATTGCCAAACAACAATGAAAATCGTTGTAAAATATAAAAAAACAAAAACTCTACGAATTTATTCTTCAACCTATTAAGAAGAAAATATGAGAATTGATATATGTAGGATAAGAATTCAAGTTTTACTCGCGATAAATGTGTGTATAATAATACATTTATCCAATTTTATTGTTATTAAGCTACTGATTTTCTGTCCACTTGCATAAAAGCCGCCAGTATTCTGATGAAATTAGAATTCGACGCGACGTCCTAAATCATTTATTTAAATTAAATTAATAATTTTACGTTCTGATTAATGCATATGTTTCGTGCTGCATTAACATGAATTTGAAAATGAACTGAAGTGAGTAATGAATATTTGCATGCATGCATATTACCTTCGGATGCCATTGGCTGGCACATGCCAAAAGTGTATGCTAATTATAATTTATTTTTTTTTACGTATAAAGAAACCGAAACACGAAACGCTTATTAAAATTCGAGAATCCAATCAAAGTAAGCGTATTATATGCGTGACGCCGATGAAATGCATAATTTATGTCAAAGAGTGCATGCTAAAATCTTTCACATAACAGAATAAGGTTTGTGATAAGTGCTCGCTGCTTATCGAATTTTAATACATTTAATTTCTTATTGTCAATACATTATTTTTTTACATTAACCCATATTTTACCAAGAATGGAAATAATTAATACACAGAGTTGTTATTGAGATATATTTATTATTAGACACATAATAAAACATTTTTATCATTAAACAAAAAATAAACATGTTTTTTCTTATAAAAAATCACTGGTGCATAAACAGAGTATTCTATAATCAATATAACATTTCAGTCTGTCTTTATCGGTCATCTCATTTGAAACAGGGAAATGTATACTCAAACTGTGAAAGCGACCATGAAGCTGGAAGCACATTTACACGGGTGGCAGAGGGGGCTGGGGTCAAATTTGCACAGGAGGTAGAGGAGAGTAATCGTTTTCTTTTACATTCCAAGCTTTCTTCGTCTGACGAATCAGGTTCATATAGTCTTACATTTTGTCTCATTTGGTCCGAAGATGGGCCGTGTAGCTCAAAAGTTCCCACAATATCCTTAGCAATTACTTCCTCTGGCGCCAAATCATCGTCAATGTCCTCTCCATCAGTCAAAGTATCAACGTTTGGGGGTATACATGGGAGCTTCTATCTCCTTTTGAGTCAAAAATCATTCAAAAGACATTTTCAGACGAAAGTGAAATGCAGCAGTGCGTATAGCGCGAAGGGTACAACACAACTGATATATTTACGCTCTACCACCAACTTGTCGAAACTCACAGAGTTACGAAAATCGTTCATAATTTATACCAGTGGTGCGTTTATGCACCATCTTATTTTACATGAAAATACAAATTTGTAGATCTACATTGACACTATTTGTTATAAGAATGGGGAAGTATACATACAGTGCTATTCAAAAGTCCCCTCCCCCCCTCTTATCTTTGGAACGATTATACATAAACTAGTGAAATTTGGTAACTGAATATTAAGGGTTGTAAACTTCTCTACTAGTGATGATAGATGACGTGTGCGTCAAAGATGACGTCACAAGGTCATTGTGACCAATAATTTTAAATGGAACCCTATGGCAAGCGACACCTCCTTTAAAAGGTATCGAAAAAACATATTCAATGATACTAATATTGTGTCTGTTTACGGCAGTTTTGACAACTGGCTTTCAAAAACCGCAAAGCTGTGATGAATTAAATCAGTTAATAATAAAATTTAAAATTCAAGCTCCGCCACTGGATATTTGGATAGTAAATAATCTGATGTTTTTGCAAGTCTCCCCAATTTGATGTTTTTTTAGCTGTCAAAGTTTTTATACATTTAATAATTTGTGTATTGTTGATCGAACGTTTAACTGTTTTAGTACCTTGTGGTAATCTTAAAACATTTGTACATTCAATAATTTGTTAAACTGTTGTGAGCTGAACGTTTAAGTGCTTCAAGAAGAGAAATGGTACGTGTTTTAGGTGATAAAGTAGCAGCGATCCTAATACTTGGTGAAACTGGAGAAAATATTCATGCAGCAGAACGCATTTTTAATGAAAGGTTTCCCGATTGCCCAGTTTCGAGGACTTATTTGAGAGAGCTTCTTCGTAAGTTTAAAACAACGGGTAGTATTAATGATGCAAAACGATCTGGCAGACCACAAATTTCTGATGAGAAAAAAATTGATATACTGGCAGAAGTAATAGTAAATCCTACTTCTTCAACAACTCAAGTTGCATCAACCTGTGAAGTCAGTCAAAGTACAGTGCACAGGGTGTTGAAACAAATTTCACCCATACAAATTAAAAATAGTTCATCAACTCTCAGACGACGATCCAGACCGAAGACTGCAATTTTGTGAAAATATGGAGACTAAAATTAACCAACAGCCAGACTATGTCAAAACAATTTGTTTTAGTGACGAAAGTACTTTCTATCTAAATGGAAATGTAAATACACAAAACGTGAGATATTGGAGTGACGCAAATCCTCACATATTTCGTGAAACACATACTCAGTATCCCAAGAAGGTCAATGTTTGGGCAGGTATACTGGGAAACCACATCGTTGGGCCTGTTTTTTTAAATACCAACTTAACCGGTGAGGTGTATCTGCAGATGTTGCAAAATGCAATAGAACCGTTAATCCTTGAAATTTTGGAAGATAATCAAGATGAATTCGACATTTTGGAAATAATATTCCAACAGGATGGTACTCCTTCACACTATTACGGTGCAGTAAGACGGTATTTGGATGAAGAATATCCTGGTAGATGGATTGGACGACGAGGTTCAATGGAATGGCCGCCTCGATCACCGGACCTCACACCTTTAGATTTTTTTCTGTGGGGGTATCTTAAATCGAAAGTTTACACCACTCAGCCTGTCAATATTGATGTTTTAAAACAACGTATTGTTACAGAATGTAGGGCTATTTCCGCAGACACATTTGAAAAAGTACGAGAAGAGTTTCGCAATAGGATGTTTTACTGTCAGGAAGTAGATGGAGCTCACTTCGAACAATTACTATAAGTAGGTACTGATTCTTGAATCTGTAATTAAAATTATTATCCAAGTTTACTGATTACTGATTTAATCCATCAAAACTACCATAAATACAAACAATATTAGTATCATTGAATATGTTTTTTCGATACCTTTTAAAAGAGGTCTCGCTTGTCATAGGGTTCCATTTAAAATTATTGGTCACAATGACCTTGTGACGTCATCTTTGACGCATACGTCATCTATCATCACTAGTAGGGAAGTTTACAACCCTTAATATTCAGTTACCAAATTTCACTAGTTTATGTATAATCGTTAAAAAGATAAGAGGGGGGAAGGGGACTTTTGAATAGCACTGTATATAGGGTATTTTTAAAATCAAAATATATAGACAATTGCAGTTGCAAGTATTTTTTTTTCAACAATGAGACATCCTTTAAAAAACGCATTTTTTTCGTATATTTGATCTCGATTTTTGTTAATAAATAAGGGACTAAGTAAGTGAAACTATTTTATTTCTTTAAGAAAATATGGTATTTAGAGAGATGCAACCATGTGAAAAGATTGAAATACCATTTTTATATAAAAAAATACATAAATATTAAGTGGTGCGTTAACGCACCACTGGTAAAAAATGGGTTAAATTGCATTATTTCGTGTAGATCCTTTTATTGCATGAAGCAGCTGACACCACCTATGCTGAATGCATAGTATGCAGTAATGTTTTGAATGTCGATTTCTATTACTTTCCTCGGAATTTTATCAGTAGCTATATGAGACAGCGGTAATACATAATTATTTCGTAAATCCATTAGAGCTGGATGTAGCAACCAGGAATTATGGTTTAGTTGCGTTATTTGCTGTTCAAATATGGCACATATTTGAACAGTACATATAGTTTCGTACCTCCCACTTAAATTTCCTCTACACATTAATAGGAAAAGCGTCTACTCCGGCGAGCCATAACAGAGTCGAACCCAGGTCACTATTGTTACATGGAAATAGTTTACAGAAAATCGATCATAATACGATTATGAATATTAATGAATACTCGAATAAACAGAAAAAACGGGAAAGGAAATGTATGAATAAACACCTTACTAACACGTCTCAGTCGGTCTCGGTTACTGTCTCGCATGTAGAACCTCGACGTCTATCTATCACTTCAAAAGTAGCTTACGCCATAAAAATGTCCTTTCTATGTCTACTATCACCAAAGAACAATACGAGAAGTTACTACTCATTTCATGGCTATTTGCCAAATAAAGAACTCTCTTATCTTGCCGATAAACGGAACAGTCTACCTGAGCCTAGCCATAAATACAAACCACGGTATGTTTTGAGATTTTTTATTTGGAAAATAGCGATGAAATAAACTGTAATTATACAGGGTGTTTCCCAAGTACGATCCGTAACTTCAGGGTGTAATTCCTTGCGATATTTTAATAAAAAAAAATTATATAAACATGTATCCGGAGACGCTTATATTCCGAGTTATAGGATGTTGAAGATGTTAAAAAATCAATATTCTTGGAAATAAATCTTGTTACTCTGTTAGGATAGTGTTTATGGTAAATTCGTCGAGTTTCTTCCGCATTTCCATTTGCAAAGTGCATATCAGCCATTTCAGCGTTAGTAAAGTTATTCATTTTAATGCAAAATTTTGATTGAAATGTAGACCACTGACATACATTTTAAGTTTAGGTTAAAGAAAAGTGAGAAACAAATAAAAACAAATGAAAAACACTGTACAACTTCGTGAAGATTTAGATCATAGTGTAGGAATATGTAATACATACAGTATTTTTATGATTGTTGTTTGAAATATCCGACCGTTTTTTTAATAATCGGTTAGTTTAATACTAACGGATAAAATGCGAGACATTTTTTATTGTTCATTTTAGGAACGTTCGAAAATAATAAGAAAAATTAAAAACATCTTTCAAGTTTTACTTTTTACGAAGAAAACGTCGGGTGTCTCACGCCTAAGTATACCACTGGCTTCAAATAAAAATTGAATTTACGTTAGAAATGTAACTCTTTACTAACGCATAAATTAACTCAAAAATTTTGAGAACATAGCACTGACCATTCAAGATTTATTTGCAAAAATATTGATTTTTTGACATCTTCATCGCCCTATATCTCAGAATATAGGGTGTTGAAGCGTCTCCGGATACATGTTCATATAATTTTTTTTTATTAAAATATCGCAAGACATTATACCCTGAAGTTACAGACCGTACTTAGGAAACACCCTGTATATGGACCATATTTTAATAAAGTAGGAGATGACTCTTGATGTGTACCCTTTAGAAATAAACACGTGTCCCAAATAGCTGTATTCATGATTTTTCGTAAACGCATCAGTACTGACAGTGTTGTGGTTTATTTTTTGGTTAACAGCATGTAATATCATATGTAAATCATTCTTGTAACGATAAGCCATATATTTTCACTATTTTATATTTGCAGTATTTAAGATGGAATAGTTACTATTACGAGGTGCACTGTTTATATTTTGAGCCTAATAATAAAAAAAACATTAATGTGTCATTGAAAATTACTTTATCGTCTTTCAAAATATTCTACTTCATAATTTACATATGTATACACTTTTGCATGCGTTCGAACCATTTATCAAAGCATTTTTTCTATTCCGCTTGAAATATCTCCAAAACAGAGTTTTTGAACGCATCAACGGCTTTTTCTGCCGACGAAACTCGTCCACGCAATTTATTTTTGACGTTCGGAAACAAAAAGGAGTCATTGAGTGCCAAATCAGGACTGTACGGCGGATGACCTATTATTTCGATTTTTTGAAAGCCCAAACATTCGGTTATTAGACGAGATGTGTGAGAGCTCGCATTGTCATGATGAAAAATGGTCTGACGGCGCTTGTTTGTTTTCCTTATTTCCTTATTTCATTCTTAAGATTATCGGCAAACAAATGGTTGTGTACCATTCAGAATTGACCGTTTTACGTTCCTCTAAAGGCACTGTTGCCCCACATGACCAGTTTTTCCGAAAAAACAGGCGACCATTTGTTTCGAAGTGCTTCGAGCGCGAACAACTTTTGTTGGATTTAGTTCATCTTGAAACATCCATACAGTCGACTGCAGTTTACTTGCTTCAGTATGTCACATGACGATCTTGCATTTTGATTCCATTTTTTCGTTGAGATACAAATTTCAAATCATTGTAAACAACACAAATCGCGCGTAAATTATAAAATGTTCTGAAGAATGGTATGGTCAAAAAGGTCAAACTTTTTTTTATAAACGTCAGATGGCATCTGACAACACTTAGTGTTGCCAATGCTCAAAATATAAATAGTGCCCCTTGTACTATAACGGCGGATATCATCACATATACTCTGTAGTTGCAGTAAATTCTGCATTGTATTAATGGCATTACTTTCGTTGGAATAAAATCTAAACAAAATATAAATATAAAAAGCATGTTCTGGTTCCTCAAAATACTATATACATATGTTAAGCTTCTAACCAAGTACCCCACTTTGTGACAACTGGTTCAGAACTGTCTCGATCTGGACATACACAATGAAATAACTCAATCACAAATTATACATCTAAATAATAATTACTATATTAGAAATATTTATCCGTACATCTATCTGTTGGTGTGGCTATCTTAGAAGACCACTAAATGGCTGCCACTAGGTTTTAATGCACAAAAATTCCACTGAACGTGGTTGCGAATGTTTTGCAATACACCGTCGTATATCTGGTCAACATATCTATTTCTTAGTGTAATTGGATTAGGGAGTTTTCACTCCATATATTTTTCTAGAAATTAGCGTAGTATGGAGTTCATGTAATGGAATATCATTTGTCAGAAAGGCTACCATTAGGTCATAGAAAAATATAGTATCATTGTTATCATGACCGCATGGCTTTTCACATACATAATACATTACTTTTTTTAGACGAAATAATAATTCATTCCCACACATTACAAAATAGATTATTTCCTCTAATACACATGTCCGCAAACAACTCCGAATCACTATCGATCCAGGTTTGCAGTAATTTTGGTCTGATTTTTTTGTCTCGTGGCATGTTAATTTAAACGTTACCCCATTAATAAAAACACAAAAATTCAAACACAGGACGTGATCCTTAAGACCACGTAAACAGTGAAACCTGCTATGAGATGAAAACAAACTCATAACAGACTTCTGTGTAACATGTCGTTACTATACTATATATGGTTTATATAATGATTCTTTGCGTGTAAGTCACAATTAACAATCGTATGAATCAATCAACTTACATTTTTGAACAGTGTCGTGCCGAAAACACATTTTAGGATAACAGTTAGTATAATACAAATCCGTCAACCTATGACAAAGTAACGAAAAGGTTCTCCACATAAACATTCAATGGAAGTGATATTTCCATCAAAATATGTAAATGAAATAAATTCAACAAAATTTAAACAAATTTTACAGAAATATTGAGACGTCAATGAATCAAATTATACAATAAATCTAAGATGTGACTGTAATTTCATTTTGCTCGGAAAATTATTAACTGTCTATGCCGTACGTAGTTCATTGAAACACATGTTGCTAGACATACGTGCTCGTAATTGTGGAATATTAGTAACAATTGCGAGTGGTGTAGCATGTGATCCGGGCGTCGTCACTAAATTGACACACGCATAAAGATCAATTATACAAATTGTAAATGGATATCCGCAGCATATCGATTGTTAATCGGCCTCTGTTGCGACTCGCTGGAATAGAAATTTTATTAATAAGTATGTTTTCAAAAAAGGCAGTAATTCCACAGCGAATGCTTCCACACAGTCATGCCAACTAGTCATTGGTTCTGTGAGAGGGTTGGAGCAGCAACCGTCTGTGCAGCAACAAACACGAGAAACCAGTTTTTGTTGCTGGTTGCATCAAACACCAGAAATATTATATGTTTCTCGACATGAATTTCGCCAACTTAGTTGATACCATCAGGAAATGATTAAAACTATATTTTTAAATTACTAGCCTTTATTTAAATTTGTTCAGGTTCAGAAACCCTTACGAATATTTTTTCCAGTTTCTTGTACCGTTCACTATTAGCCTTACTTCTTATACTTATCTTTGTTCGTGATTAGTGAACAGTGAAGAGATAATTTGTTCCCGTTTTCTATACAACTGCTTCTAATACTTAAACTCTTACAGCTATTCCGTTTCATGGTCAGTAAATCGTAAAAAGGTAAACTTTCAGTTTATTCATCCATTAATCCTTCACGGTATCTACCAAAATAACGAATTCTTAGGTATAGGGAGCGCTTGTCATCGTTCATGCGATTATTACATTTGCAAAAATCGTTACAATTGTTGCAAGAATCAGTATCATCTTTCTTTTTTAACACTCAATTAATAAATGTATGACGTTGTAAATGGTCTGTAATTTTTAATTGTTATATCAACTGGATTTTGTATACTGACAGGTGCAGATCTTTCGTTCAAATCCTATGCGTGGTGACTCTTGACAGATGCAATTGTTGTGCACGACGTCGAATTAATGTGTTTGGATACTCCTGTATACTTCTCACTATAGCAGTATATTCATCTGACCGACCACGACGAGGACGTACTGGCGTTGCCTTATCAATAACAGAGCCGTTCTTGAATAAGTTTCGAACTCTTAACTCTGTAGGCACTTAATTTTGGAATTTTTCTTAATGCAACTGTAAATGATCGCTCAGTTTCATAACAGTTGTACATAATCTATTCGCTGTTGGACTGTTAATCGCGGCATATTGACGTCGTATCGTTTATTTATTACATATTGCCGCCCTATATTTGACAGAACACAAATGGCGCGCAATTCAAATCTTATAGTTCCAACTGAGACACCCCATATTACTAAAGAATTCATGTCAATTATCCATCATCGCATTGGAATCCATATATAATATTATTTCGTGTATACTCGTATCTTCTCGTAGCCAAAAATGAATTCAAGAAGTTTCCACCTATCACTTTCATTTGGTAAGTACCTATACAGGACCCACCGTATAAAAATAGGTTCTTGGTGCAGAATACTTTTTTGTAAAGGCAGTTTGAAATAGCTTAATAACTTAATAACATCCAAAATCATTTAGAAATACCGAACATAGGTTTTTGCCTGTTGTTACTACTTTAGTGTTGATTATATATTTTTGGTTTATTATATATTTATTAACTTTTTTGTTACAGGTAAGCTCACGATGTGAAAAGTAAGAAAATGCTAAATTTTCTTCATTTGGAATGGTAAGTTCAATTTTACAATGACAATGAAACAACTAGAATATTAGAAATATGTTGATTCACCTTACACTGTTTTCACTAAGACTATAAGCTACTTACATCATATTAAACCGAGATGTCACATTTTTTTCTATAACTAATAAAAGAAGATACATAACACAGTCCCATTCACTATGAATTGATATCATTTAAAAGGATTATTCTCGTATTATTGCTGAGATTCTATGCTGTTTATTTACAATAATAAAAAACAGATCTGTCTTAAACTTGTACTCTAATGCAAATATTTGATAATAGTTGTTATTTAAAATATATACCGCATATTCTTTAATTGTCGATTAAAACCACTAAAAATAATTAAGTCGCCAAAGTTCTGTAATCCAGCTAAAGCTGATGCTGTATTTATTGTTATTTAACTGTTAATGTTTTTTAAACGCCGACAAGATAGTAATGACTAGTCATAAATCTTTCTTCTTACATTTTTGCTATAATTCTAAAAATATTTTTTTTTTATGAAACATATCAGTCATTCTGATAACAGTAATCTGATGTACAACCTAGTGATATATGGCTGTTATAATTTTATGGGCTATGGATTGGTATTTATTGGTTTTTATTTTAGTTTTATAATTTTTATTTTTTATTGATTTAAAAACTAACTGAAAATATCCCAAATTGAATACAGGAATGGTGAAGATACGTACAAGAATTATGAAGACTATTTTTTAAGAAACTGAAACACGCCAATTTTTTTAAAAGATATTGTCGGGCGTAAAAATTTCATTATTTAAAAATTTCATTATTTTGTATCTGTCATTTATTATTTATTCAGGCAATAAATAATGACAGATGCAAAATATGCTTTTATATTACTTGGTTTATATTATCGTCGCGAAACACCAATGGATTAGCTAGATATACGTAACAACCAATCAGTGAAATCATCCATTGATTCATAAAATTCAAAGTAGTATTCAGTCATCTTGGTAAAAAAACTTTTGTCAACACAATTGATTTTTGCCTCTTGATATTCGTAACAGTACTTAGGCATAAGTTACTTAATTAGAAATCACGGACAGCCATATTGCCTCTTGTTTCAATACTGCCAACGTGAATGCATACCAGAATGATGGCACTGCATATATGTTACGTAGTGCGAGCTTGCAATTACGTGTACAACAGCCGCCAGGGGTGCTAGTGCTCTTGCAGTGTCGTTCCCCCTTTTCTCTTACGTGCCTCACCTACAGTAACAGTAAACATAACCTCGCGTACATGTAAACAAACGCGTAATCGCGAGTTGTAATGAATCTGCAGTATATAAATAGTGTAAAATGGAGGATCCGCCGAAAGTAAAAAAGAAAATGCGTCGTGTGATACGACGTTGTATAGTGCCCGCATGCAATTACGAAAAGAACAAACTTGCTCGATTGTGCAAATCTTAATTCTAACTGCACTTAAAGGGACAATGAAGCTTTCTGTCTATAATCATTTCACAATACACTGGAACACATAATTTACACTAAAAATACCTACCATGTTAAATTGTTATCCACAATTGTACACAAGTGTGTTTAAAATTTACGATATTGTGGCGTGTTCTCGGTCATCATCATCATTAGGTCATCAGTCCTAAGACTGGTTGGACGCTAGCCTCCAGCTTCTCCTATCTTGTGCTAACCTACGCATTTCGCTAATTGTGCTACAACCTACATCCCTTACTATTTGCGAGCAGTAGTCTAATCTAGGCCTACCTCTGCCTTTCTTCACTCCTATTTCTGCCTCCAAAATATCGCGGACTATTCCCCCATGTCTCAGCAAGTGGCCTACCATTCTATCTCTTCTCTTCTTTAAGTTTTTCCACATACTCCTTTTCTCGCCGACTTTCTCCAATACTTCTTCGTTTCTAACCCTATCAGTCCATGGTATTTTCATCATTCTTCGGTAACACCACATCTCAAAATCTTCTAATTTCTTCCTACTTGCTTCCCCTACCGTCCAAGTTTCGCAGCCGTAAAGTGCCGTGCTCCATACATATGTTTTCAAAAATCTCTTCCTTGTTTCTAAGTTTATTACCCCCGAGCATAAAACTGCTTTCTTTTTGTTAAAAGCTACTCGACCCTGCGCTATTCTTTGTTTTATGTCTTTATCGCTTCTTCCATCCCAATTTATTTTACTTCCTAAATAAGTGAAGTCTTTAACTTCCTCCAATCTTTCATTATTAATTTGTACTTTCGTTTTTGCTCTGCTCTCGCGCCCTCTGCACACTAACACTTTAGTTTTGTTTTTATTCACCCTCATTCCGTATTCCTCTGTCAACACTGCCTCCATTTCGTTCAATGCTGATTCTAGTTCCTCCTTACTAGATGCTAATACTGCTATATCATCCGCGAATCTCAGCATTTTTAGTTTCTGTCCCTGTACTTTAATCCCGAAATCCACTCTATCTTTTACCACATTAATCGCCTCTTCGATGTACAGATTGAAAATTAGTGGTGATAGCGTACATCCTTGTCTTACTCCTTTCCTAATACCTACTTCCCTTTCCTCCCCTTCTACTTCTATAACAGCAGTTTGCTCTATGTATAGATTGTGTACTACTCTCCTATCTCTATACTTCATTCCCGCGCTCTTTAGTATCTCGAACATTTTTTCCCATCTTACGTTATCAAAAGCTTTTTCTAAATCTACAAATCCTATATAAGCGTTCTTTCCTTTTTCTATTGTTTTCTCTAACATTACTCTTAGCGCCAGAATAGCTTCGCGAGTTCCCCTATTTCGCCTAAACCCGAATTGGTCTTCTCCTAGTATTTCCTCCGCTCTATTTTCCATCCTCTTCTGCACTATTCTAGTTAGGATTTTTGACGCATGGGAAGTTAGGCTAATCGTTCTAAAGTTCTCGCATTTGTCGGCTCCTCTCTTTTTCGGTATAGTAACGATAATGTTCCTCTTATAATCCTCCGGCATCTCGCCCGTTTCGTATATGTATTTTACCAGTTCAAACATCCTATTTACTACTTTCTGTCCCGCACATTTCAAAATTTCCGCCTGTATTTTATCTACACCCGGCGCTCTATTATTCTTTAGCCCCCTTAGTGCTATTTCAAATTCCTCTCTCAATATAGGTTTTCCTACATCTTCCCTATCGATGCTAGATTCTTCCTCTAATATCTCTCCTAATTCCTGACCCTCGTATAAATTTCCTAAGTACTGCTTCCATCTATCCGCTTTCTCCTCTCTTCCTATCAGTATGTCACCCGATTGACTCCTAACATTTCTACTTATTGTTCCTATATCCCTGAAGTTCCTCTTAATTATTTTGTAAGCCTCATCGGTCTTACCTACTTGCAACTTATCTTCTACTTCTTTGCATTTCTCCTCTATCCATTGTTCTTTCGCTTTTCTACATTTTCTAATGATTTCCCACTTTATTGCCTTATACGTTTTCAGTCCTTCTTCGTCTCGTCTGTTTTTGTAGTCTCGTCTCTTTTGCATTAAGTTTAAGATTTCGTCCGTTATCCAGGGCTTCCTAGCTTCCCTTTTATCGTGTCCTAAAACGTCCGTAGCCGCGGAATCTAGACTATTCTTGATACCCTCCCACTCAGTTTCTGCGTTCTTGATTTCGTCCTTACTCGCTTTATTTATTAACTGATCTGTTTTCTCCTGGAACTTATCTTTCATATTCTGATCCCTCAATATGTCTACATTTATACGTTTCTTATCCTTCCGGGTTTTCAGATTTTTGAACTTTAATCTAGCTTTCATGACTACCAAGTTGTGATCGCTGTCTACATCTGCTCCTGGATAACTCTTACAGTCTTTTACTTGATTTCTAAATCTCTTCCTAACCAGAATGTAGTCTATCTGATACCTGTCTATCCCTCCTGGCATTTTCCATGTGTACCGCCTCCTAACGTGATTCTTGAACAATGTGTTCGCGACTACCATCTTGTGCTTCTCGCAGAATTCTATCAGTCTGCTACCTCTCTCGTTTCTGTTTCCTAATCCATAAGGCCCTACAAATTCTCCTTCTTTCCCCTCACCTACGACTGCGTTAAAATCTCCTACTACTATTAAATTTTCATGACCCTTCACAAATCCTATTACCTGCTCTATGTCCGAATAAACGGCTTCTAACTCTTCCTCGCTGTGGCTAGAAGTAGGCATGTATACTTGCACTATTACTGTTTCCACTGGCTTCGAATCTAACCTAACCATCATTACTCTCTCGCTGTATTGTAGGTAGCTATCTACACACTGTCCTGCGTTCTTCCGCATAACGATCCCTACTCCCGCGTTTCCATTTACCGATCCTGTGTGTATTACCCTATAGTCACCGCTCCAAAAATCTCCTACTTCCGGCCAGCGCATCTCACTTATACCTACTATATCTAATCCTAACCTATCCATTTCTATCTTCAGATTTTCTAGCTTCCCTGCCTGTCTCATGCTTCTGACATTCCACGCTCCGACTCGTGAAATGCTACACTTCCTATTATTATTGCACTCGATCACGTCTCCCGGAACAGTCCTCACCCGGAGATCCGAACGGAGGACTAAAGTGTGTGTAAAGTAAACTAGTGTTCTCGGTATAGTGCATTAAAATAAATAGCTTCATTTTCCCTTCAAGAATACTTTGATTACTCCCTATTTACAATATTATAATTTGTGGTATATACTACAATTACAATACTTATATTATTTGCCTCTGTGAATTAATATTTTGATTAATGTTTTCTCTTATTTATAACAGAAATGTTCATAGAATAAGTTTCAGTACTTTTCAGACAGATTATATACGTATGTGTACATATTACGTGTAGATAAAAAATTATTGCAGAAACACACGAAAACATATTTTTTATAATTGCAAATTAACCTAATTCAATTTTACCTATACGATAAACAACAATAATCGTTACGTAATACATCGTGGCTGAGATAATTTTGTTATTAATTTTACATCATCCGTTACGTATATATTAAAATTTAAAAACATTTATGTTCAAATTTGCCGACAATTTCGCACTGCAAGACAACTAGCGCCCCTTGTACAGTAATTTACCAGCGAACTACCGCAGTGCCAGGGTGCTGATGCATACTCTAGAATAATTACAATTTAGTGAGTAAAGTGTCCTATATTGTGGTATATTTATATTAGTTACGTTATTACACTGGTGTTAATAACGTAACTAGTTTTATACCAGAAATACTGAAATTTTACTCCATTTTCACGGTGTTAAAAGTTATAATATTTGATTATAATGATAATTTTTTGATTTATAGTAAAGCTCACATTTTCACCAAATATTGTTTACCCCTATTTTCGGGGGTGCTGGAAACGAATCTGACTCAATTTTTTCCGCTCTTGAGAATTCAGTTTTTTCCGCTCGTACACAGTGTTCCAGTAAACGAATTTTCAACATTCTGCACGTGACCACTTTTTCTCATCAAATAACATTTACTTTACATTACATGGATACCTAATATTAATGTAAGTAGATGCTACAACACTTCCCTTATACATACCATACATTAAAACCGTCATAAAACTTATTAATCATTACGATTTTCTAATTTACTTACAACATTTAGAATTTTCGTGCCACCGCCCAATTGCTATCCAAGCGTTTCGGGTATAGAGAGCGCTAGAATAGCAAATGGACGGCTTCATGGAAATTGTAAACATTGCAAATAAATTAGAAAATCGTAATAAATAATAAGAGGCCAGTAGGTGCAAAACTGTGTATATGACGCCCAACTTATTCTGAGATAATTGCAGAAAACTGTTTTGGAGTATAATAAATAGAATTCTATAAGAAAGAACCTTTTTATTAATAGATGGAGCTGCTTTTTCTGAACCGAAAAGTAGAATAATGTCGAAATTTATCAAGTAACATATGAATAATTTCAGTTTAAAAATAACTTATACACTGTTTTTCAACCAACATTATGTTCTTATATAAATAACGTGAGTAATAAATTAATATAATTCAGTTATTAAACATTTTATTATTCATTAATAGTATGTAGAACAAAAATATAGTGGTTATGTATTAAATTCGCATATCAATATCATTGTCGCACTCAAACAAATCTTCGTTTACTTCATTTTCTTCAATTGCTTGTTCAATATTTGGTGGATTACGTTGATCAATAATCTTATAGAATTCCAGCTTTGGATCTTGTCTCCAATCATCTCCATAGTGCTTCCTCGATAGAGAGTCAATGGTGGATTTATCGCCTTTTAGTTTATTTTGAACAGGTAATAGTTTTGGTTTAAACTGATCAAACTTTTTGTTCTTTTTCATAATAAACTTCCCTTCACAAAGATCTGAATGGTAATTTACCTCACCCCTTAGCTTAACCGAACCATTACTTTTAGTGAATGTAAATCTTGTTGAAGGGTTAAATTTGAAATGCCATTGGCCAGGACTTTTTATAAATTTGTTGGTCTCTACTTTCCAATCGAAAATGCTCCAATCTTCTCCCACTTTCCTAACGGTTGAATAATTTTTGATAATGTCTTCGTATTCCTCTTTGCTTAGAATTATGTTGATTTTTCTGATCTGTTTTTCAATGAGTCCAAAAACTTAGTCTGGTGGGAGAAAAGAATGTCCAACTATTGGGAAGACAACTTGCACAGTTTTGATGTGTGTAGGTGCTTCCTTAGTTAACCAATATCCTAGCATAGACATCATTACCGAATTTTTGTTTTGTCCTCCACAGCCATCTGCAAACAGTCGTACTGTTTCTGTAGTTTCCAATAAGGTACAAGTTGTTAAAAGATTATGTATAGCAGAGGCAATCGAATTTGAATCCTTTGGATAATCTGTTTCCGCCCATAAGTATGAAAACACATTGTTCGGAGTAAGTTTGCTTTTGGAATTTCCTTTCACTACTGTTAAATTGAAGTAGTTCATTTGTTGGCTAAAATATGCTGCCTGATCGGGAAGCTTTGGTAGACTCAAGTTTTTCTGGCAATCAAAAGAAAAACTTTGTATAGTATTTTCTTCACTTTTCAGTAAGCCATAAAAAGCTTTAGCCTTAAGTGTATGAACTTTCTGCTCTGTTAGGATCTGAATTCGTTCTTCTTCTGTATTTGTTGTTTTCTTAATCAGTTATCTTGCCCGAAGACATGTGAAGCATACATCGGTCATGGGTGCCCAAAAGCAATATTATAATTGGAATTAATATAATCCCTAAAGTAACTGAGTTTTACGGGTTCATTAGGATATTTTTCGATATAAATTTTATACAGTTTTGTAAAATTGAGAGTGCATGGCAGATACATTCTTGTGGAGCTCTTGCTTCTACAATAATGAGATTCAACGCACTTTATGCTTTCAATGAACTCTTTGATTGCTTGTTTTCGATTATCATTTTTGGTTTGTATCCGGTCACCACCCCTCTTTTCTTGTGGCGTTTGAGAACTTACATTAAAATTTCTCAGCACTCTTTCAATCCGGTTGGCACTTAAAGTTGTTATACCCAAATGAGATTTCTTGCATACTCTGACTAAACTTCCATCTTCAACAGAAATATGATACTTAATAGTAACAGAGTGATGTGTGGTTTTATTTCGTTTGGGTTTACTGCCCACACAATACTTTAAAATAAGAAAATCTTGTTTGATTTTGTCAGCTGTTTGAATTAAAATTTCATGAAACTTTTTCACCTGTTGCATAGTCAGTGTTCTGCACATGTAGGGACCATTTTCTCCTCTGTGGGAGCATTTGGGATAATCTGGCAATTGTGTTGGTTTATGTCTACAAAAATTACAATATTTTTTATAGTGAAAAATAGTGGACAAACCAAAAAACATGCTTACCTTGCCAATTTGTTTACATTTCGCTTCCACATATCTTTTTGAATAGGTCTCTTTCGGGATTTTCCTTTTTCACAAGGGGTAATTATACTTAAATCCATATTATAAAATATATAACTCAATAACACGGTAGTATCCAGTTCAATCACAACAACTAAGTAAATTATTATAAAACACTGCAGCACATTGGAATCACCTGATCCACAGCAATCACGTGACACTAACGTAATGCGCTATTATTGGCTGAATTTCATATACGCACTTTTGCATCCGAACTGTCAAAACAAATACAGAATTTTGCATCCACTCTTAGATTTCAAACCCATTTATCTAACTGAAAACAAATTTTTGCAACCGACCGCTATATCAAATCATATTAGGA
Source organism: Rosalia funebris (assembly GCA_037954035.1). NCBI lineage: Eukaryota > Metazoa > Arthropoda > Insecta > Coleoptera > Cerambycidae > Rosalia > Rosalia funebris. Next base: position 28,383,209 of record JAZFAV010000020.1, on the reverse strand, counting down.
TTACTGTAACGAATCCAGTGACACATTTAACTCCATTTTTAAATTTTATGCATATACACAGTTTTGCACCTAATGGCCTCATAAGTTTCATGACGATTTTGATGCATGATTTGTATAAAGAAAGTGTTGTAGCATCCACATATATTAATATTAGGTATCTACGTAATGTAAAATGAAATTTATTTGAGAAAAAACTGATGTGCGAAAAAGTTGAAAATTCATTTTGTCGAAAATTGTGTCCGAGCGGAAAAAATGAAGCCAGATTCGTTTCCAGTACCCGCGAAAATAGTAGATAACCAATATTTGGTGAAGATTTGAGAGTTTCACTCTAAAGTAAATAATTACGAAATGTTTTACCACGGCATATTTTCCACAGTCTATATGCAATGTTCATTAGAACAAAATACAATTTTTTGGAGGAGAAAATGAGATAGGGACCCTAAACATAACAAAAGATTTGCAAGTATGCCTTCAGTATTTCATTCATTCGGTTGGTGTGTAGGCAATGTTCACACTCTCTATTTTCTTATTTAGAGGAATTTAATGAATTAAATATATTACGTTGGGATATTATGTTATAGTTCATATGCACAATGTTTAAGAATACTGTATATGTATGTCTAAGGTCCAATTCAAAGTCGATCGATATATTATATAAGAGTTATTTGTTTATTTTGCATATAAATCTTAAATTCATTATTGTAAATCACTTTTACGTTATGAATGTTGAAGTCGACGATAAATCTTCCAAAGTAGGCGCTCACTTTAGTGATGAAAGATTGGGTTGGTTGTTCGACGGGAGTAGTTATGAATATATTATTGTATGTATCTGTCGTGCTCGGTGTAAGCCCATAAAATCAAGGGAATTATTTCCATCTGAAGGTATATTAAGTTTTATAACTATATCATGTGAGGCTTAGTATGAATTAATAGTAATAAAAGTCACGTATTTGTACGTAATATCTTTATCCGTAGTTATAGACTGGTTGCGGATATTGCGGTATATTACAATAACTGACAATCTAGAGATGTAGTATTCTATGAATAGCATGAGATGCAAGAGGGTGTTGCATGATGATGTGTAGCTTTTTTAACCCTTTTACTGTGACATAGAAAAAGCAAAAGGATTTGCTTATGATTTCTGCAGTGGAAAGGACATATCTGAGTAAAATTAATACATATACAAATAGGGTAGAAATAGGGGCACATATAGGGTGTCGTTGGAACTGCAGGATTCGAATTGCGGTCATTTGTATTCTGTCAAAGATAGGGCATCGATATTTAACGAAAGTCATCTACAAACCCGCGACGTTAACATGTTGGGATTAACAGTTCAACAACGAATAGTTTGTATACAACTGTTTTATAAATGTGGACGATCATTTACAGTTGCATTGAGAAAAATTCGCGTGAAACATGAAAAACATTAAGCGTGTAACCATAATTCTAATCATAAGTTTCCTAATCATGTTGTCTCGCGGAATGCTGACATCCAGTGGCATGCTAAGTTCAGGTGATTTAACACCACTGGACTTGAGTTTATGTCAAGGGAACATGTACGCCAGCCAGCCAACAACAATCAATGACCTGATTCACAGCGAAACATTCAACGTATTATTTCGGGAAGTAGAACCAGTTTTATGTGCCTGTGTTATGGACAATTTTTCTAAACGAATGACTTCATGCCAGATGCGTCGAATTGACCATATGAACGACATTCTTTTTCCTTTGTAGCCCTATCGTCTCCATTTTATGTTGCAGAATAAAAAACCTCAGTTTGTCAAATATTACTATTTCTTCGGTTTACTCACAAATCATATCCTATACTTCGAAATGAGACACCCAGACGCGTTGACGTCGTATGGTTTGTAGATGGAAGTTGTTTAATATTGAAGTTAAATCTTTGACAAAACAGAAATTACGTGCAATTCAAATCCTATAGTTCCAACTGAGACACCGAGACCACTGAAACACTATACAAGGTGAACACAAAATCTTCGTTGTTCTAAATTCCTCCACTTACAATAGAACATTTTAAATGAATGACAATAATAATTTATCGTATAATATGGAACATTTAATGCTAATTCAAGTACCAAGTATAAGTAATTAGTTATCAAGTAATTATAGTATAACTTATATGGCGGAGTACGTATTGTGAAATGATACTAGTGGTTATATTGTTGCTATAGCTACGTTTATTTAGAAATAAAATAAATAGCGAGCAAGCCAGTACCGAAAGAGACAATGTTTCGGGGCGATATGCGGGAATGATGATTGATTGACAAACTTATCTCAAGAGCCGATACCCTGATGCAGTTATTATACTACCTAATCTGCAAGGGTTTTAACAAGTGGATGGCTGCAGTAATAAATCAAGTAACTTATTGCCTGAGATAATCGCATTTTTACCCTTGAGAGACATGTGTCCTGGTCCCGAGTACTAACACAGTATGCAAGGGTTTGTGCTTTATAATATTCACAAAACTTAAAACTAATATATACAACGAGTAAGCAAATGGCAATAGTATGGTGCCGCCCCCTCGCTCATATCGAAGGCATCTCCGGAGCATGCCTCTAGAAGGCTTCGGATCAAAAAACAAAAGTTACCACGTTGTTCGCAAGGGTCGATTTACTATTTTAATTTGGACAGAATGGTGAAATTCGAACGAAAAGCATTTCGTACATCGACCTAAAAATTTCGTGACGCACGAAAATAGGCGTTTAGTAAATAGAGATTACCATCACTGCTGTTAATAGGCCTATGCGGAGCCACGTGTTCCCACACTTACAGTTAGTATATTTTCTTATTTGAATATTGTATAGTCAATATTCAAAACTGAATTTTTGGATTAAAAAAAATTAGAAAATTTATTTAAAGATTAGATTAGATTTAGATTGTATGACGATTTGATAATCTTGATCTAATCATATTAGACGTATATTTATGGGGTTGTTTGAAATCTGAAGAGATATATCTTGATGGTTGGAGTAAAGACTTACAAATACATCACGAATAAACTCGAAAATATATTTTTTCTTTTTGTAATAAATCAACAGAGAAATATTTTATTTGGGCAATAAATGAAACGAGAGATATGTGTATATACTTTAGAACATCCATTTGATTAATAATGATCATATTTAGAGATGTGTGTTACTTAACAGTATACAGGCAGGATGTTAGTATAATAATGAATTTACAGATATTGGCGAGACATGAAATTCGTCGAAATTCTTAAAATTTTTGTCGAATTACGTTTTCAGCCATATTTTCATAAGTTTTTTAACTGATTTTTATAGACTAATTCGAAATATGCTCTAAGAACTAACTATTACGACACAATAAAACGACTGATAATAATGGTATTTCAAGTAAACAAATTAGTAATTTTTGAACACCTCTACTTTGCCAAGGACATGCTTGTAACATCAGTGTTTCACAAAAAGTTATTTAGTTGATTTAGTTTTTGCTTTTGTTTCTGTTTTTGAAAGTGCAGAATGGGTAATACGAGCCCAAAATCACATGAATTCGCCCGTTAGATATTTTCACGTCCACGCAGTACAAACTGTAAGGTAGGAATAAACTACGCTAATAAATACAACAGATTTTATTTGTACTTGAGAAATATAAGAACTGTACATATTTATTCGCAATAACAAGAAAACTAGTGACAAAATAAAACATAAAAACATGAAATAGTTAAATCTCATATTTTCAGTACCTAGTTTACACTGAGTTGTAAAGTCAATAACCACTATCTTACGTCACATCTATTTTTCAAAACATCATTTACACGCCTAGGTATGGTGTCTATGGGACTTGCAGACTTTTTTGAAAACGATGTCTCAATGATTGAAGTGTTTTAGCCGGACGATTACGTAATTCTTTATTCATTCGATGCCATAATGTCTCTATCGGAGAAAGATCAGGACTACTCGAGGGCCAACTTAGGACGGAAATATCGTTTTCCAACATCCAGGATTTCACACGTTTGGCTGTATGGCAAACCGCGTCATCCTGTTGGAAGAGAAATCCCCGGTTAGCTAATTGCAGACACTCGATTGATGGAAGAAGGCACTAATTTAAAATGACTTATGTATTTTTCTGCGCTTACAGTGCCTTCAACAAAGTGAAACCTACCAACACCATTGCGGTCATACATCCCCACACCATAATTGAAGCGGGAAATTTCACTTTTTGTCGAAGACAGTCTTTGTTGTAAGCCTCGGTTTTCGTTCGAATCACCCTACTCCGCGAATCTCGAACACAAAGCTCAAATTTTGATTCGTCGCTCCAAATAACCGACCTCCACTGCTCCAAAGTCTAGTTTTTATGTATTTTGGCCCATAGTAAGCAGTTTTTCTTCTGTTTTTGAGTGAGTATTGGTTATTTTTTTGCCTAATAACGAGGAAAGTTACATACATGCATTGAAGTATAAATCCAAAATTACTTCATAAAAATTGAATCCAATTTTCTTCAGTGCCCTCGTATAAGTCGATTTAGAATCCTGTCTGTCTGTCGCTTCATTCCATAGAACTGTTAGAGCACATCAATTGGCACGATGGCTTTTCTTTATGATGCGTCCCAAAATTCTTTATTCTGCAGCAGTCCCTGCGGTTTTTCTACCAACCCGTGCTTTTCCTACTATGGAACCCGTAACTTTATACAAACGCCTATCTCTAACAGTATAACGGGACAATTCTAATTCTTTTGCAATCTGGTAGACACTTTTGCCCCGATGGTGCAGTTTTATCAAAACTTTCCGTAAATCTTGCCATTATGCTTTTCCACGCGCCATTTCGACTCCAACTGCCAACAAGGTCGTTTACAAGACACAAAATACCATCGGCAGAGGTATCGTGTTATAGTTTCATATAAAATAATGGTTTGACGCCAATGTTTACGCTTCAACTTCGGTGGCGGGATTTACTCAAATCAGACATTTAAGCACAAAAGATGTGTTTGTTTATTATTATAAGAATTACTCAAATTGATCCTACTTGGCATTAGGAATGAGAATTACCATAATAGTCTTCTTGTGTTAAAACGTTTATAGCTCATTTAACTAAAAAGTCAGTACGGTCGTATTTTTGGATTCCCCAGATACTATACTACATATATGTTATTAATATAGATATTTTGTGCGTGCCTAAGCTTGCAAGTGACCCAGAGACAGTCCAATGTAGTGAATATATCTCATTATTTTTGTAAAATAACGATACATATTCAAGTATTTGCCGAACCCAAATTGCGGATAAAAACGCTGTTGAAATATTATATTCTGAAATAAATAAGATGTAATAACATGACATTAATAAATATGCAACGTAGGACGCTACTCGTCAATTAAGCACAGCCCACCTTCTGGTAAACTTCGTAACGTATCATTTCGAAATTTCGTAGACCATAATGTATGTAAATCGTACCATTTCAAATTGCGTGTGGCATCATTTGTAACGTGTATTTCTCATTTCTGACAATGACCACTTCATTAGTAAACCTTTGAAAGGAGTATCTGCATTCATTACTAGTACTTTCCGTCGGTGATATTTAAATAAGCAGTTTGTATTCTATATAGTAGAAGATGAAAATTAGCACTATTACATCCCATTACGTTCTATTAGTTCGTAATTACGTTTGGACGGGTATGTGGGCAACATTAAATTAACATCGAAATTTAAAATTGAACAAAATTACACACAAACTTGTTAAGATTGGTATGCGCTTTTTTACTTTTTGGAAAAGGACGTGCTTGTAGTATCAATTAGATTATAGGCTCAATAAGAAATAGAGAAAAAATAATTTAATGACGCCTATACCAGGTATCTTGCCGATAAACGAAAGAGTCTACCTGAGCCTAGCCATAAAATCAAGTCAAGGTTATGTTTTGAGATTTTTTATTTGGCAAATAACGATGAAATAAACTATAAATATGAAACAGGAATTTTTTGTATAGAAAATACACGTTCATTATATGAAAATGATAAAACATATTTTATTCGAAGTATTGACCATTGTTAGCTATACATTTTTCCCATCTCTCTGGCAATTTGTGGATTCCATGTCAAAAAAATTCTTGCTTTTTTGAAGCAAACTAGTCATGAAGCCATTTTCGTACGAAGTGAAGCCCTGCTCGGTAAGTGCGTGTAACATCGATGCAAATAAGTAGTAATCGAATGGAGCCAAGTCTGGTGAGTAAACCATATGCGAAAGTATTTCCTAACTAAACGCCTCAATCGTTTCCTTGACTAGTTTTGTTATGTGTGATGGCGCATTATTGTGAAGCAAAATCACTTGGTGTTGCCTTTTTTATATTCCGGTCGTTTCTCATGCAAAGCTTGATTGAAATCGATCATTTGTTGTCGGTGACGTTCAGTATTAACGGTTTGGTCAGGTTTTAGCAGCTAATAATAGATCACACCCTTCTGATCCCACCAAACACAGAGCATTGTCTTCCATCCATAGGGATTTGACCTTGCAATCGATGTCGCTTGGAGTTATCCATGATCTTTTACGCTTAGGATTCTCGAAATACATCCACTTGCCATGGCCAGTCACAATTCGATGGAGAAATGACTTTCTTTTGTACCTGGCGAGCAGCAGTTCGCAAATGGTTTTTCAGTTCTCCTGCTGTCTTTCATTCAGTTTATGTGGAACCCACTTTCCCTCTTCTGGATCTTTCGGGAGTTCTTGTTGCATTTGAGCGTCATTCTCATCCAACAATGCTTGTAATTCGCTATCTTAAAACTTCTTCGGTGGTTTTCCACATTATTCGTCTCTCGTGTTAAAATTGCCACATGCTCACCGTAGGTTTCGACAAGCATTCGATGCGATTCTGCAGCAGTTTTCTTCAAATGGAAACAGAAAATTAATTGTGTCCGCAAATCATAGCTTCCGGGCACAAAATTCAACATATTCAACGTTATTAAAAACGATGTTGTCGTATGAAACTTGTATTGTTGTGAGATAAAAACCTTTATCAAATGTCAAAACAAGAAAATGGCGCCAATGACGCAGTATGAGGGTAACTATATACATTAGCAGCTAAACCATCTGGTAGCAGATAGTCACTTTTGGTTTATTGTAAGGAGAAGTTACATTAGTTACATAAATCTAATGAAATTAGAGATATTAAAATGAGTAAAGTTATGAAACAATGAACATTTATATGTAATATGATACCCATGCTTATACCATTCCTTTTATTTTCGATAACATATCTCTTGGCAATATTACGCTTAACGTAATATAATTATTTGAATCATTTATCTCAACAGAAGCTGACACAGCCCTTAGATAAAAAACTTTATAAATACTCATTTCTGTCCTTCATTACTAACAGTGAATCTTGTAAGTTTGAAATAAACGTTTTGTTGTGTCAACCCCGTGTCTCACTTGTATTACTTATATCTTTTTATTACTATGCCTTTTGTTTTATCACACCAGGAGAAAAATTTACACGATATTTATTTCTAATAAGAAAATCAGTTTTATGACTGTCATTTGTTGGACATGAACATACTATATTATATTGTTACTGTAATCCATGTTACCCTAAAATAGTCGCAAATTTAATCAGCAATTTATTCTTTACGTGGGAAAATTTTCGTTATCGGGTACAGTGCCGGCCAATTAAGAACAGAAGAAGATAAATGAAAAATATTCCTATTATAATTTACATTATGTGAAAGTAACTATGAGTATGAGTTTATTAATATAAAACATCTATTGCATAACGTACTGCTGCTTGAGTAATATTCATTAAACATATAAAGTACTTAATATTAAAAACAATGTGAAAAAAGGAGGTGGCATCTAATTAAGAATAACTGCTTCTATATATATTATATTACAGAAATATTGCAAAAATGCAAATGTAAATTACTAATAGTTCGTTGGATACCGCTTACTCTTTAAAACAGGTATGAGCAGCCTTTGGAAATCTGCGGGCCAAACTTTAGGATATGAATGAAGTCGCGGGCCGTAGATAATATGTATAAATTTATATATATATATATATATATATATATATATATATATATATATATATATATATATATATATATATATATATATATATATATATATAATGCCGAAGTTACATGAATCAGAATAATAGCGTATTAATTAAGGGTCAAGTATTTACTTACAATTAGCAGAAATTAATGTGAAGCTTGAGCTTGAACTTGAAAAACAAGATAATCAATGTTCGGATCAATCCTACTAATACACAGGCGCAGACTGTTTTCCAAATTCATCATGGAAAAGAACTGTTCACATTTATAAGTGCTTCCAAATGTGCAAATCATTTTTCTTGCAAATACTCTCAGCTGTGGGTACTTTTCTTCGTCAAGGTATGTTCTGTAGAAATCACTTAACTCCTCGTCTTCAAATTTTGACTTCAAATATGTGTCTTCCCTGAAACTCGCTTAACTCCATTTGCAGGTGTGTCGGAGCCTTCTCTACGTCACTTTTCATCGGAGTAGCAAAAAGGTTAAAGCAGCTATCCATGTTTTCAAAGTCGGAAGATCTATTAAAAATTGCTCCGACAGTGATTTTAGTTCTCCAGCATATTGAGTGTAATCAATATTTTCGTGACTGGATAGTGTTGAAAAATGATAACAGCTTTAAGATCGCATTTGTATTTCCCACAAACGAAGTTTTTTCTGGAACGCTTTCAGATGGCTGTACAATTCGTTTACCAACTGACCTTGTTTTTTAAGCTTCAAATTCAACTCGTTTAAGTGACCTGTGATGTCAACTAGAAATGCTAAATCACATAACCATTTCTGATCACTGACTTCAGGCAATGGTTTTTCTTTGATTTCCATAAAATCGGCTATTTCCTGTCTAAGATCGTAAAACCTTTTTAGCATATTGCCTTGGCTTAACCACCTTACTTCGTAATAATATGCCACATCACCGTATTCTGAATAGAGATCATCCAAAAATGCTTTGAACTGGCGATGATTAAGCGCGCGGGATCGAATAATATTAATATATATTTATATCATATCCATAATGTTTTGCAATCGAATAGATTTAGAACACAAGTTTTGTTGGTGGATAATGCAATGTAGGATTATTAAATCGTCTTTTTGCACATTCAAGTTAATTGCTTTTTCTTTCAAAATTCCGATGAAACCCTTTCGTGAACTGACCATAGAAGGTGCACCATCTGTGCAAACCCCAATTAATTTGCACCGCTGCAAACCATACCGTTCGATAGCACTTTTAACCTCACGAAAAATATCTTCTCCAGTAGTGGTCCCTTTTAGAGGCTATAAAGCCAGCAACTCCTCAGTTACGATAAATTATTTGTCAATTCCACGTATAAAAATAGCTAGTTCATCAGCTAGCTCATCAGTCCATCTTTTTTTAAACTGGCGACATTCCGTGTCTACTTTTCGCCTTTTTACACCAGACATCCTTTCATACACTTTCCGAACTAAGAAAACTTAAAAACAAAGCAAAGCAAAAAATTCTCCACGCAACGTAACACGATGAGTGTACCAGAGACCTAAAGACATCGAACAGAAATTACAACTAAGTAAATAAGATTAATTCTAAGCTCCACTCGCCAAGTTTCCCTCCTTACCCCATCACGTCGTCCAACTACCACGTGGGGCATGTATAATATCGTTGTAATAATTTCTGTTCGGTGTCTAAGAGGAGTTGGACATGTGACTGGACGCGCGATGTCATCTGGTGGTAGTTCTGTTGGCGCGTAACTACAAATCAAAACTAAAAGTTCGCTATCCCCTTCAGACATACATAAGTGAGTTATTGTAGATTCCAAGTTCCCACGAGGAAAACTCTCTCTGCAAATATGGTAAATTACTGATTAGGAATTTACAATGTTCCGCGGGCCGGGAGTTGCCCATATATGCTTTAAAACCTCAGCACAATTATTGGACATAGAACAAGACGTTGACAGAGCTCTTTAGGAATGGAATACCACGCTTTTTTAATAGCTTGATATAATTAATTTAAATTCTTAATGTTTTCCTGCTTGAAATATTGTGTCATTCTACAGTACTCTATCATATTAAGATCCGGACTATATGCTGGCCATTTCAGTTATAGAACCATTTATGGACAGACGTGGTGGCATAATTCTGCTGGACTTACAGACAAATGATCGTGGGTAAATGAGAGTATAACTGGCTCTAAAATATATATATTTTGATGCTGTTATCGTGGTACTCCAGACCACGATATGTAGCCCCATACCTCAATACTACAACCCCCGTGCTTAAAAGTTACTGTAGTATATGCATTCTTGCACCGGTGCCGGTGTGAAGACTACCGTCAAAGTCAAAGATAGCGGTTAGTAATAACGGAAACACCAGAACACAACTAATTAAACCTTCATAATTTATAAAAATTTCAAAAGAAACAACACATGATTTATATATTCAAAAGAGGAGAGATTTCATATTGTTCTGTGAACTAGAATAAAGTAAAACAAATAGAAGGTAAAACTAGTATTCTTCTTCTTTGTTTTCGTTGATGAGGCACCGTTGACAGATTATTGTACACTGACTTTGCATTTTACAAACACAGTATCTGCAGTTTTCACAGGTAACTTTGGTTTTACTGTTTTTGTGAGAACCACATAAGTAGCAGGTGGCTCGTCCTGTGCAAGCTGAAGTGTTAGGCTGCATGTTGGGGGGTTACTCTGTATTTGGGAAGAAAAATTGGACACACATCCTTGGGCCTTGGGTGGACAGAGTATATAGCCCTGTGTATCAAATGTTGTTCCATCAAGCCGTAGATCAAGGCATTAAGTATTTTCTTCTGGTGCAGGGATTGTCAATGTTGTTATTCAGATATATTTTATAGGAGTTGATCCCAGCTATATCTAGCTCCCTAAAGAATACGACTATAGGTCAACGTCTTGTTTTACGTGAAGTAGATATTGAGCACATTTGATCGATCCATGCCTCCTTTAGTGGTGTTATAGTCAATAATCGTGAAAGGCTTTCCAGTTTCAGGATCAAAGTCTTCCTTGTCATGGTCAGTTGATAATAGTAGCACAGCTTTGTTCTTTTTGGCGACATAGCTTGTTAATGAACATTTGTATTGAAACCCGAAAAGACTTGACTTAACAGGCCGTGATTTGTCTGCGAGAAATTCTGAGGGCATTGCCCTCTTGTTTTTCTTCAGGGTTCCCAAACACGTCAGTCCAATCTAAAGCAAATATTCAGCAAAACCATAGCTGGTGTAATAGACATCGGTACTTGCGCTCCTATTAGAATTATTTATTGGTTCCACTAATCGTTTTACAATATCCGTTTGTTTGTTATACGTGCTGAATGGGCCATCGACCTGCTTCCCACAATAAATTTCCAAGTTGAATGTATAAAACGTTTTACCGTCACACATTGCGTAAAACTTCAACCCATATTTTTCAGGTTTTTTAGGGTATATACTGGGTGAACCCATAACGACCACGGAATCCTACAAGCATTTCGTCAACTTGACGAAACTGAACTGTGATCCCCCTACTGACTAAATAAATGCGACACTGGCGCAATCTTATGTCAAAATTCATAACAAAAATATACACAATCACATGTGGCAGTTTCATTGGACTTCAAGGCGGGCCTTTCACAAAATTAGAAATGTGCGGCCCTTTTTACGCACATACGAGTGCTTGAGGGTTAATTGGGTGTCCACTCTATAATAGTTCCTTAGTTAATGTTATGCTTGCGGTTCTTGAACTTGTACAGGGAAGTCCCAAAACTCTACATATTAGCTCTGTATTAGACCTCCACGGTCTACCATCAGGCGTATTGCGCAATAACTGTAATTTCTCTACGTTCTTAATTAAGGGGGCGCCACTGTATATATTTGTTCATTGTAAAATTATGGTTTACCATATTTAAAAACTTGTATTTGTGAACGGATATTCTTTTGGAAGCACAAAAGATTTTACGTTTTACAAACCCGGGTTGATCCTAAAGGTGATTTTATTATTCATCTTATAGAGTCAATCCCTTATACATTAAAAAAAAAATTAAATTAAAAATGTCGTTCATTTTAATATATAAGAGGGGTCTCTACCTGAGTGCCATTGCCCTAAGTACCTGTCAAATAATGAAGATATGTATCTAATGACGGGGCGGCGTTTTATATTGCGCTGACATGAGGTATCGGGATTCAAGTCGATATGGACATAACAGTGCGAAAGGTAACTGTATAAAGTTGTATATTATATATGTAAATTATCTGATATATTGCTTTTAAATTTATTAATATGAAACTACAGAAATAAGGAGTTTATACTCCAACCCATCTGCAAATGCCTTATATAATAAGGACTAAACAAATTAGGTCAAAACAGCTATTCTCCTGGCTATATGCCAAACGCCGAGCGCTGAATTATATGACAAAATTTGTCGTATTTTTGTCTAACAGAGTTAGCACTAACAATACAGTGATTGTTCTAAAACCACCAAGAAAGATGCAAAGTGTCACCTATCTCAGGATATCGTTAACTGCAGACCGGTTTCGACCTTTCTATCTTGGGTCTCGTCAGTGCAGTGTAAATGAGTATACCTTCGACAGATAAAGCTCACATCTGGTAGACGTTGCTACGTTCCACCGCAGTAGAACGTACTAAACGCCATCTCTTGGTAGTTTAGAACAATCTAAATCGAAGTAAAAACTTGAGATCATCAATATAATGCAAAGTTTTACTACCAGAGGGTAACGTTCAAACTACAGAAATAAAGAGGTTATACTCCAACCCATCTGCAAATGCCTTATATAATAAGGACTAAACAAATTAGGTCAAAACAGCTATTCTCCTGGCTATATGCCAAACGCCGAGCGCTGAATTACATGGTTTTGGAATAATCATTGTATTTTTAGTGCTAACTCTGTTAGACAAAAATACGACAAATTTTGTCAAGTAATTCAGCGCTCGGCGTTTGGCATATAGCCAGGAGAATAGCTGTTTTGACCTAATTATATAATAGCTTGTTTAGTCCTTATTATATAAGGCATTTGCAGATGGGTTAGAGTATAAACTCTTTATTTTTGTAGTTTGAATGTTACCCTCTGGTAGTAAAACTTTGCATTATATTGATGATCTCAAGTTATTTATATGATTCATCGATCTAAATATTTTATCCTAAAGAGAGCATTTGTTTCACAAAAACAATTTAATTTAGGCATCACTACTTAATATGTTAAATAGTTTTATTTCACGTAACATTTATTTCACTTAACTAATATGTTATGTAGTACCTAGTAAATGAGAATAATATTTTCTATGTAATATGTTTGCATTGGTCAAAGGTTGCCACTGTATTTGAAGAAGTCAAATATATATTTGTTTCGCCATATCCAAAATCACTATTCCTTTGTCATAAACGTAATCCATTAACAATAAATAAATCATTCTCAGTGTAGATTTACAAAAATTGAGTAAGAGAATTGAGAAGATTACAAATAATAAGTGTAATAAAAATACATTATAACATGTAGAGTATATGTATATACTATATTAATATGTTTACAAATTACGTAATTTTATTGACAATACTACCGAAAAATATATACCTGGACTGTATAAGAAGTGCAAGGTAAATGAGAGTCCATCTTCATCATTCAATTAATTCCTGGGCATAATTTCCGGTAGTAAAATATCGTCTCAGTCTCTGAGTATGCCCTGCAAGTAATCACAGGCAGCTAGATAATCATCTTATGGTCGTATACTACAATTTTATGTGCCGTCAGTGCCCAGATGATAGGAAGGTTTAATATAGAAAAGGCTATATATATATATATATATATATATATATATATATATATATATATATATATATATATATATATATATAAACATTGATATATTAAATTAAAAGTTGCGTTTGCTCTTCATGTAGGAAATGAAATATTTCGGCAAACTGAAGACTTCATTTTTAGGATTGGTCGAAGCCCAGTCCTTGAACGCGATAGTGTTCTTGTTCTTCTTGTGTTTAACCTGCAGGAAGATATTGCCTTTGGAGAATTCAAATACAAAATCGTCAAATTTAACCATATTTATGATATTCGTTGATAAGCGCCATTCCTCCGGTCTCTTTAAGCCATTCAGTCAAGAGATATTGCCCTGGTATTGCGTTCTTTCGACCCCCATGTCGAAAGAATCCATGTTTTGTTCTATGAAGCCATGGGTGTAATGAGATAGACTGAAAGGGCTAGCGTTATTTGCATCCTTTAGTATCGACTAAATCGACCAACATACAGAGTTAATTAGGTGTTAGCAATGCTATTATCAGTTTTTAAAATGAAATGCCTAACTTTTCAGTGCATATATAAACGACACAAATAATATAACAAAATAGTATAAATAAAAAACAAGGAAATAGATTAGCGATAAAATTATCGAGCCAGAACACTTGTGATAAACGGTTTTCAGTATCGCGAGTTTTCAATATTCAAACGTGAAATGCATGGCAACTATTAAGAGTCAGAGCAGGATATAAATAGCGCTTGATAGGGATTCAAAATCCGTAACAGGTTAGTTACACATGAGAACGAAGTTATTTTAGCATTTAGCAAAACTGTCATTTTTGATTAGTTAAAAATATAGTGCTGTAAAAAATCAAGACTCACCCTTAATTTGGACAATTTCATGAGTTAAACTCAAAACTGAAAATAATTTTACAGGCATATTGGAGCGACGTATTACGTAAAATCAGTGTTTTATATTACAAGTTTTTAGGATCTCATGTATTGATGAATAACAGAGATGTTTAAAAAGCGGGTGTGTAGTTTATGAAAAATTATGAATTCACTGGTATTTCTATATTTGACTTGGACTAATACTTGATCAATTTACCCTTATTTTTTTTATTACATTTGATAAGTGAAAGTTCATACTATTTATTAAATTGTTTCAAGTTGCTGCTGGCATTTCTCTACAATTCGTCGTTTCAGTTCATCAAAACTTGGATGTTGAAGGCTTTGTTGGATTGTACACTGCTCTTGCCATAATCTTTCATAAATTTTCTACCGGCATAAGATCAGGACTTAATGGTGGCCATGACATAAGGTCGATTTCATACTGTTCAAACCAGTTTTTTGTCAATCTTGCAGAAAGAATATGTGCATTATCTTGTTGAAATATTGCACTATGATCTTGAGTAAGGGTTAAAAATGGTAAACAGGTTTTGATAAGCTGTCGCATTCATTCTGTCATTTACAAATGCTGGTTGGCTTTTCATATCCTTTTTGAGAGTTTCCCATATTGTAACAGAACCAACCGTTTGAGATCTTCTTAATATAATTTTTCGCTCCTTTCTTAAAACATGCCAATTCATTTTTTTTTTCGTCGCTAAAGATTACATGGTCCCAAAAGTTTTGGTTTTAAACATACTCCTCTGCAAATTTTAATCTGGCCTCTATGTGATGTCGCTTAAGTGCAGATTTCTTTAAACATTTCGTAAATTCGCCGCCAATTTTCTTATGAGACTGGGATCACAGTCTAAATTAAAACGACGAACAACCTGAGAATATGATGCTTCTGTAGTTGATAACTGACTCAGAATATCACCCTTTGTCGTCGGTTCAAATTTAAATGGCCGCCCTGAGCGCTTTCTTTTACCATAATTTTCGATTCCAAGTTTAAGAATGTTTTTAAAACACTTTGTGAACGATTAATAACACTTTACAAATTACTTACTTACGCAAATAACTCTCTCAAATCGTTATTCAAAATTTGTATTGGGGCGCATTCTCTTCGGTGTTTAAATCAAACTGGGTTTATACTTATTCAAACATACGTGATATTACTTCTTGCCAAGTGCAGTAGCATCCCGTAAGCATGTCATAGTTCAAGAGCAATAGCTCTATTTATCTATTAGTAGCCTGGCCTATTAGATAATATATGTTAAGGAATCTTTCTTGTAGGAGGTATAATCAATGCCATTAAATATATAAATGTAAATATAATGGCCCTGTATATTAGAGTAATATTTAAGTAATATTCCATAATGTGTACACTATATTAAAAATATGTATGAATGTTGATTTGTAAGTATAATGAATAATATCGATCAGAGATGTTATTACTGTTATTAACAATTGATTTGCTCTCAAGTGCTTTTTTCTATCACTTGTGTGATGTAACAACTCGGAGGGTCAAACAGCCTTGATGATGACAGTTGATTATACTATTAAATAGTAGCATGCTATAAATAGGCCCATATTTATTATCCAATTATGTATACAATTTAAAACTTACTAGCAGAACGAGTTTATCATTAATGTTTCTGGGCAAATATACGTAGAGACGTATTTAAAATTTCATAATTTTAAATGGCAAATTACATTTAGGTCTAGGGATTATTTGTATATAATCACTTCAAGGAAACTTCTATAGCCACGCCAGGCATTGAATTATACCTAAAAGCGATTCTCGACCCCTTTCTCGTGTTTCTGCACGATCAGATAAGGTTTCAAAAAATAAAACCCGTCACAGGTAGGATTCGACATTTGTTCCGGATTGGAACCGAACGACGTACAGCTATTTCGAACTTATTAGTTCTCATCAGTGCCGTACACGGTACGCCGATCCAGGACAAATGCCGAATGAAATTTATGGGGGTATACATCTTTATCGATACGATCTATGTCAGTAACATATAAGTCGGAAATCGCGAAAAGAACTAACAAACCGCCAAGCGTATCAAAGTAGTTCCCGAATAGCAAGGTATTACATAATCGCTATAGGAAACAACTACCCCTCGGGCTAAAGCCCCGCCAGGCATTGAATTATACCTAAAAGCGATCCTCGACCCCTTTCTCGTGTTTCTGCACGATCAGATAAGGTTTCCAAAAATAAAACCCGCCACAGGTAGGATTCGACATTTGTCCCGGATTGGAACCGAACCACATACAGCTGTTTCGAACTTATTAGTTCTCATCATTGACTGTACGTCACTGATGATTCCAATCCGGGACACATGTCGAATCCTACCTGTGGTAGGATTCTGATCGTGCAGAAACACGAGGAAGTGGTCGAGGATCGCTTTTAGGTATAATTCAATGCCTGGCGGGGCTTTAGCCCGAGGAGTAGTTGTTGTTTATAGCGATTATGTAATAGCCTTGCTATTCGGGAACTACTTAGAAAACCGCTTGGCGGTTTGTTAGTTCCTTTCTCGATTTCCGACTTATATGTTACTTTTAAAAATATGTCCAGTAATATACTTTTCTAAAACATTGTTAAATATTCCAAAGGACCCTGTACATAAATAGTTTACACGAAGGTATGTGAAATAAAATACATAAAATAAAAATTATTAAAGAAATGGAAAAACTAAAATTTCCATAAGTGAAAGCAAATGAAAGTAAAAAACATTAATAACATGTTTCAAATTTGTGTTATTAAATTACTGACAAATTTGCTGACAAAATACTTTTGTAAGGTGGCATCATCCAGAGATGATTAAAACTAATCTTATGCTCATAATATGAAAGCAGCAGCATAAGATTAGTTTTAATCATATCCAGATGATGTCAACTTTGTTGGCGAAACGCGCAAGTGTAGTGTATAGTATTTGGTGTTTTGTGGAAAACTAAGTCAGTGTTATCTTCACACCAAATGTTCTAACCCATTCCAATATTTTGTAAAGGGATAAAACTCTTAGATTTTATTTAACTTGGTTTGCAATCAGATACGATACAATAATTACATAGTTTATTATACGATAATTAAGTAGTACGATATAATTAAGTAGTTTATTTTTTATTGACAATTTAGACTTGTCCAATCAACCAGTTATTTTTTTATTTTTAAGTCAATTTGTTTTTTTTAAATATGTGTTGTTTCCAGGTACTGTCTAGATGGGGTTCAAGTATTAACGGTTGTTACTTGAGATTCGATTTCCTGGTTGAGATGAATTGCAGGACAATGTTCTTTTCTAATAGTAAATGTTATATGGGACGATTTTGACCCATTTACTTTTATCTTTTGCCAACCACTCCTCAAGTGGTCCTAGATGATATTGAAGATTGTGAGTTGCAATGTTGAGATCATCTCTAGACTGTGTTATCAGCGAATATTCCAGTAGTTATCTGTCTTGAAGTTGATAGATCAGATGTATACAAAATATATATTCAGAAGAGGGCCTAATATACTTCCTTGCGGCACACTGAGTAGATTTGAAAACAGTTGGGAGTTTCTCCATTAACTTTCGTTTAGAATTGTATTTGGTTTAGATATGATTTCAGTACATTAAAATACTTGTTGGGTAGATTCCTTTTGATTTTGAATAGTAGGCCTGAATGCCAGACTTTATCAAAGGCCTGGCCTACATCTATAAATAATGCGGTACAATGCTGGTGATTTTCCATTGATTTGTTGATGTGCGCACCTAGTGTGCACGATGACATGTACAGACCTAGTTACCATTCTTATCCTGGAAAACGTAATTGGGATATCAACATGTTATTTATTTCAGTGCAATTAAAAATGAAGTAATTTCCTGTAGTTCAAATACCATTTGCTCTATTCCTCGCTTATAAAAATCACAATAAAATAATAGGACCGTAAGCAAACAATTCACTGAAAATAAAATAAAAGAAAAGAAAAGTGAAACGCTAAACTAGTACCTATCTTAATGCGGGCGCGAAAACCTGTGAATTTTCATTTAGTAATTATAATAAAACTTATAAGAACTACAAAAATGGATTTTAAGTACTTTAAATAGAAAATTACAACGTACATATTATATTGTACCTAACTCTAAAAAATCCATATTAAGCTGACAACAGCGCATTTCTCTTGAAGACTAGTAACGGCAGCCGATGTTGTTGGAAGGATAACGCCAAAATTGTTGCCAACTTTTTATTGTTTGCGAAAAAAATATCATGGTATAATGTTCTACAGTTCAAAATACATCGGTGGTAAAAATATGTATACAACTCGAAGACTCACCTTGTATAGCACTTCTATTTCGTATAATAAAATTGACGATAATTTCTAATATAAATAGTCATAAACACAACACAAAAACACATAAGATTTTATTTAAAAATATCATAAGCTACTATCGTACGCATAATTTAAACGATTTTATTTAAAAATATCACGGGTGACTGACCAAACTTATTAAGTTACTAAAAAAGTATTTGGCAATTATTGACTTTAGCGTAAAACTCTCAAATCCTCACCAAAATGCTACCCTCTATTTTCGAGGGTGCTGAATAAGAATCTGGCTTCAGTTTTTGGTGGTTGGACACAGTTTTCGAGAAAATTAATTTAACAACTCAACATTCACTTTACATTATATGCATACCTAATATCAACCTTCCGTCGGGCGCAGTCTGAATCCAAACACATTCGGGCGCAGTGCATGTGAGAGATCCCATAACAAATCTTACACAATTTAGATTTTAATAAGGCGGAGACTCCATTAAACGCTTATTTTAATTAATACAATACAATAATAAATATTTCACACTAGTTTTTAATCGCAATAATTAAATTTACATAAAAGAACACATTTCATGTTGTAAAACAATAAATTTGGAATATTTTTATAGGAGAACCAGCTATTAACAATTTTTTTCTGTTTTAAGGACAAAACATATAATTAGTATTGAACAATAGTTTGAATATAAAAGACAAACCACCTATTTTTGTCATATAAATGTCACAAAGTTATGTATAAAAGAAATGGTGGACATGAATTACAAAGAAAAGTTGTTATATAAGTAACTATCTATTTTAAGCGTAAATAATTATAAATCCTCTTCATCATGTTAGCATGTTCCAAATAAAAATAAACGTCACATTGTCGGTAACGATATTCAGTATAAACCACTAATTTAACACTAAATTAACACCCAAATGTGTTAATTTTGAATAATAATACCATAAATGCCAGAATAAGTAATTGTAGAGATCCCAAAAATATAATTAATTTATATAACAAAATAAATCTAACAAAATAAAAAAATGAAAATAATGACGTAATCAGGCGCAATGCATCTGACAGATCCGGGTGGCCTATACAAGGTCAGGGAATGCACTAAAAAGTCGACACCATATCGAGTGTCGAAAGAGTGGTTTGGAGCTAGGATGCTATGTGCGAGTTAATATTCGTAATACACACGAAAGGGCAAAGAAAAAAGTGACTGCCGGATCTCACAGATCCGTTGCGCCCGACGGAAGGTTAATGTAAGTAGACGTTACAACACTTCCTTTACACATATCACACATTAAAACCGTCACAAAATTTATTATTTATTGCGATTTTTTTAATTTACTTGCAATGTTTACAATTTTCATACAGCCGTCAATTTGCTATCCAACCTTTTCAAGTTATAGAGGGCGCTGGGATAGCAGATGGACAGCCTCATGAAAGTTGTAAACATTGCAAGTAAATTTAAAAAATCGTAATAATTAACAAGTTTTATGACGATTTTAACGCATGATATGTATAAAAGGAGTGTTGTAGCATCCACTTACGTTAATATTAGGTATCTACGTAATGTAAAGTGACAGTTATTTGAGAAGAAAGTGGTGCAGTGGCGGCTCGTGATGAAATGAAACGGGTGTTCTGCACAGGGCCGATCCTAGGGTATTGGCCGCCCGCGTGCAAATTTCAAATGTATCCAAACTACTGGCGCTACAGGCGCCGCAAAAAAATGGCGCAAAAAAAAAATTGAAAATTTTCAAGGTCACGCGTTTTCCTGATACTTCAGAATTTTTATGTAAAATCCGTTTATACAAAAATCTTTGACAAGAAAAATTTTTGGAATTTAATACCTTTTCGAAGAACATTCATGTTTGCCGTCATATTCTTTGGTTAAGAGAAAAAATAAAAAATAGATAGAAAATATATGTATATGGGGCACGCTTTTAGTATTTTGGCAATAGGTAATAGCAAAATAAACTAACATGTACAGTATGTATGATGGTTGTCAGTCACACTGAGGGTGCCGCCGCCAGCTCTCATTCGAATGTACTATTCATGTTAGTAGTTAGTAAAATGTACTGTATAAGCCATTGATTTATACGACGTGTTGATAGATGGCGCGCGGAATATCACCGACCGAGCGTCACATTTTGTAGGTTTCAGGTATGTCCAAAAACGTTCAATCGGTTCATCATCGACAATATATCTTAAAACTACCACTAACTGAGTTTTTGCCGATACATCAGTTGGTTCGTCTGCCATAACTGCCAAAAATGAAGATTTGTTAATTTCTTTAATTATTTCTTCCTGACATACTTTTATTATACAGTCTAAAAGATCATTTTGTATTTCTTTAGGTTCCTTTAAATACTGAAGCTTTTTGTAGATGCTCGCTTAAAGTTACATCAAGCTCAGCAGAAACATTTATCAAACCACGAAATATCCCCGGGTTTTGAGAGGTTTCAGCTTCATGTCCTCGCAGCGCCAGTTCAAAGGCCCCACAAAACTTTATGCAGTTTATAATTTTTGACAAAACGTATCTCTTTTTTGTCACATTATAATTATACTTTTGCACATTTATCCAATAAGCTGAATCTAACTGCGCTTTAATATTAGGTGTCCCTAATAAAGCTAATTCCATTGTATTATGTAGATGGCTTTTGGAGTTGTCGTGCTTTTTTATTTTTTCAGTTAAGTGCACCAAATCTGTCACCCCTACCTCCGTCCATGCTTTATCACCGCCAAGAAGCAAACAAGGAAAACAAAATATCGAATTTTTTTGTTGCACCTACAAATCCAACTGTTCTTCGAATAAATGTCTCTATTAAATTGACGTATATATGCTTTTCCGCGGCTAACACCTGCAGTCTCAACAACAATATCGGGCAATGGCCTACCATTGTTTTTTAATCAATTTTTTCTTCATAAGAGTATTTAAAAAATCGCTTCACATGAACTAAATTATAAACTAAATCCATTGTCACTATCACAGTATATAAATATTAATAATTAGTACAATAAATCACTACACTAATTCACAAAACAGTATTTAAAATCTCAAATTAACACGAAATACGAAATAGGTACGATTTACGCCCGCCAAATGTACGAGAAGTAGGAAGGAGTAAACATTCACTACTGTTGCCTTAGCTGGAAAAAATACAGCTCACTAACCGTGTAAATTCGCGCATTTACGAGCGCCAAGTGTGGATTGTCGCGGGAGTTGAGGGGGAGGACGGGTGTGCCGAGCCGTGCTGAGAACTACCTCGTGTGGCCCAATTCAATGTACCGCGACGCCCTCGCGTAGAGACCCAGATAATTCATCTGGTCTACTACTCAATAGAGGACGGCGGGCAGAATGCGACTTTAACGCAAGCACGTGCGGTTTAGCTGCACCAACTAACCAAATTATTTTATTAATACATTTTAGTAATTATTACGTCGCGAAAATATACAAACATCTAATTTTTTTGGGAGTTCTGCAGCTCTGCAGCACCTATACACCAGCCGCCCCTGAAGTCGTGTCACGTGCGGAAATGTTGAAAATTCATTTTTTTCGAAAACATTTCTCGAAGTCAAATGTTGGTGAGGATTTGAGGGTTTTACGCCAAAGTAAATAATTACCAAGTATTTTTATGGGAACGTGAAAGACTTTTAATGAACGAGTTGCAAAAAAAAAACCGTATATAAAACGAAAGAGTTAGGTACCCTACAAACCAAATTATAAACCGTATTATGTCACTCACTGTATAATAATGAATTAATGAAGTACCGTATATATGTGGCAATAAATGTTCATTTATATATGCGAGGGTACAAATAATAAAACAAACTGTTTAGTGTTGATGGTGATGAGATAGATGAGCCTAACAAACTACGATGCGCGGTACATTTAACATAATAATCCTTCATCGCAACTACAATCAAACGAGGTAGAAAAAATGTGCGAAATCCACCTCCACGCCCAGTTCAGCCGTGTTCAAAAACTTATGTTTGCATTAGTATAGTTTTCAGGCAATGTTTTGCACAACACGCGGCCGCCGCGCCGAGTTAGTTTAAAGCAAACCGCGGAACGGAACGTTTTAAATCGTCATTTTTATCGCAAAAAGTACATTTAACTACGCGCTCTTCCTCCGGTTCGACCTGTCGCATGTCGGCTGCGTTACGTTAATTTGTTGTTATTTATTAGGGAGTGTCCTCGATTTTTTGTTTTTTTTTTTCGTTCGTTTAACAACGTTTTGACAGAAGCCAGACATTCGTTCAGTGCAATTGTTTTGTGTAAAAGTGCATCGTTAATCGAACCAGTGCATAGTAGTGTTTTTGTTCCGTTGCATAAGCCGACGTCTCTGTGGCCTTGTCTGTAATTGGAATTTCTTCTAGAGTCCGCTAATTGTCTTTATGAGTTTTATATATCAGTTAGTTTATTTATACAACAAAGCCGATTAGAAGTGATTTTTTACAAGGAAGTTCGACGTATTTGCGGTAAGACGTGAGCGAGAATCTACAGCAGAATTTTATTCTTATTTTAAGCATTATAGGGTGATATACTCCTCATACACATCTGAATAAACGTTGATTATTTATTGATATGATATTACACAGTAGCTGTACCTTTAATTTAAAGATACGGGGATGGAAACATTAACTTGAATACATTTTATAACTCGAATATGGAGGTAAATTAAGAAGAGATCTCTTATTAACCAGGAAAAAAGAAACAAAAACTAGAAAAAACCTTTTTTTTCACGCAGTTTTTCCCTGTTTTAACCATGCAAAAGATAGTGGCATCTACTGCTTCGTAAAAATCGGATGTCAAGCTTCCCAGTTAGATGTCCTTTATATTCTATCAAAACGTAGTCACCGATCTGTAGAGCTGATGTTGCGGTTTCAGTAGAGTTCACATTGGAGTTTCCCTGTAAAAACCAAAAATAATAAAAAACTAAGTGGCACAAAATTATACCATCAAATACACTTTTCTTACAAATTAGGTCATACATCGTAAATAAAACAAGATACAGGGACTTCCCTTTAGGAATAAAATCTCAATTAATATGTAAAACAGAATATCAACGGTAAATAAGTAGAGTTACCTCCAGAACACAAACTATACAGCGCCAGCGTGATCGTGATGATGTCAAAAATCTGACGGGTGTCAACCATTTTTAGGAAGCACGAAGAGGTTCGGTAGCACCGTAACAAACTACACACCAGAAAGCGTATTAATCACTGTCTCTATCGGCGAAAAAAGAAACTAGAAAAGTTAACCCTATCCTAGTACATGGTGTGAAGTAAAAAAAATTGGGTATGGCACAATCTAACCCCATATAACAATGCCACCCCCACTTTACGGTACTGTGTCTTTTTGAAAAAAAGCTGGTCAAAGATAAAATTCATCAATTAAATTCTCTCGTATTTCCGGAGTAATGTGTTTGATCTCATGTCTTATTCTTTGCTGTTACCAGGTTTTGTTTCAAAACGCTTCTTTTCATGTACCTACCCCTCATATGAGTAAATTAAATGGATTAAGATCCAGAAGTCTGGGGAAACAGTCAAGTGCACATTTTGTATGCATTTTACGATGGATGCAGTGATGATCATCAGTAAAATTATTTTTTTTATTTTGTTAAGGTAATAATTTGAAAAAAATTTAAAACGAAGTAGGCGTTGTATCCTTTCGATGCGACCTTTAAAATGAAGTGTCAAGGCGTTATCCCTTACATTTGAAAAAATGTGGTAGACGATTATAGCCCCCAGGGTGGAGATAACTAAAGGTCATTACCCCTGAAGTATGCGCACTGAAAATTAAAAATCATATTTCAGGATTTTTTATTGATTTCGTCAATATTCCAATTGCATTATTTGTGCCAGTTAAGCTTTTCACCCTGTATAATTTCTATTAATTATTTATCACCAGCGAAACTAAAAGAACGGATTATATTTCAACTATGTTTAAGTTTATATTAATTTGAATTAAAAATTGGTATACCTACGTGTCAAACATAACAGTGATTGTTTGATATTAAAACAGTAGACTGTTAGTTTAAATATATAATTTCTATCAATCATTTAACACTAGTAAAACTAAAGGGGGTAAAACTGAAATTCGTCTATTTTTTACTCCATATTAAGTAACTAAAATTCATCAATAACGCGTACATCTCACCTTTACCTGATTTCTTATATTTTATTATAAGAAATATTATATATGCTTGTTTAAATAGCTTTTCTTCGTAAAGTAAGAATTAACATATTGTTTATCATCAACATATTGGAACAATTAACGTATCGTAACATTTTATATTTCCCCGTACAAAATTTCTAGTTATAGTAATAAAAATTATTCTGAAATCCCAAACGTTATTATGTTAAGAGCGTGTTGTGTTTTGAGCTTTTATAAATTAAAATTAAATTATACAGAATTCTCACATACTATCAGTTATCATCTTTCTATATACCTATTCTTTCTTGGTATATTTTCATCAAGACCTTCAGATCAATCATAACAATTTTTTAACGTGAAACGGCTTCTCTTGAAAATAGAGCTAATGCGAACGATGAGAGAGTTCTCATCACGTCTTACATTCGGTTTAGTCTGACGTCAGTTTGCCTGGCATACGACATATCTACAGATAACATCATTACACTCTTCCAATATTCATATTCCTGAAAAATTCGGGAGACAAATTGTCAATTTTGTTGTTCCAAACACCCCAAACCTAATAATATTTCTGTATATGTATTTATGCTCATTATTTTCTTTATTTGCAGATAATTAAAATGCAATGCACTCACTACTTGCGTATTTATTTTTATGGATAATATTATTTTTATCGATATCGTTTCTGCTAAACTGCCAATTTTTGTATTAGATTCTAAATAAAAATTGTATTCTTAAAAATTTGTAGGACTTACTTAAAGATTTGTTCAAATAATAAAGAAGATATCGTAAGTCATTGATTTTAATTCGATATTTTGGGTATAATACACCGGGAGATTGATGACGAGTTGTACAAGCTCCGACTACAATAACCAGAAGAAATGGTGATAAACTTTTCTTCGTTCTTGATATACGAAGTGATTTCTTAATTCAAACGAAAAATTTTAATGTGTTTATTTTGTACGTACGTTGCAGGATTTTAATAAAATTTGGGTCACGGTACACGTGGCGGTAGGCCATTACGGAGCCCACTGAAAAATAAAAAAATCCGGAACCGGATCAAGTATGTGAATTTTTTATACATTCACAAACATAACCCTGTAAACAAATTTTATTTATTTTTTAAAAGCAATGTTAACCTAAGTGAATAAGATTTGTTTTCTATGTGAATAAGATTGTTATAGTTTATTTCATCGTTATTTGCCAAATAAAAAATCTCAAAACATACCGTGGCTTGTTTTATGGCTAGGTTTAGGTAGAATGTTCCGTTTATCGGCAAGATAAGAGAGTTTTTTATTTGGCAAATAGCGGTAAAATGAATAGTACACTTATCTGTAAATGAAGAAAGATCTAATGTTTAGAAGTGAAATTTCACATAATACTTCAAACCTTATGTGCATTTTGTTGTATTTTACAACTAATACAGCAAATTAAAGTAATGGATAATTTGAAGTATGTTACTTTCAAAGCAAGCGTATAATGCAAGTTTTTAAGGAAATTCTATTAACCTATTTATTTTATTTATTTTAGTTATGTTGCATACATAACTCAATTTCTTTACAAATTATATTCAAAATTAAATGCTCCAGCCTCCTGATATTTTTTTGTTTCCTATTTAGGTGTCTAATAGATTTTCCAATAATTGCAGGATATCTTCGCAATACTCATTTTTCTAATTAATTAGTATTTATGTATTCTGAATATACGCATTTTTTCGAATATCCCTATAAAAATGAGATCCTCCAGTGGTTTGAGATTCGAATTGCTAACTGGACACGCAACAGGACTTTGATAACCCTGGTAAAAGTCGAGGTAATGCCTAATACTTTGGATTAGGTAATGGCATATTGGAAGAAAATACTTTTACCGGGAATAATTTTACCTGGATGTCTTCTAAACAATATTTTAGAAAATATCCTACAAAAAGTTCTACGAGACCAGTTAGACGTCAAAATAATATGGTCCAATTAACCGATTATTTATAATTCCACATCACACATTAGCGCTAAATGTGTGATAAGCACGAATTTGTTTAATTGCATGTAGATTACATCAACGCCATAAGTTTCTATAGTTGTACACACCATCTCTATTTAATATTGACTCATCTTCAAAAAGAAGTCCTGTAAATATTTGAAAGGTCGGTCATCCATAAGAACCGAGGCAAGCTGTATTGTTTTGTGTTTTTTTCTCCTTTTGGCTTCGAGTTTGTAGAAAGAACTCATTTACCACTGACAGTTGCACTTTTTTTAATTAATTTAAGAACACTAGACACGATTATCGAGGGAGATAAGTAATATGGGTATAACACTCTCCTTGCTCTGGGCTCAGTCACAGCATTAAACACAGATAGTTAGACCACTGTATGACTGGAATAGTTATACAAATAGGTAAATCACATGGAAAACGAAGTCTAACCTGACTTTATTTTATTACGAAGTCTGACTATAAGTCGTAACTTTATATTCTTTAAGAATGTAACTAAGGTTCAATGTATCATTGTATTGTTTAAGAAAAGTGGGGTCTGAATATTAAGTCTGTACTTGTTCAAATATGGTGTCCATTAAAAATTACATACAAGTGTTCAGGATTGCTTAAAGTATCGGTTAACGTACTAATATTAGTATTTTCTAGACTTTTAATTGTCTTGGGGTTAAACATTGAACATGCTGGATGTGATAAGTATATTTTGTCAAGAAAAAGGTCTTGGTTTTAGTCAAGATTCTCCATACGGTTGATTAAGATTACACTTCTACTTGGATTTTGCTGGATCACATTTATGATATTTTCATGATTTTTATTCACCTCGATATTTCCATGAGCTTTTGAATTAGAAATCGACCGTGTTGTTTCAAATGTAGATGAATTACAATGGAAAAAAATGGCAAGATCTTCTAAGGTACTCAATAAACAATAACAAAATAACAATAATAAACAGTAAGGCAAACAGTAAATAAGGGTTACCACTAAGTTGATACGTATTAAATGTTTTGCATAATATATCCTTTTAGTCCACAATTAAATGTAGTTTATTTCTGTGATAACACTTAAATTTGTAGACGCTATTTGAGAACACTGATAGTGTGCTAAATTGAAAATTCTAAATCATAATAACAAAATATTATCGAAAGCGAAAAACATACTGGAATGCCTTAATGGCTGGTTACTACTTGTAGAATTAATTGAGGGTCTGGGTCTGAATGTGAGATATTCTATTAGTTGTAGGTTATTGTTAGCAAACCTTTTTTCATTAGTGTCATTATGTTATATGTCCAACGAGAAAAATGAAAATAAAGTAGGAAATAAAGTTTGTTATAGTCCAAAATTATCAATTTTAAAAATTGATAAATTTTGCTTTTTCGCACTTAGCTATACTAGCGGAAAAGTTGTAATCGTGTAAAGAAAAATGGAAAAAAAGTTTTCGTTTATTTTTCGTTTTTCAGTCTAAAAACCAAAAATATAAACAGTTTAAAAACCTTAAAACGGATTTTTCCGCACGTAGAACATCTCTGTCTCGAAATTGAGTGGCCGAGAAAAAAAAATTTAATGTGCAGCACAGTACACGTGATAGAAGTGAATACTTCTTTAGAATAGAGAATGAGAGAGTTTAAGAGTGAGAGATTGAAAAAGAGAGAGAGAGCGAGAGAAAGGGAGAGGGATAATTTCAAAAGAAATATAACAATATAAAATTTGTGTAAAAAATATTCGGTTTATTCATTATCTACACTATCATCGGCTGGTGGTTCAATTGCTAATACTGATATGATTGGTTTGTGATAACTAAAATATGAAATATATGTTCGTGATTCGATATTTTCTAGATAACGTGTAAAAATTACATCTATTGTTGTTCCGGATTTTGTTGTTGATTCTTTGGGATTGTTATTTATAAGCAGACCAAATGTTTCTCGAAGAAAGTTAATCAACGTCAAAGAATCATTGGATCCGAAATTTACATTGAAATCTCCCCCGAGAGTCAAAGGGATTTTGTCTTCTCCTCTTCCAAGTACATTTGCACCTGTGTGGCTGTAAACCAGTAGGGAGCGGTGAATGAAATATATTATATCTTCTAGATTTTGGTTCGGTGAGATATAGATGGCTGCGATGACGATATTTTTTCATCGCTTCGTACTGAGTTTATATCGCTCTCTCTTGCTACACTCCCGTGTGGCGTCAGAGTTGTACGTACTCGCGCGCATGCGCGCCATACTATATTTTCTTCTATTGCCTAGTATTCAATGAATACGTGGCTCTCTCTCTCTTGCTCGTACGATGCTTCCTAAATTATTCCCCCTTCAAGCAACTTAGACCTTGGACTTAGCGTATGAGTGGGCGTTAAAGACGAAGGACCGCACAAAAGGGAGACGCGGATAGCCTAAACTAATATATATGATGTTTAGCTCTCTTTCTCTATGTTATATATCTGTGTACGCTGTCTTGTAACGAAGCCTGTGTTTTAGGTGTACCAAATGTATAGCTCTCTTTCTCCTTCTTTCTATGTTATATCTTTTTTCTCTCTCGTGTAACGAAATCTCGAAACATTACATTTTTTCCAATTCACTCTCCATTCTCGTCAAATATCAGAACGCCGCCAAAGAAGTGTACACTTCAATAAACCAACAAATAAATGCAGAATATGTGTTTTATGCGACTGTTTTACTGTTTACAAATACACCATCATCGTGCTTTCTCATGGCCCATGGACAAGGTGGAGGGTGTCCTATCCACCTCAAAATCAATAGATGTCATCTGGTAGACGTCCCTAATTAGAATCAGTCGAGACCCGATCGATCCGACACTATTTAATTGAGTAATCGTGCTAACAAAAAAAATTTCTCAAATAGTCCACCATTGTACTTACTCATAACCCATGTACATGGCAGAGTGTGTTATATCCACCTCAAAATCAATAGGTGTCGTCTGGGAGACGTCCCCAATCAAAATCATTCAAAACCCGATCGATCCGACACGATTTAGTTGAGTTATCGTGCTGACAAGAATAAATGCCGACGACAATAACGACACACACACAGCAAAAAATTTTTTAAAAACCATTTTTTTAGGCCGAAAAACGAAAAATAAACCCAAAAAAATGTTGCTTTTTCACTTTTTCTTTACACGATTACATTACTTTTCCGCGTATAGTGGAGTGCGGAAAAGTAAAAGTTCACCCTATAAACACATTTATATAAAAACTCAAAGATAGAAGGATAATCAGTTAAATACTCCTTTAACTGTTTATCCTTCTATCCTTGAGTTACTATACAGCAAAGTGTTTATAGGATGAACTTTTCGACATGTATAAAAAATATTGATACAGATTTTTTTTTATTTTTGAATGGTATCTGTAATGACCTACTACCCAGTACACTATGCACTAAGTTTGAATAAATTCGTACATCGTATCTAGTAGATGCACACATTGAAAGTTTTGGTTCGAGTAGACGACTATTTACTGTAAATAACGTACAATAATACAAAAATAACAACGATAATATACTTAATAACAATAGTACTTATTACAGTATAATAATATGTGTAACTGAAAAATAAGTATAGCTATATATTAATTTAAGTAAATAAATTAGATACATAATAAGAGTATTACGTGATACATAATTACATGAACAAGTAATAACATATTTTTATGGAATATAATTATATAGAGGTCACGGAAAGACATTTTGTAAAAGTAAATCTACTTAAACAGTACTCTTATTATACTAATACCAGTATAGTTATTATTTTTTATGTATTATTTATTTCCATATTCACAATGTAAATTTTATGGGGTATTATATTATCATGAAAAGTCAAAACACTGCTAATGTTGTGTTCTGAAATCCTGCTTCACATCGTTCATAAACTGAAGATGTCGGTCCGTTGTAACACATTTTCCCTTATTGTACAAATGCCAGTAAGCAATGCAAATTTTTCACGATGTAAATATAGTATCCAGTACCATAATGCGTAAGACTCGCACCACTACTCAATCAGCATCAATAGTAAACTAATGCTTACTAAGAAATAGGTTCCTGTATACATATGCATGTATCAATCAGATAACTTGTTTATTATATTGTTACGGAATTCTGCATAGATATTAGAATATTTATTATATATAGTCTTACTCGCTAAAATATTGTTTTAGTACCGTGGATATTTTTATATCAATCGGACATATTATCTGCATGAGTTGTATTCTTGTTCACAAAATAATAGAACAATAGGTAACAATAAGAACTTCTCTGAAAAATAAATAACTCAATACCAATTAAATTCGACAGATTGTTTACTGTGAAGTGATAAAATTGGTTTTCAAAAATTAGTTTTTTATCAACTGTTGTTTTTAATTTGTGACGTGGCCATTTGTGTTTACCCAGAAATATGCTGCGGTGTCCCTTGAAAACTTACCGTGTCCAAGATTGAACATGTTTTTTTAAGGCAAATATATTTAAAGTACGTATATGTTATTTTTGCTAAAAATAGGTTAGAATTTGAAAAGAAACCTGTGGCATCCCTAATTTATTTTTTATTTTGACATCTTTCTTAAAATTATTTAACTAATCGAAAATAAATTATATACACCAAATCAAATTTTATACGTAAAAATTTGTATTTAAATTATATTTTTAAATATTTACAATGTTACTAAAAGTAATTAAATATTCAAATGGTATGCCTTTTAATCCGTTTTGGGTTTTTAATTCTTTGGTCTCATTTGGTAGTTCATAGATACTGATCACTTACTAACAAAATATAGCAATCTCAATTACAAAAATTAATGAACAAATACATAAAAAGTAGACCACATGATATTTGAATTCATAAAATAACTCTATCAAAACACACTGCGGTAATAGTATACAATCAGCGAAGGAAATAAAGAACATTTCAGAAATTCAGGTAAAAATTTTAACTCTGGAAAATAGTAACGAAATAATGGACATAATTAGCTATCTACATGTAAACAAGTATAAGTTGACTGAAGCACTATTTTCCTATACTTTGTTTTAACACGTCTTCAGGAGAATTTAACTACGATACATAATTTTATCTATTATATTGCAGTTTTCATATGTATACTGTATGTTTTCTGTAAATCTTCCCTCAATTTTGAGATGAAAGAATCGGTTTAATCATAGTCTTCCAATTTTGGACCTTGTTGGAATAATTCTCGTTGTTTCACTTCGGTTTTTTTTTTATTAATTTCTGAGGGCTCTGAAATATTCCCCACAAAACACTGAAATATGTGTATGATTACTACTGTTTATAATTACTTATGATGTATTTAAGCCTTTACTTTTCTTTCCTCTGCGCCTATAAAACTTATGATACTCATCATCATGAGGTCAGTAGTCCTAAGATTGGTTGGACGCTAACCTCCATTTTCTCCTATCTTGTGCTAACCTACGCATTTCGCTAATTGTACTACAACCTACATCCCTTACTATTTGCGAGCAGTGGTCTAATCTAGGCCTACCTCTGCCTCTCTTCACTCCTATTTCTGTCTATTCTGACTATTCTCCCATGTCTTAGCAAGTGGCCTACCATTCTATCTCTTCTCTTCTTTATGTTCTTCCACATACTTCTTTTCTCGCCGACTTTCTCTAATACTTCTTCGTTTCTAACCCTATCAGTCCACGGTATTTTCATCATTCTTCGGTAACACCACATCTCAAAAGATTCTAATTTCTTCCTACTTGATTCCCCTACCGTCCAGGTTTCACAACCGTATAGTGCCGTGCTCCATACATACGTTTTCAAAAATCTCTTCCTTGTTTGTAAGTTTATTACCCCCGAGCATAAAAGTACTTTCTTTTTATTAAAAGCTACTCGACCCTGCGCTATTCTCTGTTTTATATCTTTATCGCTTCTTCCATCCCAATTTATTTTACTTCCTAAATAAGTGAAGTCTTAACTTCCTCCAATCTTTCATTATTAATTTGTACTTTCGTTATTGCTCTGCTCTCGCACCCTCTGCACACTAACACTTTAGTTTTATTTTTATTCACCCTCATTCCGTATTCCTCTGTCAACACTGCCTCCATTTCGTTCAAAACTGATTCTAATTCCTCCTTACTAGATGCTAATACTGCTATATCATCCGCGAATCTCAGCATTTTTAGTTTCTGTCCCTGTACTTTAATCCCGAAATTCACTCTTTTACCACATTAATCGCCTCTTCGATGTACAGATTAAAAATTAGTGGTGATAGCGTACATCCTTGTCTTACTCCTTTCCTAATACCTACTTCCCTTCTTACCCCTTCTACTTCTATAACAGCAGTTTGCTCTTTGTATAGATTGTGTACTCATGATATTAGATTTATATATTTATTTTCTGACATATATCTTGGTATCCTCTATTTTTTGAGTCAACTATTTGCTTCGTGTAGAAAAGAGTAGGTTAAAATCATTTGTTGGAAGCAGCGTCATTCTCATTGTTTTAGTTAGCCTTTTTTATTACTTTCATAATATTTCTAAATATGCAAACTCATAGCTCTGAAATATTCCCCACAAAGCAGTGAAATATGTATATTATTACTATTGTTTATAACCACTTGCAATGTGTCCAAACCTTTACATTTCTTTCCTGTACACTTATAAACTTCTGAATTGTATTTTCTGACGAATATCTTTTGTCATCCTCTATTTTTTGAGTCAACTGTTTGCTTCGTGTAGAAAAGAGTGGGTGAAAATTATTAACTGGGAGCAGTATTATTCTCATTGTTTTACTTCGGCTTTTTCATTACTTTTCCGCACTCAACTATACCAGAGCGGAAAAGTAATGTAATCGTGTAAATAAAAATGGAAAAAAGATTTTTTTCTAGCGTTTATTTTTCGGTCTAAAAACCAAAAAAGTTGTTTTAAAAAAATGTTTGTCTGCGTGTGTCGTTGTCGTCGGCATTAAAATGTATTGTTAGTACGGTAACTCAACTAAATCGTGTCGAATCGATCGGGTTCTGATCGGGGACGTCTCCCAGACGACACCTATTGATTTTGAGGTGGATAGGACACACCCCACCCTGTCCATGGGTCATGAGAAAGCATGATCGTGGACTATTTGAAAAAAGTTAAACTTTCGCATAAAACACATATTCTGCATTTATGTGTTTGTTTATTTTTTTCTCGGCCACTCAATTTCGAGATAGAGATGTTCTACGTGCGGAAAAGTCCGTTCTATGGTTTTAAAACTGTTTATTAACTTAATAATATTTTTAAATACGTTTATAACTATTTGTAATGTGTCCAAATCTTTACATTTATTTCCTGTACTACTATAAACTCCATGATGTACTAGATTAGTATATTTATATTCTGAGACATATCTTTTGGTACCCTCTATTTTTTGAGTCAACTATTTGCTTCGTGTGGAAAAGAGTGGGTGAAAATCATTTGTTGGAAGTAGTGTTATTGATCATATTTTGACCATATGTCTGTTACAGGAACTTGTCTTGGTCACCACCGTAAAAAGATAATTTATAGCTTCTCAAGGTCGATTATCATTCATGATCTAGACTCGTTAACTTAAATCACGATGTTATTTTATGAATATGATGCAGTTTTCTGTAATGTAAAATAAGTAGTTACTTTCTGTGACAGAAATATAAACAGTTTTTTTTGTTTTTTTACTTCTACCATTTGCCATAAATTGATGTATTTAATTCTTCAAAAAGTTTAAATGATAATAAAGTACGAATACAGTTTTTATTAATGAAATTTTAAAAATATTGCGTTCAACATATTACATCACTAAATACGTAATATCTGTTACAGTATTATTATAGTTAATTAAAAATATCCTTAGATTTTATTAATAACGAGGAAGTAAATGTATATACATTTGTTATTGCTTTGCCTGCAAAATTGCTTGAATTGAATCTAACAAAACAAACATTACCTTGACACTTTCAACATTATTCCTTTAAGCCTAAAAATAATATTAGTTTTAGTTTTTGCTGTCAGAAAAAGTAAGTTTGTTTAAGGAAGTACGTACGTTTTCTAATTAAAATTGTGCATGAAATTAGTTACTACACTTTTTGTTTTCGTGTTGAAACAAAAAAGTGCCTTAATAAAGTTTTTTCGGTGCAGAAGGCCACAGAAATACACGGTTCTTATGTAAATAAACTATAATAAATATATTTTTAAAATATCATTTTTATTAATTGTAGAATTTAAAACTTCGTCGCAATAATTTTATTAAGGAATATGGCCTTGCATTTGTTAAATAATACAACATATAAGTATGCTGTTGGAGTAGATTGATATGATTTCAATCGTCCCAATTTAATTTTATCGTATGCCTCCAAGAATATTTGAGAGTGCAATAATCTTTCAAAGCAAATTGAACTATTGCTTTTGTTACCATGTGTTTCTATCTTTTAACACAGAAAAATATTGATGTTGGCCTAAAGAAATGCTATAAATTAGTGGCGTGCGGTAAGATTTATATATAGGGAAACACCCCAAGAATAATATTACTTCATTTAATTTTTTCTTGGTGTTGATGTGGCTATCTTAAATGGATACCGAAATATAAACATTTTGAGAAACGCCTTTCAAGTAAAAGAAATTGATTTACCTACAATAATAAATATATTTATTTTTTATTACATTCTTGTATTCATCATTGGCAAGCCTATGTATTAAGAATTCATAATAACTCGGATTTTGTGATAACTCAAATATTCTCACACAACAATTTTAAATTAGAGAATCTTCTTCACCCGTTGAGTTTGTAACAAAGGGTTTAATTCGTTGTAAGAGGCACTGATGACGAAGATTGAAAAAATATATATTTTATTACCTCAAATTATCACTTTCATCTGTTCTGCATATTATAAAACAAATGCCATTATCTAATCTAGAAGTATTTTTTTTCTTTTTTTTTTCCAATAAATTTCAACTACCGCTGGTTGAAATAAAAATTAATGCTAAGGAAATAAAACATTGTTTTATTTTTAATTTTTAGGCTAAAATTTAATATTGTCCTGAGCTATAGAAAAGGTTATCAATGTCTAGAGATTATCACGATTTAATTGAGTGATCGCGCTAACAAAAAAAAAATCTCAAATAGTCCACCATTGTGCTTTATCATGACCCATGAACATGGTAGAGTGTGTTCTATTTACCTCAAAATCAATAGGTGTCGTCTGGGAGACGTCCCCGATCAGAATCAGTCAAAACCCTATCGATCCGACATGATGTAGTTGAGTTATCGTGTTAACATAACAAATTTCTCAAATAGTCCACCATCGTGCTCTCATGACTCATGGACAGGGTGGAGTATGTCCTATCCACCTCAGAATCAATAGGTGTCGTCTGGGAGACGTCCCCGATCAGAATTAGTCAAAACACGATCGATCCGACACGATTTAGTTGAGTTATCGTGCTAAAAAAATTATTTCTCAAATAGACCCAAGGAGGGGTGGTGTGTGCTATCCACCTCAAAATCAATAGGTATCATCTGGGAGACGTCCCCGATCAGGATCAATTAAAACCCGATCGATCCGACACGATTTAGTTGAGTTCCCGTGTTAACAAGAAACTTTAATGCCGACGACAACGACGACACGCATACAGCAAAGCATTTTTAAAAACCATTTTTTTATGTTTTTAGACCGATAAACGAAAAATAAACCCAAAAAATTTTGTTTTTTCACTTTTCACTTTTTTTACACGATTAAAACATACATTAAAAACATACATTTAATAAACATAAAGACAAAATGTACTATTAATTGTGTTCATATTAATGATAGTCATGATATATCATGCCCTCTGCATACATAATTGTAAACATATCACCTTACAATGAAAACACTGATAGAAAAAAACTAAGTGCCTAATGGTCATAGTAAGTGTCATGTTCGTCTTTAATAGAACCAAGAAAATTTTACAAAAATAAAGCATTTGTTTCTAAATACACAACTAACAAACATAAAACTAAAAACATTTGGTACCTGAATTAAAAATCAACAAATGAGTAAAAATAATAGGAGACCAGTTTCCACGATCTAGGTTTTGCCGATGATGCCAAATTGATTGGCGAAATGGGCGTGGGAAATCTTTCGGTGTTCGTGGAGAATTGTTCTCCTATTTTTATTGCCGCACCAAAGGTTCCAGCCTATTCAAGAGAACACAAATTAATAACCATTTAGTTACATGCGAAATAATACATGTCTGTAATTTAACCCTAATCGTTTCGCAGGATTTATTTCCTAATTCTAATAATATACGTATAATGCTGCTGTCCTATCAACAATTTTTTGAGATTAGTCAATTACCAAGCTGTAATATTTTAGTTTAAATATAAAATGATGACGTATCCCTCAGTCATATAACGATAATAGTATTTTGTTTAAACAATTGACGTAATCCTTTTAAAAGTTCTGAATCGATATATCTTCCACGCTTACAAATAAAGTCTACCTGTGTATAAAATATTTTATACTAAAGATAAATCATAATTCCAATAAAACATAAAGTGGACGAATTTACTACAGATTAAAACGCTACATATTTTATTACCTACAGCTAAAATGTTTAATCCTCTACATATGTGTCTTATTGATATGTATAATGTCTAATATTATGAGCTAGCGACTAACAGAATCGATATATCAATTAAAATCATCTTGGCCAAATGTGCTCGTTAATTTGAGAATATCGAAGTAACTATTATCGTATACAAAATTTATCAAGCAATTCTGATGAAGTATCCTTGCTATCGTAATATTAAGCAGTTTTTGAATTATTGCTTTCAGCGAAATGAGTTCTGTAACTCACGAAAGAGGTGTTAGTGAATCAATCGTTTGTACAGATGTTGTAAATAACATTCGCCAACGTATGGAACCAGAACCTATAAAACATTTGAAACGCCCATCAAACGAAATAGAACTTTTTGATGGAACAAACCACACAATTATAAATAAGAATTTGGACATGCATTAATATACAGTGTGTCAAAAAAGTATTGGCACACCCCACTTTTTTATTTCGCTTTTTACTACAATTTTAGCACGTAATTCATCAAAGGGCTCTTCGATGTTCGTGAATGTGATTTTTATATATGTATCCCCATAAAAAGAAATAACTTGGGGCTAAGTCGAGGGATTTAGAAGGCAATTTAGTTATGCCTTTTCCACTTATAATGCGATCGATTAATTTTTACAAGACATCACCCATTCCGAAGTTTCAAACTTGTGAACGATGTTCGTAATTATTTGAATCGTCAGAATAGGTCTTCAAATGCAAAGCAATGCAATAACTTCTGAAGCAGTATTTCATAGTACCGCTTAATAATAGTACCTTAGAACCTTCTGGAGCCTGACTTTTTCCATTTCTCTTCTGTTCTACCACACACAAGGAATTAATTCAAGATTTGGAGTTTCCAGCTCTATACATTACAGTGTATAATACAACAAATCTTACATAAGTAGTTTTACACCTATATATTTTTGTATAGTTTTAAAAAGTTATGGTTTAAATACCTCTTAAGGTATTCTTCCTTTCAATAACAATTTAACTCGATAATTAGTAAGATTTCAAACTTCATCGATTTATTTTGGCATCTCGTGCGGATGGATCTATTTTCAAAATAATCTTGCAATATAATAATTTATTGATGATAATGATGTACAGAGATCCCTTAAAAAAATACTCTACCGTGTGTGTAATAATATAAAAACAATATGGATGAGATATTGAAATTTGAGAAAAGTAGTTTATATTTTGTTGTATTATATCATTACTTCAAACATGGCACGTGTCAAATCGTCTTTAATTAAAGCTATTTACTCAAGTAAATCGATGTATACGGCATTGATTCCGGCATGTTTGCCGTCTATTATTGGCAGATACGGTTTCTTTGCCCTTCAGATTCTCAAGGTGACCAAATAGTAATCTCTAGAGCGATCTAAATTATAATTTATCTGATGAAATTAATTTGCATGGGTGCCAGATTATTAACAGAGCTAATTTATTAAATGATAATCTGTCACATTTTAGGTGCGAATGTTCCACTTGAAAACACACGTCTATCTTTATTAAGTTAAAGAACGGAATCAGTACGTTTGCAGTAAATCGTTTTCAACGCAGAGATTTCGAATAGTGCCAATTGTATGTAATTGAAACAATCAGCATGTAATCAGTATGTCTGATTTATGTATTTTATTGAGTTGCAGAGGAAATATTTTACTGATGAGTGATGAATAATATCGTTATTTATGGAATTTGCCCATTGTCCCAATTTACTATAGTACAATTGACGTTTAAATTAGGTGAAGGCCAGATCGAATTTTTGCTCCCGGAATTTAAATACTACACTTCGCATCAATGTTACAATTGACCATTTTATGGTTTTCTTCTCACGTCTTCTCAATTGTCACGATCTACCGCATGGTACATGTACAGTTGCGTCAACAAAAAGGTTTTCACTTACAATTTTCTCAAATTTGTTGTGGTGTACCGATTTCCCTAATTCATACTGATATGTAGTTTACGTGAAATAGATGGGAGATGCCGGAGGTGGTCCATCGACGTACTGATAAGCCGCGTACAGTTTCTTATCGCTCCTTTTCCCCCTCTCAGCTTACAAATATCGACCCTATATTATAACAACATTCTAAAGTAATAATATGTCCATTAGTATTCAAATTTGTGTTTTATGATACGAATTACAATAATGCCAAAATTTATATTATCGTAAAATATTAATTTAACTATATGTATGTGGTTAAAATACGAATGTATTCATTTAGCAATAATTTTTGCAATAGTTGTAAAATAAGGCTGATTAACTAAAAGGTACTATTGTCATATCTTGATAATGGTTGGGACCATTACCATATTTTAGGCGGTTTATTGAACCGATTTGGGACAAAACAATTTCCGGAAACATTTGCGAAAGAAAATTGTTTTCAAAAATGGCTGCCTTATCTAGAATTTCCAAAACAATTTGATAAATATATATATATATATATATATATATATATATATATATATATATATATATATATATATATATATATATATATATATAATTTTCTTTTTCAATTAAGGAGCGAAGGTAAATTCCATAAAGCGTTTTTTCCGTAAAGCTAGAGGTTTATACATCGCTTAAAAGAATTTGTCATTATAGCGCATTTGGCCAAAAATATTTCACTGGTGTTTGGGATAATATAAGAATTTGAACTACCATGACTGACAAGAAGAAATAATAATAACGAGAAGAAATAATATAAGTATTAATATATAATTATCTAAATTATCTATACCAAAATTCAACATTGAACTTTTAACAATTTTGTTCGCTCAAAAGAGAAAACAGTTTATAACAGTTATATACTGAAAATTAGTAGTAATTACTAATAATGTAAAATTATTATGTACTGTACGTGAATTTTCAAAATATGCGAATGTGGAACACTGATAATCCGCATATATATGTATGTTGATCTCCACTACGTCCTCAAAAAATTGATGTTGAAATGTCAGTTTTTCTCAAAATAATATTAAGCCTTTTTCAGTATTACCGTCAATGCAGAGTGATAGGTACAAAAATAATATTTGGACTGACTGTTTGCAACAACTACTCGATGACCACCTTCAACATGACTATTTTAAAGTTATAACTTGAAAATAGCCATACTGATAAGTTTGCATACATACGTTTAAACTACAGAAATAAAATACAGTGATTGTTCTAAAACCACCAAGAAAGATGCAAAGTGTCACCTATCTCAGGATATCGTTAACTGTATTTTTAGTGCTAACTCTGTTAGACAAAAATACGACAAATTTTGTCATGTAATTCAGTGCTCAGCGTTTGGCATATAGCCAGGAGAATAGCTGTTTTGACCTAATTTGTTTAGTCCTTATTATATAAGGCATTTGCAGATGGGTTGGAGTATAAACTCCTTATTTCTGTAGTTTGAATGTTACCCCCTGATAGTAAAACTTTGCATTATATTGATGATCTCAAGTTTTTAACTTCGATTTAGATTGTTCGAAACTACCAAGAGATGGCGTTTAGTACGTTCTACTGCGGTGGAACGTAGCAACGTCTACTAGATGTGAGCTTTACCTGTCGAAGGTATACTCGTTTACACTGCACTGACGACACCCAAGATAGAAGGGTCGCAACCGGTCTGCAGTTAACGATATCCTGAGATAGGTGACACTTTGCATATTTCTTGGTGGTTTTAGAACAATCACTGTATTTTTAGTGCTAACTCTGTTAGACAAAAATACGACAAATTGTGTCATGTAATTCAGTGCTCGGCGTTTAGCATATAGCCAGAAGAATAGCTGTTTTGACCTAATTTGTTTAGTCCTTATTATATCATTTGCAGATGGGTTGGAGTATAAACTCCTTATTTCTGTAGTTTGAATGTTACCCTCTGATAGTAAAACTTTGCATTATACATACATTCAGTTTCTTCCAAGGTCTGCTTGTTTGACTATCACAGACTATTTTGTGTTCCCTTAGTTAAATATAATTTTCTGAACTTTAACTGTTTTATAAGAACTGATTAAAATATCTAGTCTTCACAAACAAAGATACATGTCAACCACTTTTGTTTGCAGAATCTGGAGTTCAACGTAGTAAGTGAAGATTTTTATACACGAATAAAATCTTAATAATCTGCTTTTTATTTCATA
Source organism: Rosalia funebris (assembly GCA_037954035.1). Taxonomy (NCBI): domain Eukaryota; kingdom Metazoa; phylum Arthropoda; class Insecta; order Coleoptera; family Cerambycidae; genus Rosalia; species Rosalia funebris. The sequence goes on along the minus strand of JAZFAV010000020.1, from coordinate 28,341,443 downwards.
TATACAACCCTCAGTTTCTTAATCTTACAAGTTCAATCCCACTTGTTGAACGATATGATTTTGGATAATATAATCGATGTGTTTTATTAAATCTTTAAATTAAATTATTACCTAAATTATTTATGTAGAATTCAATTTAATATGCAATTTATTTTAATGTACGACAGTAATTTTCTTGGCCCGTCAACAAGGCAATAAATTCTCATTATTTGTAGCGAAATAATTTTAGTTTTCAAATAATGAACATCAAAATTTGTTTAATGATACCTAAAACTAGTTTTTAGGTTGGCCAAAAATTCCTCCAGTTTGCTAAATGATGATTCAAAGTACTAGAAGAAAACACCCACATATCTAAATAGTGGCCAAATATTTCTTTTTAGTAATATCATTTATTGATCGGAGTTTCTGTTGCGAAGCGAAACTTTTCGTCGATAATGTCTTTTCGAAACCTATTCAAGAAAATGGCGATACCACAATGCAACCACAACTTCTCAGATTATTTGGAATTGTCTACGATAACAGCGACCTTGGCCCCCTTTCATAGATAATTATAATAGATATGTTACTTCCTAAATTCTACAATTTCCTAATTTGCCGTCCCTATCTCGGAGAATTATAATTATCAAATATCAGTATATATCTTCAACAATATCTAATAAATAAGTTTATGTTAGCACAAAAGTTAGTTTTACACGTCCTGGTTTTTGGCATGTTGGGTTACATTTAAGTTTTTGTTTGGTATTGGACGAACCCGTATCTGTTTCTTTAATAAAACTTCATGTTTCATGAACAAGTGCCATGGAAGAAATAAAATCATAATTCACAGTTGAATTATCCCTGAGGCTATTTTAATCTTGGATATATATGAGTGGTTTAGCAATTGAACATTTGAAATCCAAGTAGTCCAGTATATTTTTTCAACTCAGTCTTCAGCTCTGGCATATACATATGTGGTAAACATCCAGCGGCACAAGCAAAATCTAGAAAATAATAAACGCAACGAACCATTCGTCCTCCATTTCAAATCATCCTATTTCTTATGGGGTAGTTTCCTATTACGTGGTCTAGAAGATTCAGTGCCCTCCATCTTGACATTGCAGCTATTTACGGTAGCTACCTTTTACGGTGGCTGTTTTTTACCAACTTTTGCAAGTTCTTTCTTGCACTACACCATGGCATAAAGAGGCAAAATGTATGGACCGTGGTGGTCAAAAGCGATGAACAGTTGGTGGTTAAATATGACGACCAAGCTTTACTGAATTGCTTGTACATACAACGATTCGCATATCTCACGTTATGGCATCACAGCTGCCGCTGAACTTAACACCACTAATACAACACTCTCAGTGATCAGCGTTAGTTATAACTTTATATATATATATATATATATATATATATATATATATATATATATATATATATATATATATATATATATATATATATATATATATATATATATCCCTTAACCGGCGTGGCCGGACTTTTTAGCACTCTATGCGTCGCGGAGTCCTTGGGACTCCAAAAAAAAATACTTGTGTTTTTAGTGTTTGTGAAAAAACATTTAACGTGTTTAAATGTGTTAAGGAACGTGTTTTTATATGTATTACCAAATTAGTAACAAACTTAAGCAAAAAATGTATTAAACAGAAAAAAATACTTTTCAAATTTAAAAATAAACATTATATTGGTTTGATTTTTGTTTTGGAGAAAAAAATAAAAAATCTAAATATTTCGTATTGGAACCATGTTTAGGATGGTTTTAGGTATAACAAACAAGAATACATGAACTTATAAATTAGAACTGTCAAAAACTGACATTGGTTGAAAACGCATGAAAATTTTTACCGCTCCTCCATATTTTCAATACATTGAACACATACTTTTTTAGAACATTGTAAACAAATTGGTTTTTTTGTACTGAATACGTAAATAACCAGTTTTTCGTTTTAATTTTGGGTCACAGATAGAGCAATATTTTCTTTCATTTCTTGGCAAAACGTTTTCGGCATCAGCTGGTGTCTCAGGTGCCATCTTCAAAACTATAAAAATACCGGCTGTTAGTTCTCTTGGTAAATTGGTTTTCTGTGATCTTTCACGAAGAAGTGGTTCATACAGTTGTTTGGCCAACAATTTCAAAAAATCTATTCTGTCTAGCCGATCTGCGTTAGCACAAAACTGGTGGATGATATATGCATTTACTGAACACATGTCCACAATTCGGTAAAATAGAGCCATAGGCCAGCGTTGCGTTCTTCTGCTGCAGCAATATTTAGTGGTTTTTTCATCCACAGCATCTACTCCAGACTTTGTATTATTATAAAATGCATTTATTTCTGGCAAATCGTTATCATCTTGTTTGGAGTGATGCATGGAAGATATAATGATTACAGCTTTGTTTTTCTTTGGTACCCTGGAGATTAATGTTTTATTACGCGTAAATCCATATTATGTGGATCCCACCTGTCTTGTTTTTGAAGATAAAAATTCCTTGGGTATTTCCCTTTTATTCTTTTTCAACGTTCCAACGTAAGTTAATTTATTTTTGGAAAGATAGTCTGTGAGCTCTATTGAGGAGTATCAGTTATCGCCAGTGATATTTCTGTTGCTTCCAAATATAGGCTTACAAAGACGAATTACAGCTTGCGTTGGAATAGAAAACCGTTTTTCTTCATCAGTGAGGTCTTTTAGGGAGTCATTGCCTTTGCCATAATAAATATATGTATTATATATATAATGGGTCCGAGCATCAACAAGGCACTGGACTTTCAAACCGTATTTTACGGGTTTGCTTGGTAAATACATTTTAAATTTACACCTGCCCCTAAAGCCGACTAGCATTTCATCGACAGTTGCATTGGCTCCCAAATAGTATGATTTTTGTGAGTTTTTATTAAATTTTTCAAGAACATGTGAGATTGCTGCAGCTGGGTCAGTTTTGACTTTTAGCATTCTCCATTCGTGAGTATCGAACCTCGGACAAGCCAATAAAACAGCGAATCTTCTTGCAGACATTACCAGCCGAAAAATTTCTCGACCAGTCCCATCAGTTGAAAAAATCGATTCAATGGCCTCATTGTTAGACTTGAAAGCAGCAGTTAGTAACAGAAGTCCATTTACTTAGCAGTTAGTAACAGAAGAAAAAACCATTTACTTCAACGAAATTTGTTTCCCTGTACTCTGTTCGTTTTTGATTTCCTGGCTTATTACAAAATTCCTGAATTTTTAAATTTGTATAATGCACAACTATATCTAATATATTTTGTGAAAAAATGTTCTGCCATGCTTCCAGCGGTTCAATTTTTGGTAAAGGATTTCTATTTCCAGGCAATTTCAACATATTATGAGCTGGAGTTCGTACATTTCGGGTGGGTTCAGAGGTAGCCCATTTGTATCTATTTTTTCCGTAAAAATATTTTGTACCTGGCTCATTGGTGTCACTGTCCTCTTCTTCGTTCAACAAGTTGCATCTCATCTGGATCGTCACTATCATCAGATTCACTGGCAGAAATCTCGCTCCCTGTTTCGTGATCACTTATAATAGCACTCTCAACATTAATGTTACTTTCAGGATCGCCTGAAATCTTGGTCTGAAAATTCCGACTCGCATTCCTCAAACCATCTTAACGCAATTTCCTCAAAATTAGAGTCTACAGCACTAACTTCTTTTGGATTTCCGGACATAACGAAAAATTACACTAACTGCGTCGTGGAGTCCCACGGACTCCAGTACCTCTGTTATACGCTGTTGCCTTTCTGATAGACTGAAGTCGACTGAGCCAGCGAAGTATATATATATATATATATATATATATATATATATATATATATATATATATATATATATATATATTTGTATTATTGTGTTGTGTGGAGTATAATTAATATGCTACCGATTGTACTGTCAGTCTTGCATATAAATACCATATATATAACCGCATAAAAATAGCAGTAATAGAGACTATTAGAATAGAGAATTATTATAACACATGACAAGATTCGTTAAGGTCGCATAATTATTATTAAACCACAGTAAAACTTCGCCAATAAATGTAAAAAATGTCAGATAAGTCTGAATTCTTAGAATTTGTACATAAGAACCAGAACCATAGAATCATTTATGATATAATGTCAAAATATTAGATAAAAGTTCTGAATATTGTCCACGTATTATTAGACGATCACTGAAGAATATTTATTAATATGAACACCTTATGAAGAATGAAAACAAGAAACAGAGACGACGGATATTTTCTTAGTAACACTTGGGGACAGCTTTGTCAAACACTGGTGAAGTAGAAGGTTATGATCAACCATGCATGATTACCATCATACTATATAACCATGGAGGTGGATAGTATTATCAGGATGATCAGCGCAATGTCAAGATGAATTTGACAACGACCCTGAATAATTTACTTCAGTAATTTAACTAACTGTAACAGCTTATGCTAGGTAGTGCTAGTACTTCCATCAGAGTATCTCTTAAACACTTACAAAAATCATTTTTCGCTGGTATAAGTGAAACACAGTACAACCTTCTACGCCTAATTCTTTTTTCTAATCATTTGTCTACTAACTATGGCTCGAAAAGTAATATATAAATTCGATAAAATTGCTAGTTGTTTTTAACCTTTGAGTCATACTTTTAAAAGTTATGACGTCAACGATATTTCTAATAGAATGTTCCGTTTTTTATTGCGCCGTTTAAAGAGCACCTTTTTCTCGTGCAGTAAGTAAAGTAAGGAATTGGTCACATAAGAATTTCTTTGTCTAAAAAACATTCATAAAAAAATAAAAAAAAAACAATCAATACTTTTCGGACTCACTGTATCTTTATGTGTAGTTATAAAATCCACTGGGAAGTAAGTTACATGTTATTAAATCACATATTTTTATTGCAGTTTTGACATAATTAAATAATTTTACAACAAATATTCAAATGTATAATAAACGTTTTTATATCAACAGTCGTTATTCGAATATTGTCAATTAGACAGTCTTTATTGAGTGCCTCAAATCGACTGCTCCAAAAGATTCCCTATAGAGTATTTTTATTTTTAATCTATTTCAAAAATGCGGGCAGAAAAAATGCGTTACGAAAAGCAGCCATCGAAGGATGATATAACCTACTACTTGATGAAAACTTTTTTAAAAGAGCAGGGTACCGTACTCATATATTTTCATATATCTTCCTTTAAAATGTGATTTATAGTTGTAGAAATTTGCATCAAGATGAAAATTTCAGCAACGGTCCAATCTCTTCGTAGCTCTAGAATCTAGAAGAACTCTTGTCGATTCACGATGTCAAAATAAAACAGTCCTTTATAAAGATATAGAAGGCTTCTACACTAACGTCGATAGTAATTTTTTAGACAGGTCATATTTATATCTGTACATACTCAATTTCAACGTCCTATTATAAAGATCTTTCAACTTCATCGTCACATACGAATAGATCGTGTCCAGCATATAATTTAGAGAATAAAATCACTGTTATGACTACCGATGAGTTAATAAAAAATGACCTTTTGGACGCCTAGTAATAGATAGTTCAAGCCAAAATTAAAATATATTAATCATCTCAGGTGTCCGTCCTTTACGACTGTCTCATAAAGCATTCCGTCCAACAAAAATACATCCAACTGCTCCTACTACAACTAATGTGAAAATTGGCACATACCTACCTGTGTATCTAATTTTAACTCACGCCGTTGTATTTTCTTAGAGACAGAGTGGCTAGGTCTCCCCAATTCTCTCTGTATTAATCACTCGTTAAACGTGTTTATTTTCTCGAGTATTTAATATGGAACTTTCGGGAAAAAATAATTTGGATAATAAATTCCAGTATCTAAATATTTGCTTTTATAAAAATCTTAAAGTAAGTTTTGTATAAACAAAGCGCAACCTTTAATGTGAAATATTATATAAAAATAAATAGCGGTGGTCATTAGTGTTCTATAAAAAAATTAATGAGCTATTTTAATCATATGAAAATTTTCGTGGTGTGTCAGTAAAAACTTTTATTTTTATCGACAACATTTTAAATCGCTAGCTAATTGCTAACTATTTACCGGGTTATTTAAGGGGGCATTCTGTTGTTTTGCGTGTTTGTATTTAATTTATTACGGGAAAAGTAATAGAGGTAGTGTATTCCGGTTTTTTGATATGTTTTATTCTAGAGTACCGGTTTAAAAATAGTTTTTTTAAAAAGAAAACAAAATGGCGACCATTATATCCACTTCATTACAAAAAACGGTAAGCATGAACGGAAATCAAATAGTATCTAATCGTGTCATGGGAGTTTTCTCCAAAATTACTAACAAAATGATGGACTTTTTTAGAAAATACGCGATTTTGCACCCGTTTTTAAATATTACTGTTAATAAAAGTGGTACAACATTTATTTTGTACGAGAAAAGCTCTCATCGCACGATAGCCAAGTGTTTAAAGAACTTGTGTACGAAATTTCAGCTCAATCAGTATCTATAGCTTTGACTTCCTCACCGTTTTGAAAATCGTCTTTTCGAGAAAAACGCGTTTAAAGTTTTGAAAGCTAATTACTCAAAAGCTAGTAAATTTACCGTCAATCCGCAATGCTTGGACCATACAATTGTCCCTTCTCTTCTTCATAACCCTCCAACCGTGCTGTTACTTGCTCTCTCTTGTTCGCTTCTGGTCCTTTTGGCAGCATCTGAAACCCTGCGCTCGGCGTCGTTGATGCACGCCTTATCGTGCATCCCGGCGTAGGTCTCGTCGTAAGGCCCCACGGTGACACCCATGATATTCAACACTCGTAAATGTACTGAGGTGCCCTCGTTAAATATCATTGCAGCTAATTGAGTTGCTGTTTCAATAATAATGAAGCCAGAATGCTGAAATTTGGGCGCCATGCTCCAAATCATCGCGTTTATTGACTCATTGTTATTTTGCGTGTGAGCTCCCAAGCACCTCTTCAGCAAATTTTCCGAGAATAAATCCTCATAAATTGGCTTAATGACTTCTGACGTCTTCTTGATAAGACTCCTCATTCAGAGGAGTCTTGTGCTTGTACTCGGCAAGAGAATTAGTAGCTTCAGCCTTACGTCAGGTACACCAACTGTCATCTCTCGGGGGGAATTTGTCGTGCTGCGGGTTTTTATCGGTCGAGCCTTTGTGAAAATACGTCACCCACACTGCGTCTTTCATTTTCTCCACGGCATTTGAATAAGGGCGAATCGCTAGACAATAATATTTTGTCAATTCAAAAATGACTTTTTCCGTAAGTTTTCCTGTTCCTTTATCACCAATGCCTTTGTTCGATTTTTTTCATTACATTAAGCCGATTCATTCTTTTTTTTTTCTACAACAAATTCATCACCGTAAAGATTACTTTCAAGAATTCCCTTAAAGGTCTTTCTGCGGCGAGGGTCCAGAAGTCATGCGCAGGCCAGCATTTGCGGCTCTATATTTTCTGTAAATAAGGTAATTCCGGTAAATCCTTTTACTGGAACATTTTTGTGGGTATGAGGGTTAAAAAATGCAAAAAATGCATTTTTCAAAAAAATGCCCCCTTAATCTAGAATAGTTACAGAATGTAGGCCAACTAATAAATTTATCTGTGCAATAGATGTAATAATTAACAAGCTTTTGGGACTTCTTGATATGAATACAGGCAGAGTACATGAAAATGAATACTTGACAAAGTTAGATATAATTTTAATTTTAATTGTGAAAAAGAACCAGCTGATTTGTATAATTTTTATTAAAATATCCATTATAAATTATACCTTTTATATCTTTAGGCATATAGAAAAACTAATTTTTATATTTTATATATGAATATATACACATAATATACATTATACATATCATATATATGTGCACATATGTATGACTGGTATGGTATGGATGAAACTAGGTGCAACTGTTTTGGGGAGATATAAATATTTTTAACAGTAGTTCTTAGGTCGTAATAGCCTGTATAGTTCAATTTTAGGCAAAAATTTCCAGGCTCTTATGCCGTGCTTTTTCTAAGCGTTTAGCCATTCACAAAAGCCATCTTTAGTGGTCACGTAGTTGTAATTGATGATCATCAATTACATTAATTGATAACAGTTAATTACATTACAATAATATATTGAACATAAGTAATTGTTTTATTTAATGATAAAGTAGCCCTTGCGTCTAAAGTACATAGCTCTTGTAGAGTACGTAAATCGCTAGCTATAATATATTCTCAAGTATGTCCTTAAATAAATAGAATTTCTTACTTTTTTATTATTTACATTAATTTAAGCTAGTGCGCTTTTTTACTAGTTCTAAATCTAACACGGACTGCTTAATCGCAAAGTAAAAGTTGTATTTGGATCCTTCTAAAATTTTTTATTGTTACTTCAAACATTTAAACAAAATGCAAATTTTCACATTAATCGAAAAGCAACGGTTACCAAAACACTGTAATTTCGTAGCTTGTTTTAAGTACACAGTCGCGTTTCATCAAACGTTTTTAAATTCTTCTAATAGGTATGTATATTTGTATAATATTAATAAGCAAATATATGTACAAGGAACTTCATGCTGTTTCCTATTAAGTTAAATATTATTCACGGAACAGTGACTAACGTAATGTGGCAGTGACAATTTTACAAATCAATATATTAAATGATGTATACATTTTTCATTACTATAAATTTTTCCGTAGACAGCAATTGCTGATATTGATTTGATTACTCTTGTCGACTACTATATGAATGGAGCGAAAACATATGTATGGAGCACGGCACTATACGGTTGCGAAACCTGGACGGTAGGGGAAGCAAGTAGGAAGAAATTAGAAGCTTTTGAGATGTGGTGTTACCGAAGAATGATGAAAATACCACGGACTGATAGGGTTAGAAACGAAGAAGTATTGGAGAAAGTCGGCGAGAAAAGAAGTATGTGGAAAAACATAAGGATGAGAAGAGATAGTATGGTAGTCCGCGATATTTTGGAGGCAGAAATAGTAGTGAAGAAAGGCAGAGGTAGGCCTAGATTAGACTACTGCTGGCTTAATAGTAAGGGATGTAGGTTGTAGCACAATTAGCGAAATGCGTAGATTAGCACAAGATAGGAGAAGCTGGAGGTTAGCGTCCAACCAGTCTTAGGACTGATGACCTAATGATGATGATGTCGACTACTAATAAAAATTAGTATACTGAAATGAAGCCTATTCATGGATGGATATCTTTGTAACAGCAATGATGAGGAAATATAGTTTTTGATTAGATATACTGTTTCCAGAAAATAAATTGTAACAGTTAATAGAAATTAGTGAAAGACTTTAGTGACGTTTTATGTCTAGGTCTACAAAGTTTTCTTTAACTCCTAGAGAGATCTGCAATCTGCTCAATGGGCAATAAACATTTTTTGTGACTAGGCCATGTAAAGTAACTAATGCCACTGAATGATCTTTAAAAATTAATCTTTTTAGAGCTTATTTGACTAACAATAAGTGATCTTGACTAACAATAAGTGATTAATCTAAACCTATCTGAGTCTGGCAGTCAAATCGAGTAGCAGCAGACGTTTTAGCCTCCGCACTGATATCGCGCACATTTAACAGATTAACTAGCATTAGGATGCACTGACACTCTTTCACTGTATTTCTCACTGAGTTAATGTATTCAGTGGCTTCCTTGATGGATTCCAGAGGGATGTCGTGCTGAATTACTTTGTTGGGGACGTATTAAGGTGCGTCGACGATGGCACGCAATTCCTTGTTCTGGAACCTTTGCAAGATATTAATGTTGGAGATACTAGCGGTACCCAACAGCTGAATTCCGTAATTTAAAACGGGCTTAAGAATGGACTTGTTTGTCCATTCCTAGTTGTTGTCCAAGGACAGTTTAGATTTACGGCTTATGAGCCAATACAGTTTATCCTAGCTGCTTACGTTTGGTGAGTGTAGGTTTTCTCCAGGTCTACAAAGTGAACGATCAGACTGTAGATTGTTTTGTTTTAGAATAAAACATTCATGATTTAGCAAGCGTCGATATTTAAACAAATATAATGCAGTAAGTTTTACTATGCAGAGGGTAATATTCAAACTACAGAAATAAGGAGATTATACTCCAACCCATATACAAATGACTTATATAATAAGGACTAAGCAAATTAGGTCAAAGACGTTTGGCATATAGCCAGGAGAATAGCTGTTTTGACCTAATTTGTTTAGTCCTTATTATATAAGGCATTTGCAGATATGTTGGAGTATACTCTTCTTATTTCTGTAGTTTAAACAAATATTTTAAAGATTTCTGTGTATACCACGAAACCTTTAAGGTATTTTGAATTCATAATTATCGTGAATTTTATCTTGTTCGATAAACAGCTAGATTGATTTGTTTAAATTTAATTTAGAGGAATCGAAATGTGTATAGCATTTATAAATAAATTACGTCAAAGCTTATTAGATTTCTCACCCACACCGCCTCAAATTTAAGTCAGTCTACAGTACAAGTGCATGTCAAATTCCTGTCGCAGGGACAAAAATCTTATTATCATAACGTATTTATACTATGTACAATAATGTATCCAATTACGTAAATATCTTTCGTTACATATAAGTTGATACATTTCGCTGCATACATGGATATATTAATATAGTGGCTACAGAATTTATAGTTAATATAATTACTAAAATATACTAAAACAGATCTCATTATAAAAAAATATATATTAAGATATTCCGTTATCTGTTCCAATCCAGACATTTAAGAGAAGAGCTCTGTGTCCAAGGGATTCTTTAAGGGCCAACATCCACCTAGAAACATGAAAACATACTCGATTTTCGGGATGAATTTTCTTGGGAACTATTAATGATAAATAAACATTTTTTTAAATTAAATATAAATTTATTGTAAACATGGTGAGTTAACACGATTTAGGAATATTTAAAACCAGAAGAGTATGCTCGTCGGAAGTGAAGCGTCTATTTCGCGACCCGGTTTGCGGTGACCCTTCTGCTAAAACTGACCATCTGAAATCAAAGATAGTAAGCCATCATGAGGTTAAGTGCATACGAAACATATTGACGATCGCCGTTTCCGAAAATGGTTTAAAAAAACGGTACATGAAACTGAAGTTCGAAAATTCGATAAAAAAAACTCAGTTATTATCATAATTTGTTTAAATAGTTTTGGTAATATTTGAAAAATAGGCACAGACCTACAAATTAACTTTCAAAATGTCAAAATTTGTAGGTCTGTGTAATCATTAAACTTTTATAACCATTCTCCTGTGTCCGCGTTGCTAAACTGCCACTCTTGTAGTGGGGTGGGGATCTTTAGTGACCTAACATGTAATATACAAGAGACATACGATTTTACATCCCATCTGAGGTATTAATAGGTTCTACACTTCCCATCCGAGTTATTAATAGGTTCCCTTCTACACAAACCTCACCAAAATTGGTAACTTCTAACTAACACTACATAGAAGCTATTCGACGATATCAATGAGCCAATCGGTCACTCATCCAAGTGATAGCTGCAGCGGTTGTTACTTGACTTTTAATATAAATGATATATGCACCTAAGTAAGTCGTTTTATGTAAATTTATATAAAGTTGTACATTGCATGTCAAACAGTGTATGATAATCAATATTACACAATTTCTTGGAAAACTGAATTGTTACCAATGCCAGAAAGTAAAGCAAGTCTAATATTTAATGTAGCATTAGCCACGGACTATCGTATCGTAATTGTATGGGAAACTATATTGCCTCCGTAAGCCTTTTTAATGAGATTTATGACCAAGAATCAAGATTGCCCATCGGCGATCCAACTCAGCGCATGACTTTCACTCCAGCACCTGTTCAGATTTATGATGATTATGACGACCGATGCCACTGCTTTATTACGTGACGTTTTTATCACGCTATATCGCCCGCATAATTGGATGGTATCGTACGGATAATTTGTTGGGAGCATGAAAGAATGTGGGAGCGCGATTTTTGCTGTCCAATGAAATGATGACGAATTTGTTTGCCGATGGATTTGCGGTGGTTAATTAAGATGTTACGTAAACTCAGAATCTGAGATATATAACGCAGTTTGGATTTTTTAGGATTTCAGAATAAATGAAATAGTTTGAGGAATTTTCGAATCTGTGGATACTACCACACCAAATAAACTGTAATATATATGTGGTAGAGAATGTTGGAACCTTCAATGCAGCAGCAATAACAGGAGATATTTAATGTAATTTTATATAAGTTTTTATTTTTAGTTTATTTGTTTTACTCTTCCTCCCCTTATGACTATTTTTCTTGAGATGTTTTTCGGTTTGCTACATTTAATACCTAATAACTTACTGGAGTGGGTCGGAATCCTTTGGTGCGAAGATAATACTGACTTAGTTTTCCACGAAACACTTACACTACACTTGACGCCCGTTTCGCCAACAAAGTTGGCATCATCTGGGAATGATTAAAACTTATCTTATTCTGACAATGTACCTTATTTATATCTAAATTATTGTTGCGGTTCAGTGAGCCTTGACCGTCACGGTTGCGACCCAGTGAACCGTGAGTAACTGACCAATAAAGCGGGCTATGTGGAATAGACCCTCTGTCATACAATTGACACTTTTACAAAAGTAAAAATAGTACGCCCAAGACCACCGATTGTAATAGAACTTTTACTAGAACAGAACTAAAAATATACTGGAATAGAACTAAAAATGTGTCCATGAACTTTTCCAATTTACATTCTGAGTTTCTCACCTGTCAACAGATTATGGTAAAATAGTAGAAGAGCGTAATCAAATGCCATAATCATTAATAGTGTACATTGTGTACCCTCGATTTTTACTATGTAAAGGTCTCAATTCGACTGAGTAAAGACCAGGCTATTTATAGCGCACCACGGGGATGAGCCGATATCGTAATTTGAGACTTGTTCCTATTCTTGATAAGCTGTACATAGAGTATTTGTCGAGAGCGCAAAATATCTTGCGCGAGTACTTGCTATACCGTTCTTTAATTTTTTTACTAGACAGCAAGTCAATCGGTCGATTTCGTATAACGTGGAGGGAGGGGAGCGGACGGTACGCCCTGCTTCAGGTTGTCCAGTGTCGATAATTAGCGGCGCTACAACACTTACGTTCTACACGTGAGGGAATGTACATCGTATTTGTAACGGGAAAAAACTTTTACGTGGGAAGTGATGTTGATGGGTTTACTGTTAAAAGATGATCAAGGTATTTAAAGAAAAAATATCTTGGCCATATTTAACAGCAAACTATGATCTTTTTTGCATTATTTTTACAATTGGTTTTGCATTAAAAAAAAGTGCCTTCTAATAAAACGTTTAAAAATAAATAGATTCTCTTAAAATAATTAAAAATAAAATACAACATCTTAAAACTTAAAAAATATCCCCTTGAATAAAAAAAACCAAAGAAAATTTTCGAAGATGCCTCCGTCTTGCGCCAAACAATAACCCAACCTGTCGTAAAATTCTGAACGAACGTTGGTCAGCATGAGAGGGCTAATAGTTTGAAATAAATTTTCAATATTAGCCCTCAGTTGATTTAAATTATTAGCTCTTTCATGAGGATGCCCGTATAACTTTGATTTAATATACCCCCATAAGAAAATTTTCATCCGCATTTGCACGTTCCATTACCGTGTTACTAAATTCCATTCTACGGTACTGGTCTTCATCGAAAATTTCTTGATGGGCTTCGTATTTATAGGAATGATATTTATTTTTATTTGACATTTTGTGAATTTTACCCACACTAAAACCAGTCTCCTCGGAAATTTTTGGGATAGAAATATTTGAATCTTCTTCTACCATTGCACACACCATTAATTCCTGCATTTCAGCATCCTCGTCAATTCTAGGTGTCTTGTGGTATTTACAACCTAATATACACCCCGTTGACTTAAACTTTTCGACTACTGTCGATATGGTGTTCAAGGCAGGGATCGGACGATTTATATATTTGACTGAGAAAAGGTCCCTTATTGCACGTAATGAATGTCCTTGAAGAGACCATGATATCAAATCAATTTTTTCCTCAAGTGAGTACGTCATAATTACTAAGTTTTGAATTAAAAGAATCTATTTAAAATTACACGTATTACTACGAAGTTCACTCGTCTAAATGCCAAACACGTATGCAACGGTAAATGTGAAATCTAAGTCGTCGATCATCACGGCGCCGGCGTACGGCCGGACTCCCCACCTGAGCGGTGGCTAATTTTCCGAGAAGGACCGAACGATGGAACCTATGTATAGTTTTAAAATGAAAGCACGGTATGTGGGAGCGATTAAACATGAAACCTTGATAGTGAGCTTAATCTCGACTTTGGAGTTAACATTTTAGGTTATTTCAAGGTCAGCAGAAAATATGCCTCAGTTAGTCAAGATTTATTCAAGATCTGATTTTTATTCAAACCTTTCAAGGTTCGTTATATTGTTATTCATATTCCCCTAGGCTATTCCGTACAAAAATTTCAATGTTAGAAAATTTACACGAAATAATCAACTCTTGCCCGTTTTGTTATTTTCAATATCCAAAATCTGTGTTCATTAAGAAAATATGCACGATTTTACGGAAAATATTGGTCGTTGATAAGAATTGGGTGTTTCTGTACCGAATCCTTGAGCGAAACCAGTCACAATTTTAGCTCACTATCGAAAAGCAACAACCATGAATTTCTGAATTGCAATGAATTTTAATGTTGTATACTGACCGACATCTGCATGGTGAAGGGGAATCCGTAAAAAAATCATTTTTTACGGAATCATTTCTAACTAACCTTGCATAGAATTTCAGAACATACAAGAACATCTGGAGCATCCATACACTTTATGATAATACGAGACTACATAAAATCCACAGTAAGTTAGAATTTTTGCTGTAGATCCGTATTTTGACTTGGGACCAACCCCTTTATTCTCCAGATATCCCCAGAATTATGGATGTTATCACACTAAAACATTCATTAAACGGCAATCTATTATTGAAATGACTGAATTTCCATACTATATCAAGAGTTCAAATTCGGGGTAGGAATTATCAAGAGATATTTAAGGGGGTGCAATGCAAACGTTTATAGAGAGGTGATAAGTTGTCTCTCAGCAGCAAGGAGAATACTTGCAGACATATATTCATCCCTGTTACGCAATTGCATAACAGTGATGTTTCCATAACAAATTCATTCTGTATTATCGATTTTTATTAAATCAATAACTTGTACATATAATGTTGAATGAATCGTCAGTATTATCTTTTTTTAACAATGAAGGCATTATTTATAGTCCATTAAAATTGCCTGAATTCTGAATACCTATGTATAAGATCTATTTATATCTTGAAAAGGAAACATCACATTTCTCAGAAATTAGCATAACAAACATAGCCTGAAGAGGACTGTTACATGTTGTTTTGTGTGAACTTTGTTTCATATATAAATTGTTATAAACGTCTGATCACCTACGTCTCAGAAAACGATTAATTTTTAAATTGTATTTACTCTTGTGATCACGATATACCCAGACAAATTAACCGTGATTCCCCAACAACTTCTAAATGACTTACCTAGTTCTTCCACATTTATAAAACTCCTTTTCTGAGAATAGTAACGCTCAGTAGGTCATTAGTAGAGTGTATTAAGTTAAATACAATCAGTAAGTAAATCATTATAGTAGAGTAATTAAGCAGCGTATCATGCTTCTCCATATTTACATATAAGCACACATTTGGATACTGTTTTTGAATAATCTTTATTTAGATAAGCAGCAGTATATGTATATAGATATCACCAGGGGCGTAGCGTACATGGATGCGAGTGATGCGTCGCATCTCTTAAAAAATTGACAAATTAATGTTATTTAAAACTTCCATTTATTCAATTATTACAATTATACGATCTGTGTCTTTAGGTTAAAATAATTTACAGCGTTAATAATAGTTTTTATAACTATCTGTGAAGAATTCTGAATACCCAAAAGCACAGTTGAGTGGTTATTTAGAAGACCTTCATGACGAACTCTGTCGGGCTGTCCAGAACAACTGTATGCGATTAAAGCATCCGTACCAACTATCCGTTGATTATAAACGGTGTCCCAGCGAGAGGTAGCCGACTATGTTTGTAATTATTGGGCAAATAAATTTCTACAATAATTTTGGGTTCAATTGTTCATTTAAACTATGCCATTAGACATGGAATACAATATGTTGTAAGTGTCCGCCTCTGTTTCTCTGGCAGCAGGGTTCTTGTGATGAAATTTTCCATCACTTAGCGGCATAGCTGTGGCCCTATGTCCACAATAACTTCCCTAATGTTATTTTTCAGCTGTTCAATCGTAACGGGATTATTGGTATAGACTTTTGCTTTAACGTAGCCCCACAAGAAAAAGTCTAATGGGGTCAAGTCACAAGAGTGTGGTGGCCAATCAACTTCAGCTCTGTGAGAAATTGTGCGCCCAGGAAATTTGGTACCCAAAAGATTCAGCATTTCGTTAGCTGTGTGGCACGTGGCACCATCTTGCTGAAACCATATATCGCATACATCCAAATCATTGATTTGTTCGAAAAAGAAGTTCGTTAGCATCTCACGGTAACGTACACCATTTG
The DNA here is from genome assembly GCA_037954035.1 of Rosalia funebris. Classification (NCBI taxonomy): domain Eukaryota; kingdom Metazoa; phylum Arthropoda; class Insecta; order Coleoptera; family Cerambycidae; genus Rosalia; species Rosalia funebris. The sequence goes on along the minus strand of JAZFAV010000020.1, from coordinate 28,324,831 downwards.
CAGTAACCGCTTCGCGTGCTTTGTTTTTGAAGAAGAACGGCCCAACAAATCCTCCTGTCCACAAAGCGCACCACACTTGCTGGTTGCATGGGTTGCTCTTGGATAAGACGTGGATTTTCAGCTCCACAGATGCGGCAATTTTGTTTGTTTACGTACCCTTTTAATTAAAAATGCGCTTCATCGCTGAATATCAGTTTTTCCCTAAACTCGCCGTCAATTGCGATGTTCTTTAACACCCATTAACAAAACTCATGGCGTCGTGCATGGTCCCGTAGTTCCAACTCCTGTGTCAACTAGATCTTGTACGCATGAAAATGAAGGTCTTTCGTCAACATTTTCTTGAGAGATTTAATTGTTGGAAACGACGTCTTACGGATACGGTGTTATCTGCATACTGACCGCTTCAATATTTTCAACTGAGCATTGCCCACGGTGACGTATATGTGTTTGTTTATTGCACACGGAGACACTTTCCCTGAATTTCGTCATGACGCGTTGAATGGTCCGCTTAACAGGTGCCTCGCACGACGACCCATAATTGCACGTAATTTTCTTTCAGTGCTCACAATTGAACTATTACTTTCATAGTACACTTTGACAATAAGTATGCGTTGCTGAACAGTATAGCGTTCCATTTTGTAATGGCATACTCTCCACGTAATAACTACGAAGCATCAATTTCCAAAACCTGCCGCAAGAGTAATGGCGGCAAGTTTAAATCGGCTACCTGTCGCTGGGACACCCATTACAATCATTTTATTATCCATAAAACGAATTCGTGGTCACCCGGTACAGCCTTTAATTTTCATTTTAATTTCGCCGTGAATGACCGAATAAAGAAAAATAGGTTAATATTACATGAAATTGCAAGCCCATATGCTAGGATTTTTAAAATAATGCAGGCGAGGTTAAGCTCATAATTTGGCTTGGCAACGGCCATATCTTGAGCGTTATTGACTTTAATTGACTATATTCGGTATCGCATATATATTCAAGCATGCCAATTAACATGACATAATGCACCTCCGTGCATTTTAAGTTCACTTTTTCTTTTATTATCATAAAGTATTTCTTTGTAAATAATTTATGGTTTTATTATTGTTATGTTTAAGGTATTATCTTATGTTTATGGTTTTATTATCGCTATTAGTTATTTTGTAAACAAAAAAGAATGCAACTGTCACAAATATATACAGTTAAAATTAGAAAAAGTGCTAAACATTAGAAGTAATCTGTACATTTGTTTGATAATAATAATAATAATAATAATATAATATTTATATTTATTGTCAGATCCAGGCACGGGTTGCAATTCAGTTACGGCAAAAATTAATAAAAATATATTAACCTAGTATATCTAATATAAAGTTTAACTAACATGTATTTATAATGTATTATGAATTTAGATTTAAACACTAGGTTGTAGCAGGCTTTATAGATCTTACATTGTCTCCGCACGACTATCTAACAGAAAATTCTCATTTTTTGCCATTGTATTTGCTAAATTTCTTTAACATACAACAAAACATTCCTATTGCTGTGAGTTACAGTCAATACTCGCAAATAGTTTGATATATTAACATTGCTAGTACTTTTCCGCACTCAACTATATTAGCGGAAAAATAATGTAATCGTGTAAAGAAAAATAAACAGTATTAAAGAACGTGCTTTCTCATGACCCACGAACAGGGTGGGGTGTATGTAACCTAACCGAAAGCAGGAGGGTGGACTATTTGAAAAAAGTAAAACTGTCGCATAAATCATATATTCTGCATTTATGTGTTGGTTTATTTTTTCTCGGCCACTCAATTTCGAGATAGATATGTTCTACGTGCGGAAAAGTCCCTTTTAAGGTTTTAAAACTGTTTATTTAATTTATGGATGAACTAATTGAATGTAAAAGTATTACAATATGTATGATAGTTGGTTTTGGATATAGGTAGTTATCATTACAAAAGTAAATATAGTTACAAAAATTAACAAATATTACACGCATTGTTATTACATGCATTGTTTTAAATGTAATATTTCCTGGCAGAAATTCTACTATTTCAGAATCAAGTATGTTCTGTAACATTATAATATTATACCATATAATATTATACCATTTTCAATAATGAACAACTTATTTTTCAATAATTGATAATATAATAATACTTTATTTTATTATTTTATTTAAAATTTTGAAAATCGCACCCATCACAATTTTATTGTAATAAAAAAAATAGCATTGTATGAAGGTCTAGAATATAGTCATTCATTAAAAAAAAGATAAAATATATCAGTTTTGTTATTAATAATAATTTATATTAATTTGTATAAAAAAATTTAAATAACCAAATCAGATCGCAGAGCATGTAATAGATAACATATAATGTTATGTTGATTTAAATGCCAGAAATAAAAAAACACTATCTTTATTGGAACAATTATTTTTGTGAACTTGATAATAAGAACTTCACACTATAGATCGATGGTTTTGGTCTTACAAGGTATAATACAATAATGTTACACCTTAAAAATGAAAATCTAACACCTTAATAGTTTCTGTGGTCTTAACTGCAATATGCTCCACAAAGCTTAGTTAAGTATCAGCATTCCTAAATCTTTAATCAATGTTTTACTTTGTAGAGCTCACACTGACTTAACTGATTAAAACTGAGTTTTAATCATCCCCAGATAATGCCAACTTTGTTGGCGAAACGCACGTCGAGTGTAGTGTATAGGGTTTTGGTGTTTTTGTGGAAAACTAAGTCACTGTTAAATTCACACCATAGATTCCGACCTACTCCAGTGTGTTGTAGAGCTCGTTGTAGTCTTTTCCGCCTTCTCCAGGCGTATCCATAGTCTGCCCAATTTAGTTTTCTTATATATGATACATTTGATAACATATATTTAGTACCATTAAGACATAAATTATTAAGTCAGCACCACCGACTAGCCTTTTCTAACTCACATTGAACTTTTATATTGCTCTTAAATATTTTTATACCATAAATTTAAAACTAAAAATATCACAGTTTGGTTTTTCGCATATATCATTTATAAGCAAAAAATAATAGGGGCCCTAAATTGATCCCCTGTGGCACTCCTAACGATTAATTGTTTGCCTAATTTAAATTCATTTTAAAAACAAATTGACATGTGTCTGTGAGGTATAACTGGAAAAATGTCGTGATAAATCTAAATTCTGATAATTTATGTAATAATTAATTTGTAATGACCTACTTGATAGAAGCCTTGGAAAATTTCATCATCATCCATCTGTCCTTGTTGATTTAAATTACAAACTATTTAAGTAAAACTAACTAAATTTGTTGTTATTGGTCTGTTGATCAGAAACAATAAATGTAGATTTAAATTTACAGGGTGACTCGTTTGAGACTATTTGATGTGATTTGTGAATAAAACTAATAATATTTTACAAACTAAGGTTTTTTATTCTTCGACATAAAATGGAGACGATACGGCTACAAATGGAAACGAATATCATCCATATGGCCGCCTCAATTCATCTGGCATGATATCATTCGTGTCATAGCAAAATTGTCTATACACGGGCACATAATACTCGTTTAATTTTTGCTTTGAGGTCATTTACTGTTACTTGACTGAGTGGCGGACACTTTTCCATTAACATAATCCCAAATAAAAAAGTCCTGTGGTGTTAAATCACATGATCTTGCAGGCCAAGCCAGCACATGATCTTGCAGCCAGAGTTGTGGTTGTTATTCAAATCTAAATCATCAAATTGGTGGAAAAAGAAATTGCTTAACATGGCACGATAACATTCCCCATTTACTGTGATGTCATTACCAACTTCATTTTCAAATAAGTATGGTCCAATCACTCCACCACTCCTAAAGACGCACCGAACCGGGCATCTCTGTGGATGCATTTCTTTTTCCTGTACAGCATGTGGCTTCTCAGCGCCCCAAATTGGACAATTTTGTTTGCTGTCGTATCTGTCAATATGCGAATATGCTTCATCGCTGAACAAAATATTGTTCAATGCAAAAATCAGCATCACCTTCTTTCTTTTCCAACACCCAATTAACAAATGAACAACGTTGTAAATGGTCTGTAACGTTTAATTGTTGTGTCAACTGAATTCTGTATGCTGACACATGCATATCTTTCTTTAAAATCCAATGCGTGGTGGCTCTTGACAGATTTCATTGTTGTGCACGACATCGCATTGATGTGTTTGGATACTCTCATACACTTCCTCTCATTGCAGCATAATTTTCATTTGACCGACCATAGCGAGGACGTATTGGTGTTGTTGTATGAATAACAGAACCCCTCTCTTCAAATCTCTTGATTAAGTTACGAAATATTAACTCTGTAGGCGCTTCAGTTTGTCCTAATTTTATGCGAATTTTTCTTAATGCAACTGTAAATGACCACTCATTTTCATAAGATAATTGTACACAAACTATTCGTTGTTGAACTGTTAATCGTGGCATGTTGACGTCGCATGGTATACAGATGACAGTCTTTAAATATTGACATCCTAGCTTTGACAGAACACAAATGGCGCGCAGTTCAGATCCTATAGTTCCAACCGAGACACCCTATAGATGTAAACAACTTCGTGTATTGGTAGATGTGATCATAGAAAATAAGAATAGTCTCAAATACTTCCGCAAAGTTTCATGAAATTTAAATTTTTCAATAGTTGAACATGACAGTGTTATCTTCTTTGAATATATAACAAGCTCTTGCCACCTTCTGTCTCTCTGGAAATGTAGCAACTCTCAACGATAGGTAAGATAAGATAAAGAACGAAACAAATAGAATAACGAATATAATCGGTTATTCCGAAACTTTGTATCATAACAGATTTACTCTGATCAACATATCAGATGTGTTAATAAAGGATAACCCCAACCTTCTAGTTGAATCGTCAATTGGAGACATCACGTGTAATTGCTACTAAACGCACTCATCAAGGCAGTCTATTTTGAGTTTAATCAACGTAAGCAACTCGCGTGTGTTTTTCTTATTTGCCGCGACGTTTATGGCAAATTATTGTTAATTGAGAAAATCAACACGGCACATTCGATAAATAATTATTCACGGAACTATGTAAACAGTACACATAACAGTTGCTAAAACACAATTTGGCAGCATATGAACAATAGTTACGTTCACGCCGAATCACGTTAATAAGTTCTAAATGGGGCCTAAAATATATGACCAATAATTATAAACGTTATAATTATTGGTCATATATTTTAGGTTATTTTAGGTTAGGTTAATTATATAGTACGTCCCAAAACTAACGGGTGATATTTTAATTGTATGAAAAGACAATTTATACCGGATGTCTGCGAACAGTTGTGAAATCTCAAATCTGGAACTAGTGACTAAAATATATCGATTGAAGCTCACTCAAATGTTACTGATTTAAAAGATATGTGGTGTTCAATATTAGAATTTCATTGAAATTTCTCAATAATTTCATACTAAGTTATCATAGGAAGAACATGAAATTGGGCACCTTTACGTTTTTTAACACGACTAATAATACTTTTTAACTAATTTTAACGTTGCTAATAGAGGGCGTTAGTTATATCATATTTCCTTGGTAAATCAAGTATATTTTTCCTTTAGAATTATAGATAAAGTGAATTAAAAATATGAAAGACCCGTCGAAAGGGCGTCTTTCGACACTACACATTATTTCGATATTACACAAAAAATAAAGTATGAATCAGTTCATTATAATTGTATTAGGTCATTTTAGTAATTCTTAAGTCACCACTTATTGGAGATAAAATTTCTTTTGGAATTCAAAAACTGCTTCCAAAGTTCTTATACAATTCATAAATCAAAATTGTAAACTATTTTTTTATTTTATAATTATATTTTTTCTTTTACTAATCGATTTTTACTTATTATCTTTTATGACAATTGTAGGGAATTGTGTGAAAGTGATGTAAGTTTATATTTAGTGAAAGTGGGGTATATTTGAGAAATTTCAAAATAAAATTCTAACATTGAACACCCCGTATATCTGAAACTAGCAACATTTCTATATGGTGTATTTAGGTCTATCGGCATATTTTGGTTACTGGTATCTCGAGTTTTGAGATACTAGTTCTTAGTTTTTTGCAGACACCCTCATCATCATTAGGTCATCAGTCCTAAGACTGGTTGGAAGCTAACCTCCAGCTTTTCCTATCTTGTGCTAATCTACGCATTTCGCTAATTGTGCTACAACCTACATCCCTTACTATTTGCGAGCAGTAGTCTAATCTAGGACCCCCGTGTCTCAGCAAGCTCACCACATCTCAAAATCTTCTAATTTCTTCCTACTTGCTTCCCCTACCGTCCAGGTTTCGCAACCGTATAGTGCCGTGCTCCATACATATGTTTTCAAAAATCTCTTCCTTGTTTCTAAGTTTATTACCCCTGAACATAAAAGTGCTTTTTTTTTGTTAAAAGCTACTCGACCCTGCGCTATTCTTTGTTTTATGTCTTTATCGCTTCTTCCATTCCAATTTATTTTACTTCCTAAATAAGTGAAGTCTTTAGCTTCCTCCAATCTTTCATTATTAATTTGTACTTTCGTTTTTGATCTGCTCTCGCGCCCTCTGCACACTAACACTTTAGTTTTGTTTTTATTCACCCTCATTCCGTATTCCTCTGTCAGCACTGCCTCCATTTCGTTCAATGCCGATTCTGATTCCTCCTTACTAGATGCTAATACTGCTATATCATCCGCGAATCTCAGCATTTTTAGTTTCTGTCCCTGTACTTTAATCCCAAAATCCACTCTATCTTTTACCACATTAATCGCCTCTTCGATGTACAGATTAAAAATTAGTGGTGATAGCGTACATCCTTGTCTTACTCCTTTCCTAATATCTACTTCCCTTTTTCCCCTTCTACTTCTATAACAGCAGTTTGCTCTTTGTATAGATTGTGTACTACTCTCCTATCTCTATACTTCATTCCCGAGCTCTTTAGTATCTCGAAGATTTTTTCCCATCTTACGTTATCAAAAGCTTTTTCTAAATCTACAAATCCTATATAAGCGTTCTTTCCTTTTTCTATTGTTTTCTCTAACATTACTCTTAGCGCCAGAATAGCTTCGCGAGTTCCCCTATTTCGCCTAAACCCGAATTGGTCTTCTCCTAGTATTTCCTCCGCTCTATTTTCCATCCTCTTCTGTTAAGATTTTTGACGCATGGGAAGTTAGGCTAATCGTTCTAAAGTTCTCGCATTTGTCTGCTCCTCTCTTTTTCGGTATAGTAACGATAATGTTCCTCTTATAATCCTCCGGCATCTCGCCCGTTTCGTATATGTATTTTACCAGTTCAAACATCCTATTTACTACTTTCTGTCCCGCACATTTCAAAATTTCCGCCTGTATTTTATCTACACCCGGCGCTCTATTATTCTTTAGCCCCGTTAGTGCCATTTCAAATTCCTCTCTCAATATAGGTTTTCCTACATCTTCCCTATCGATGCTAGATTCTTCCTCTAATATATCTCCTGATTCCTGACCCTCGTATAAATTTCCTAAGTACTGCTTCCATCTATCCGCTTTCTCCTCTCTTCCGATCAGTATGTCCCCCGATTGACTCCTAACATTTCTACTTATTGTTCCTATATCCCTGAAGTTCCTCTTAATTATTTTGTAAGCCTCATCGGTTTTACCTACTTGCAACTTATCTTCTACTTTTTTGCATTTATCTTCTATCCATTGTTCTTTGGCTTTTCTACATTTTCTAATGATTTCCCACTTTATTGACTTATAGGTTTTCAGTCCTTCTTCGTCTCGTCTGTTTTTGTAGCCTCGTCTTTTTTGCATTAAGTTTAAGATTTCGTCCGTTATCCAGGGCTTCCTAGCTTCCCTTTTATCGTGTCCTAAAACGTCCGTAGCCGCGGAATCTAGACAGACAGACAGACTAGACAGACAGACAGACCGCGGACACCCTATATTTGTAAATATAAATTGTCACTTTACCGTGGTGTTATTAATTTTGTTCCTCATTTATAAATATATGACGTCTTCGGTATATTTTGAATAGAATACTCTATCTTTCAAAAAGTAAAACCCGCCACAGGTAGGATTCGACATTTTTTGAAACCTTATCTGATCGTGCAGAAACACGAGAAAGCGGTCGAGGATCGCTTCTGGGTATAATTCAATGCCTGACGGGGCTTTAGCCCGAGGACTAGTTGTTTCCTAGAGCGATTATGTAATAGCTTTGCTATTCGGGAACTACTTTGATAGCCGCTTGGCGGCTTGGTGGTTCCATTCTCGATTTCCGACTTATATGTTACAGAATACTCTATGTTTAATTATCTAGATTTGTAACCATACACATTTTACTTTTCCGCACTCCACTATACTAGCGGAAAAGTAATGTAATCGTGTAAAGTGTTTGTGTGTGTGTCATCATTGTCGTCGGCATTAAAATTTCTTGTTAGCACGATAACTCAACTAAGTCGTGTCGGATCGATCGGGTTTTGACTGATTATGATCGAGAACGTCTCCCAGACGACACCTATTGATTTTGGGGTGGATAAGACACACCCCACCCTGTCCATGGGTCATGAGAAAGCACGACAATGGACTATTTTAAAAAAAAAATTTATTAACACGATAACTACATCATGTCGGATCGATCGGGTTTTGACTGATTCTGATCGGGGACTTTGAGGTGGATAGAACACACTCTACCATGTTCATGGGTCATGAGAAAGCAAAATGGTGGACTATTTGAGAATTTTTTTTGTTAGGACGATCACTCAATTAAATCGTGTTGAATCGATCGGGTTTAAACTGATTCTGATTAGTCTACCAGACGACATCTAATGATTTTGAGGTGGATAGGACACACCCCACCCTGTTCAGTGGTCATGAGATAGCACGAGGGTGGACTATTTGAAAAAAGTAAAACTGTCCCATAAAACAGATATTCTGCATTTAAGTGTTGGTTTATTTTTTCTCGGTCACTCAATTTCGAGATAGAGATGTTCTACGTACGGAAAAGTCCGTTTTAAGGTTTTAAAACTGTTTATCTCACATCAACAAATAAAATGTACACTCACCATTTTTATCCTGTAGTAAGGAACATTAATTTGAATACCAATTAAAGAAGATTTGGATCGATGCATTTAAGAGTAATATACTGTAATAAAATAAGGGTGGGTTTATGCACACATTTTCATTAACTTTAAACTTTCACTAAGGAAGTTAAACTTCTATATATCAATTATGCAACCCTTAAATTTATTTTATCCTTTTATTAAAGGATGGTCAATTTTTTAACTTCAATATAAATGAAAGTGGAGAAAGGCGTGGCGCATGCTGGTGTCTTTTTGAACAAAGATCTAACCCTTAGTTTTTGTGTTTTAATTTTGAGGTATAATTTTGACGAAATCTACGCAATTCTTGTCTTGTTGAAATTTTGAGTATAGGAACAAATTGCAAATCACAAATAAATGTTATGATCTATGTTGTTTATTCTCCATATTTCCGAAAACATGAATTAATTAACGAAGAATTATGGGTGTAAAAATGGCTTCTCCTTGAAACTTCTTCATTGACTAATCTAACCCATATGCGAATCTAACTTTAACAGGATAGTAACCATCAGATACCTAAATCTTAAGTTCTAAAGCAATCCAATAAAAAGTAAAAACCATATCCGCTACGATAGAGCATCAGTAAGTCGGATTACTAAATTGTTAAGTTCAGAGCGAATAGGTACACGAGCGAGCACAACTGACGTTGATATTCCGGGTCCTGTCGACTATTGGTTTACATTAACCTCTGTCTTTTTCTAATGGCCAGAACTTTCTCTAGCGCGTAGAAAGTGGAATTTAACCTAGTGCCTTATTCTGATATTCAGTTATATCGGCCATTTACAATGAAATACACACATATTCTTGTGTGAAAAACCGAGGATTTGTTTGAATAATTACAATCTCTGAAACATAGCACTAAGGAGAGATAGGCGGTGTTTTCTCAAAAATTTACCTTGAAATTAAGCGTCTCACGCGAAAACCAAAGAGATTCTTGAAAGCTTTCTTGATATCACTGATTGCTTTAACATTTATTCTTATGTGAAAAATCAAGGAACTATATTGATAGCTACAATCTAAAACGTAGCTCTGAGGAGAGACAACCGATATTTTCTCAAAAATTAACATTGAAATTAAGCGTGTCGTGCACGAAAACCAAATAAGTTAAAATTTTCTCGATATTATTGATCACTTTCTCATATATTTGTTATTTTCGCAGCGTTAATTTTTTTTTCTGTGAAAAGGGAACACCACTTCTCACAATTTAAAACACAGGCTTAAGACTGTCAGTGTCAAATCTCTGGCATGTTTCGAATTGGTTAAGGGCTTGTATTTTTGATCTCACTGTATTGTTTTAATCTGAGATTAATTTAATCGATGTTGAGACCGTGTTGCTGTTGAAATGATATAAGAGAATAACATAATCCAAGCACCATCTAAAGTTTACACCTATATAAAAAGAATATGTAAAACAAAACAAATAATGAAAAGAAAAATAACATATTGTTGCGTAACTATCTAATACTATTTATAATACATCCATATGACCCAGTACTGCAAACACCTATGCATGTTAATGCATTAAGTAATCATCTGCTACAATAGCTTGCAACAGAATACTTGATATAATTACATTATTCATAGCGCGCAATTAATTTGATACATATCTGTAACTAACACGTGTTCAAGGAAACAGTATTATAAATTGTTTTCAAAGAACAAAGCAAACAATTAATAATACGTGTTTTTATTCATTTTTATTCTTTACGTAGTTATATTTATAGAGAGACTAGAGAAAGGTAATTAAAAAATTATACATGCGTAAAGTCTTCCGCGAATTCAAATCTATTTACTGACAGAAAAACAGTTTCTTATCAAGGTAAGGATTGAAAAACTGAAATATATAATTTAATGAAAATCATCTCAGACTTCTATTATGACTAGAGATACAACATTGTGGAAAAATAGTTATAAATTAAACATCGGACCAATCGTAATGCATTTATAATTATGATTGTTTAATTTTTGGTTTTGTGGGTTAAATAAATTGTTTTGATATGTATTTATATTACGGTTATTGCAATTTAAAAAGTGAGCAAAAACTTTCAGTTGGTATTTTTGATGGAACCATTATTAATTGTAGTTTTCATGCGAGCTTTCATAGTGCATAATACAGATTTTATTTCGCGTTTTGGGTGCGAGTAAACTTCATCTGTGATTGACTACCTGCCCTTATTTGTTAACATTGTTATAAATCAAGACACAGTAACTAGTATTTATAGAGATGAATTTGGTGACTTGGCTTGTTGGAAGCAAGGTGATATTTTATTTCCAATATTTATTAAATCACATATATAGTGATTTATTTTATGGCATTCTTGTTTCTCCTGTTGCTCTGTAAAATATATACAGGGTGGAAACTTTAACTGGAATACATTCTGTAACTCGGATGTGGAGTATTTCAATAAATATTCCTGAAATATGTCGATGTTATTGTTAGTTGTCTACACTTGGCGTCAATGGCCTCTAGTTATATTTACCCTGGGGAATAACCACCCCTAATTTTTAATGCATATCTACATCGAGTGACACATCATTTGAAAAGCAGCATTGAGATGAATATAATGCACACTTCATTTTCAAAATTTCTAATTACCTGTAAAAATGTCAAAAACTTACTTTTTATATTAATAACTAGTCTCTAATAAAACTCCGTCCATATTATGTAGCATATCTTTGCTGACCTGTCTGCTTTCAAGATTTATTCTTTGTTGCAAAACCTTCACTTTGTCAAGTTTTGTTTCAAGAACCTTGTTTTTCAACTATCCCCCACAAAAAGAAAATTAAGTGCGGTAAGGTGTGGATATATTGGCGGCGACTCCATTGAATTAGCTGTCCAATTGATCTATTTGAGGACATCTCGTTCAATTGTACACAGATGGCTACTAGTCCAGGAGCATTAAACCAAAATCGCACTTTCGGTTAAACGAAACGACAATAACTGATTAGTACATGAGGAAACAATTAATTGACTACCGCATATGAACGATTAATTATACAGGTATGTTACCATGTAGACTTTTTCGTACAAAATTTAATTCTCTATAAAAAAAAATCCTCAGCAATTTTGCTATATGTGGCTTCGTTTAGGCAGCATTTCGAGTTAAACATAAAAAAAGATTATTTGCAATTTTTTAAACTTTAAACATTAATAAATATAGAAAGTCCAAAATTATAATCCACAAACTGAAACTAGTAATAAGCATTATACATATAATCTATCGAGTGGTGTAAGTTTCATCCTTCCTAAAATTACCCGGATTTGAAATGTCTAATGCTCCTGGACTATACGACATAGTAAGGTAGATTCATTATTGAAACCATATTGTAGCATCAGGTACTTCTGGACCCAATTAACTGAGAAAGACGGTCGACAAAGTTGGATCAAACCTTCTTGAAATAAATTTAGATATGTTGAACCATCAAGGTTGTTATTAAAATATAACGGTCCGAGAACACTGTCACCTATTATTTCAATCCACGCATTTATTTCCGCGATTCAGATGATCTTCAGTAAGTTGCTGAACCATTTATAATTTGTAAGGGTTCATTTGTACTGTGTACAATTTTAGTAGGGCTAACATTAAAATCACGAACCAGATGTCCCGCAAGATGACGCTTAATTTGGATTCATCGTCACCAATGCTGTTTTTAGATGCATCTCTCACTTACTCTCGGTAACGAGACTCAATTTTACTGATTATACCTTGGCCAATAGGTGGATAGATCTGGATGTTGGTCCTAACATAACTAACCAACCAACTCGTTTGATTTCGACACCTTTTACCATACTCGATCATTATTAAAATTTCAATACATATCAAGAGCTTCCGTTAGATAATATATTTTACAATTTGGCTTTCAAAAGTAAAATAACAAATGACAGGTGAAAAGTAATACTAATACAAAGATAAAATGCGAGGTTACGCTTGCGAATTTCTTTGAACTTAGGTTAAACAGAGATTCAAAATAAGAAAACTTGAAAAAAAAAAGAAAAAAATTGAAGAATGTGTGTTATCAATATTCCTCATAGCAAAAACGTCAAAAAGAATCACCTACACATGACATATTTTGAACACGTTTTACGATGCAGTGGTGATATTTTTTTATTTCAGTTTATGTTAGAAAGTCTAAGAAGTTATGTTTTATGTCAATTTATCCGACATTACCTTAATCCAAAAGTGCCTCCTAAGGGAACTGGGACTATTTGAAAATGGGACCTTCGAGTCATTTTTTTAAATACAAGATGGACCACGGGAGCGGGAAGATTTGAAGACAATGTAATCCAGAAAGTAACTGTATTTAATTAAAACAAACTATAACTATAAAAAGTGAATTGTGTGCCATTTTTATTTCTTAAATATCATGTCGCTTAAATAGCGTCCTTTTCTCCCTACATACTCTTGAAGTCGAACGTTAAAATTCTGCATAACGCGACGCAACATATTCAGTGGTATGTTAGCAATTTCTTCACTAATTTTCATTTTGAGCTCCCGAGTATCTCGTGGTTTATCAATAAAAACCTTACTTTTTAGGTAACCCCACAAAAAGTAGTAGCCAGATCTCGCATGCCGTGAGATCTGGCGATCTTGGGGGCCACTGAATGTCCCCGCGTTTGGAAATAACACAACCTGGAAACAATATTCGCAGAGCATCCATTGATGTTCTTGCGGTATGAGAAGTAGCGTCATCTTGCTGGAATCAACTGTTTGGGTTGTTCTGTGGAAACATGTTCAATTGCTGTGTCAGAAACTGATTAATAATTTCAGTATAGCGCGCAGAATTGACCGTCAAAGAATTTCCATTCTGATCTTCAAGAAAGTAAGGACCGATAATTCCCATTGAAGACATTGCACACCATACTGTTACCTTCAGGCTGTGTAACGGGTGTTGGTGAAGTTCTTATGGATTTTCCAAAGCCCAATAACGGCAGTTTTGTTTATTGGTATAGCCGGATAAAAGGAAATGTGCTTCATCAAACATCCATAAATTGTGAACATCAATTTCTTGCTCTAACATCGTTTCAGCAAAATGCAGGCGAACATGGGGATCTATTGGTTTCGGTGCCTGGTCAATCTGGATTTTGTAAGGATGGAAATGGAGATCCTTGTGCAAAGTTCGAATAAAAGTGGTCCTAGGTAAACCCAGAGCCTGGCTTTGTTTTCGACTTGAACGTTTTGGACTGCGCTCTATAGCTGCTCTAACGCGATCAATGTTACCAAGGCTTCTGACGCTTCTGTTTGGTGCCTTATGTTTGACAGCTGATCCAGTTTCAAATTTACGAATTCATTCCCTTATGGCATGGGCAGATGGAACTGTTCCGTGACGAGGAATATTGAAATAAATTCGAAATTGACGCTGCGCTGCGACCACACAGTCATGATTTTTGTAGTAAGATTTAATCACAAACGAACGTTGTTCACCGGACCACTGTTCCATGATTAATAAATGGCATAAAATGACAGATAAGGTGACAAGCAAATCCACAGCAACCTATGCATAATTACGAAATAACAACATTTTCAAAACTTCCCGCTCCCGTGGTCCACCTTGTATCTTAAAAAAGCCCTAATCTAAAAGGTCCAAACTTTGCCCAATGACGTAAGTCTCTAATGATAAATTGGCCACTCTAAATAAGATTTCTTCATTTGTCATCACAAGAGTCTCATTTAGGGGAGCCATTAAATTTTATCTTGAAGTTTTTGACACCTTTTGAAAGCTTTAAGATTTTTTTCCAATAATAATGTTTGAAGACTCTTGTTTGAAGTCGCCATGAGACGAGAAAAATCAATTTAAACTTTTTTTTTCTTGCATAAAATTATGTTTTATTAAATATTTATACAGTACCAAGTTGGCTTTGACAAATGAACAAAATCAGATATTTGTACATGTGAGATTATTGTACAGCCACCTTGATTTTGTATACATTATTTATTGTTAGTAATCAAACGTAATTTTATGCAAAAAAAATAAAAAGTTTTAAAACTTTTAATTCAAAGTATTTTATATTCATTCCTCATATGATCAGAAATGCTGAAATCTCCAATGTTGTCATCCATACCTATTTCTAAAACAAGGGAAATTGGTGTCTGGATAACTGCCAGATTACCGCAATTATGTTGACCCTCTTACATTAATCGTAACCAGTAAATAAATATATATAAATTCACTGTGTTCCAGATAATGTAATTTATCAGACACGGTGTATCTTACGCTTTGAAGTCCAAAAACACGGACCCGCTTAAGAGCCCGGCAACAAATCTACGTGAAAAACCGATTTGTTTACTTTTATGTTGCACTTAATCATCTTGACACGTGATGACGTTTCGAGTATTAGTCATTTATACCCGTTGAAAAATATTTCAACTCTCATTCAAGTCTCATTACGCATCCCATCCTGTGACCAACAATAAAATTAAATGAGGCAATATCGACTGACTGTGTACTAAAAATAAACTGGATGCAATTTTTAAGTAGCATGTCGCGTTCAATAAAAGTTACAATAAATTATAAATATACCCGACAAATTGTAATATTTAATATCAGAAAGAAACCTTATGAAACTCTGTTATCGTTGTATAATTGATTTGAGAAAGTATGATCATATTTCTGACAAATTAAAAACCCTAGATTGGTTTAATGCCGGGACACACAACCGCACCGCGCCCGCACTGTGTAACGGCCGTGTGTTGGACATCGCACGGCGGAGAAGTAAGCAATGTAAAAGTACCACATAGTCCCCACTTAACCGCACCGACACCCACTCGACACCACCACACCGTGCCCGACTAGTTTTGTTTACATTTTGACGGGCACGGTGCGGTGTATCTATTGAAAATTTTGTTGTTGCTGTCTATTTCATTGCAAATATTTAAAATCTTAAATTAATCATACTCATATACTACTATTGTATTAGTAATACATTCATTATATTATTCATTATTATTAATATTGAAATGAATGTGGAAAAATTAATTGAAGAGATAAGGAAGTTTCCGGTGCTATAGCAAATGCTACTCATCCCTAATTCACTATTTGTAAAACTTCTCAACATTTTGTTGGTACGAAGCGGCTGCGTGAGCTTCAAAAAGGATTCTGAACTGCAATCGTGCGACAAACCGCACGGCCGAAATACGGATCAGGTGCGGACAAGTGTGGTTTCCCACAAGAAGACTAGAGAACAGGAGACATAACTCGAGTGGTAGGGGTAGCACGAAAAGCGTCCGCACTGTGATCACGTGGTGTGCTTCATCATGGCGGTCATTGAGCAGAGTCGAGCGAGATTATTTTTGTTTTCTGTGTTTTGAGAGTTTCCAGTTTTTCTGTTGAACATGTCAAAAGCGTCGAGATACTGTTGCGTTGCGAATTGTTCCTGCAAGAGCCCTGATCGTGGCTCAATTGAACCCGACATTTTGATAGTGTGAGAGAGAAACCTCGATAGACAAGGACAAACGGCATGCGCAGATCTCGCGCGCTTCTACGCGGGCCTGCCATATTTCCGACGTTTTTCGTGCCACCCCCACCACTGATTTTTTGAGGAGCTATGTCTCCTTCCTCTCTAGTCTTCTTGGTTTCCCATCACCGTCACCGACAGTTGGTCGATCTGCGGTGATGGCACGGTGCGGACGCGATGCGGTTTTGTGTGTCCCGGTCTTTAATGTGGAAAATGTAGTAAAACAACATTATTTACTTTTTGTCCATAAATTACTAAATACAGGAATCTACTAATATATATATCTGCATGACAGAGAAATTGCAACTGAGATTAAAAAACACTTCAACTATGCCTAAGCACTCGCAGAACATTTGCATATAACGCTGATAGACCTTACAATTCTCTTTCAAAAAATTATATGCGTGTCACCTTTACTTGAGAAAAAAGATTAAGATCCTTCTCTTAAGCAGCTAGTAGTTTTTATGTACATTTATATCCCATTATGTATTATGGCTATATATGTATCTGTATCAATCTCTTTTAAGTATTAGTGTAATTAATTTAAATACATTTTAAGCTGACTTCGCATCGATTAATTAATCAAGTAGCGTACAGCATCTATATTAGATGTTTAGTATGAATACGTATTACTTAGTAAATTATGATTGTATTTAACTACTTATGTAATACATTGTTTTTTGTGTTAGCTGTAAGAGAACCCTTGCTAAGCTTACTGACTGATCCTGGCTAAATTTTGTCCTTTTTATTAGGACAAGGATAACATATCAGTAACTTATAAGTCGGAAATCGAGAAAGGAACCACCAAGCCGCCAAGCGGTTATTAAAGTAGTTCCCGAATAGCAAAGCTATTACATAATCACTCTAGGAAACAACTACTCCTCGGGCTAAAGCCCCGCCAGGCATTGAATTATACCCAGAAGCGATCCTCGACCCCTTTCTCGTGTTTCTGCACGATCCGATAAGGTTTCAAAAAATAAAACCCGCCACAGGTAGGATGACTACTACTGACAGAGATCGTATCGATAAAGATGTATACGCCATGAAGTTCATTCGGCATTTGTCCTGAATCGGCGTACCGTGTGCGGCACTGATGAGAACTAACAAGTTCGAAATAGCTGTATGTCGTTCGGTTCTGATCCGGGACAAATGTCGAATCCTACCTGTGGCGGGTTTTATTTTTTATATATTAAGCTTTTTTATGTATTGTAAACTATTAATAATTGTTATTGAAAACTGACCATGACTACATATCTCGAATATTATTATACAGACAGTTGTAACATTGGAAATCTATAACAAAGACTATTCAGGATAACGATGGTAGGTACATATATAGGATTTTATGAGAATTTATGTGAAAAATATGAGGATTTATTACTCGATCTCTATTTATTTTTATTTACATGAATAATCTCTATTTACTAAACGGCTGTTTTCGTGTGTGTGTCACGAAATTTTTAGGTCGATGTACGAAATCCTTTTCGTTCGAATTTCGGCATTTCGACATCAATATAGTAGGTATATCGACCCTTGCGAACAACGTGGTAACTTATTTTTTGATCCGAAGCCTCTAGAGTCATACTCCGGAGGTGCCTTCGATATGAGCGAGGAGGCGCGGGCGGCGCAATTGTATTGCGATTTGCTTACTCTTCTTTATTATTATACGGGATGTATCAGTTTATGGGGAATACGGTAGCAGTTACTCGCGTTTTAAGAGACAAAATCAATAAAATACAATATTAGAGTATAGTACTTTGCATATGACTAAAATGCAGAATTATTAAACCCAAATATGTATTAACAATGAAAAAAAAAATAGTTTTCATCACGTAAATACCGAGATATCAGAAATTATCTAGGTTAAAGGTGGCCATAAAATAGAGTTATCCTTTTTAAGTTATTCATTCAAGTTTGTGAATTTACATGCAATACAGAACGCACGGAAAAAATCTATAGCGTCTCGTACCACATTGGCTCGTATGCCACCTTTCTACAAATTACTTTGCTGAAATTCATCATTGTTAAGCATATTCCATCTAAATGTTATTTCTGTATAACTCTACATTGGCGGCGAAAAAAAACGGGTCTGTAATAAATTGCCATCCAAACACCACCTTTGCGAGGATGTAGTGTATATTCAACAAAAAATATGCGCATTAACAGTACTCTACAGTGGCGTATTAGCATTTTGAGAATTGACTTACTCTGGAAGATGACCCCACGCTTCCTCACAAGAAAATTGAGATTGAGAAACAGATCGTCATTTATTAAATTATTACACTGTCTGAAATGTGGTGTAAAATTTAACACCAGTCTCACATCAAACGGGGTGCATACAAGGACACACAGTTTGGTGTGAAATAAACACCACACGGCCATCATGGTACACTTACCTTTGACTGGTGTAAATTTTCATACTTGTGAAGGAGTAAATCAACACGGCCTGGTGTAAATTTCATCATCTTTCGGTGTAAGTTTTATCTCAACTTTATACCCTTTAATTTACCGTTTACCTTGTTTACCATATTGTACAATAAATGAAAACATAACGACTTTCAAATGCAATACGCTTAATTATATTTTCCTTTTTAATATACAAAATATATTTATTTAATGCACTAATGAAATATTGGTGTATATTAGGGTGTCCCTTATATGGATGAAACAATTTTTTTTCGGATATCGAAATGCATACCCCCTAATTCTTTTTAAACTACCCAGACTTACTCAAATACAAAATTTTATCTTCCTACGTCAACATTAACCCGTGAAGACAGGACTCTGAAGATTTTAAGAATTGCTGTTTTAACCTTGTCCGTTATGTAGCTAAATCAATTGAAATATTTATATTTTATAAAAATAATAATCAAAAAGAAAGTTAGTAAATAGGTACTTATTTATTAAAAGAAGATGAAATTACAGATCAGTCAAGATATTTTCTTTTGAGGGTGTCTTTTTTACAGTCTGGATACAGATTTTTATGCTCTTGCACACAGCGGAGCAAAAATTGCTTTTGTTCTTCCTGTGCAGTGATCAAACCATGAAAATCTTGCATAAGTTTTACAGCTCTTTCAGCTGTATCATTAACTGCCCTTAGAGAAAGAACCTTTCTTTTTGCCTCTAAATAGGCAACATCTTCTTCCCACGTAGAAACAGGTTTCTGGAGGAAGTTCTCATCAATTTTTAATCGAGAAAATAAAGTTGTGCTCTTAACAGACACAAAATCACTTAATGATTTTCCTGCAACAATAAATAAGGCAGTATTATTATCAGTTTAGTGAATACAGTGTAAAAAATAAAGCTATGTATTCCCACTTACCATACAAATAGTCAGACATATCTTCTTTCGATGCAATGTATCTCTTCCCGGAATCATACAAACTCTCTCTTTGTAAGTTCACTGCAATGTTTCCCTTGGTTTGTTCATCAACTTCATCAAAGAGTGATAAAACGGCAATTTCTTCTGACAAGTACCGAAGATGTTGACTAAACTTGCTCAGGGTTGCTTTGGAGATCAATTTGTCAGCAGTTTCATATTCCTTTAGCCTCTTTAAAAAGCACAAATCTTGATTTGGTACCTTTACCGCCAGACTACATCCAAGCCATGGCTTCACATATATAACCGCAATGAATAAACAAACGTCCGGAAGAGCTCGTTTATCCTTGGCGCTAATTTTGAACTGGGATTACAAGAAACATATTTTTAAAGAGTAAATAGCTTTAGTCGTCCACCTTGCTTGATGCATCGCTCCAGGAGGTCTGATTTTAATTTTTTCTCATTATTTCCTCCTAAGAAAATAATAGTTGTAATAAGTTCCCGATAATCGTCACGTACAATGGATTTTTGCAGTTATTGATTATAAAATGTCAACAATTCTTCTATTGTTGTATTACAAAAATGTTGTGTGACGATGTCGGTGCATGTTTCAATAGCAGCAGGATTAATAGTTTTCCAGTTGTCTCTAAACTTTTTGAACATCGGGATATCAGGACTACTTGTGATTTGGTGGATTTTTGTTTTGAACACACATTTTGAAACCAGTTCGTAAACGTGATGGCGGCAAGCAAAGAGTACTAATTCCCTGTCTAGTTTTTGTTCCAAGTACACAAGCTCTTTCCAATCGCCCTGTATTAGACGCAATTGTATCACAGCACATTATTTGTACTTTGTCATCGAGGTTCCAGTCATAAAGTGCATTTAACACAGCTTTAGCTTGATCTTGACAGGAAGAGCTCTCCAGTTTGGGCACAGCCAGAAGTTGTTCCTTTTCTCCAAATGAAATAAGAATTGGCAGGCGTTCTTCTTTAGAACTTCTCACGTTCAGTCCAGGTAATAATTTCCCATCCCAGTGAGCGGTCACCATTTCAGACATATTATTCTGAAAATCTGATTTTGTAGATTCCGCTCTATCTTTTCTAATCTGTGTGCGAATGCGTTGAATAGACCATTTGTTTATCGGGAAATCATCACAGCTAAAATCTAGTGCTTCTACTACAGCCTGAAGTATATAGACAGAATCCCTTATGCTTAATTGACATCTATCTAAAGCTGCAACTAACTTAGGCGTGTTAAAGTCTTTCCTTCCTCTTTTTTTGTAGTAGTTCCAGAACTTACCGTTTGAGATGTCGATGACAAGGGTTCCTCGAGGCTTTCATCAGAGCTGGTAGGTTGATCGTGATGTCCTAGCGTTTGTATAAAATCTTGTGTAGTAAGAGATGACGATAAGCTCTCGGAACACATTTGCTCATGTCTTTTTTCTCTTATTTTAATTTTCTCTGTCTTGTCCTTTCTTCTTTCTCGGCTAACTTTTTGTCTACACCCGCTAAACGTCCTGGACGCCCTGGTTCTCTTTGTTTTTGTAAAAAGATTTTATCTTCCTCTATTTTCATCCGTTCCAAAGCATCAGCGTGTGCTATATCATATAAATTATCTAAGTTGTTTTGAAAGTCCTTCTCACGTCGCTTGTAAACTTTTTTTGAATTTTTTTTGCAACTCTCTCTTCAAACATGCTGAAAATCCACAAGTTTTTTTACACAGTTAGGTATAGCTCTGGTAGGGATTCTAGCTTTTTCCCGGAATATAATACACTCTCGAATGACGAGATTTGCGTTTTCACTAACAGTCAATTTAACTTCGCGAATGTTAAAAAAAGTACTGCAAGAACTTGACGGTTAGACGGTAACTTTGCGCCTGTTATTTGATAGTTTACGTCACCAACTAAGAAAATACTTTTTTATTGCTTGTTAATTCCACTGTCATCTTCTAAATGTAAAACAATACGTGTTAATCACGAGAATAGCTGAGAACAAATGACAAATACCGCGAGTACGCACCGCTACTTCCGCGCAACTTGTGTGAACATGATTCGATACAAATCGGCACGGGTTATCGTACTCCAAATAAGACAAAAATTTATTTCCAAGTGTTTTAGGAGCAAATCAACAAAACTAAGACCTATGTGTTAGAAAATAAAAACTTTAAAAAATAAGGGACACCCTAGTGTATATGTATAATTTGTATAATGGTTCTTTGCGTATGCGTCACAGAATAATCTTATGAATCAATCGACATTTTTGAACAGTGTCGTGCCGAAAACACATTTTAACAGTTAGTACAATACATATCCCTCAACCTATGACAGAGTAATGAAAAGATTCTCCACAAGAACATTCAATGGAAGTGATATCTCCATCAAAATAAATGAACTAAATTCAACAAAGATCAAAATAAATGAAACCAAAATGAAATAAATTTAACAGAGATGTTGAGACGCCAATGAATCAAATTATACAATAAAACTAAGACATGACAATAAGACTAAGACATAAATTATTAACTGTCTATGCCGTACGTAGTTTATTGAAACATATCTCGATAGACATGCGTGATGGAAATTGTGGCATATTAGTAACAATTGCGAGTTGGGTAGTATGTGATCCGTGCGTCGTCACTAAATTTATACACCCGCAACGATCCATTATACAAACTGTATGTATGTATGTGCTAGTATAATTTTATAAAATATAAATATATTCGTGAACAACCAAATTTTATATTCAATTTCATTCAATCATATTTGAAATAGTACTTGTATTATCGATCCTGTCCTAATGTGATTGATTGTTCTTCCTGGTTAATAAGTAATAAATATGCTTCATTGGTATTCAGATATTTACTAATATCCAAAACATAAAAACGGGTGACCAATTTTCCGCGAACACCGAAAGAGTACACATTTCTCGATGCGTGTTCGCCAATCAAGTTGGTATCATCGGGAGAGAGATGATTAAAACCAAACTAAAAATATACGATTCTAAAACAAACTTTGATCATTACAAATATAGTGTGTGGTATTTAGTATTGTCACTTCTTAAGTAGAAAAAAATACATATTTGTGTATGTGAAATTAATACTAAATTTGAAATAAAACTGTTAGTTATTGCTTAACGTGTTGAACCAGTAAGGTTTAAACAAATGCTGGAAATTTATTGGCAAAAGTTACTGTTGATCTATGGCATCTTTTAATTTTAAAAATTGTTAGCACTCGATTTTGTTTAAATATTATTGCGTCAATCTGTTAAACATTAATTTATTAAACCATAAGACACCATTTGAGAGTACAAAATAAGAAGAGGCCGTTTTAACTGTAATGTACTATTCATTTCATCGCTATTTGCCAAATAAAAAACTTGCCAATAAACGGAACAGTCTACCTGAGCCTAGCCAAAAAAGCAAGCCACGGTATGTTTTGAGATTTTTTATTTGGCAAATAGCGATGAAATAAACTATACGGTACTATATTATGTACCATATTTCACGTAAGCCACGTGGCATATCGTACTCAAAGAATTATATAATCGAAAAGAAAGATCACGGACATAATACACAAAACATAGTTCATAGATATAACTCTATGATTCATGTTTTTAATCTGTTATTATTGTAACACTTTTAATCAATTTTATTACAATTTGAAAGATCGCTAATACACACTAATGTCCGCAAGTAAATAGTTCATAACGTAAAAGTCAGGAACGGATCCAGGACACCGTGCCATATGACATATTTTATGACATACATACATAAAAATATGATTTAAAAACAATTTATTACCGTTTAATTTTCGCTGTAGTATCCAAAACAATAGGAGCAATGAATGTCACTAAACACATAACACTGCACACGAATCATTTTGAGTGCTTCAGTATATTAGCTTAATCCGTTCTAAATGCTCAGGAGTGAAACGTTGACGCCCATCACTCCAAATCCATTCATATACGTAAAAAATTATTTTAACATCTATCTACAGAGACAACGAGAACTTATTTAAAATATCTGAAGTTTTTCAAGGAATGCACGTGTATGTTAGGTTGAGAGAAGTCTACTTCTTTACCGAGGAGGTCCACAGTATCATACGTGTACGGAATTGTTTTGTACAACTGTTTCCAGTTTAGTTTCCACGCATTCAGCAGGATATTCTATTAACTGAAGAAGAAACTGGCGACATTCAAATATAATACTTACTGCGTTACCTATAGGGTATCCAGGCGAAGTATATGACTCAAGGTTTTTGATTGACAAATAAATTCTTGAAAACCGACTATGGATACTCATTAGATCCTAAAGAATTACTATGGATGTAGATTAAATCTTCCCAAATGCCTAAGTAATTTAATGTCATCATGATAGGCTGTGGTGGTAACGACGTATTCGTCTTTTCTTCAAGAAAATTTAAAAATATCTTCGAGACGGCGCTTTTAAAAATGTCCTCTTCTGTGTATTGTCGGACAACAGTCCCTAACAGTTTGTACAAGACGATTGAGTCCGTGTACTAAACATGTTACATGCAATAAACTGGCATATATTTTTAAGCGTATTGCAGATATTTTCATATAGGAAGCTGTATCGGTTGTATAGAGTAACACACGTCTTTTATTGTTCTCCAAATCGTCGCCCCATATTTTTCTTACACTACTATCGACAAAGTCAGGTACTGTCTGAATTTGGGCACTTGTCGCATAGGCGTGATCAAGTAATATCTGTGCAATGTTTCAGCCCGCATCATCGGTAATTTTATCCACGATCGCACGTTGTCGCTACATAACCAGTTCTTAGGATTGACTCTGCAGGCACAGTAACATTATTGGATATTGACCAGCGTGGTACACGGTGTGTTGCAACTTATCATCATATTAACTAAGCATATGTTATATTGTTTTTGATTTTCCTTAGCACTCCGATTGCCACTTAAACAAGTTTTATGTTTCTCAGTCGCGACATGTTTTGTAACGTACGTTTTTCCATTTCATGATACCTCTGTATCGCATACATTACTCCTTAGTTCGGCGCTGTTAAAATGCAGCTTGAGAAAATCACTGACCCACTTTTGCACTATAGCACATGAAGGAAGTTTTGAGGCGACGATTTTAAGTCTAATTATAATAATTCAGTTTACAATGAAATATACATCAGCGAGCACTCGTTACATCTCACAGTGAAAGTGTGAAACTACTAACACAAACCATTTCCCCGATCTGCAGTCGTTAGGTTACTGACCATTTCTGTGTCTCACGTGGAAGTTTTTATCATTATCGATACAAATATGAATTTCATGTGTTTATTGATAATATAAAGTTTCATAATTTAATTTCTTATCCACTTTTATACACGTCGGTCCGAACCTTGAATGTACGATTTACTCGCGGACATTATTAATTACATATGATAAAGAATATTGTTAAATAAACATTGCACAAAAAAGGAATTTAATTAAAATAATAAATACTGTTTCCTTACAACTTAAATTATAACGCCAAATTACATACATATTAAGCATTCTTCTCCAATTAAATGTTTAATTAATAATAATAATAAAATATTTAAATCGTCTAAAATAAATAAATATTGGGACAATAAAGTATTTGAAATTTGCTACTCAGTTCAATACTATTTTTAGTATGTAAAGTAGTAATTACATATTGAACATACTAATAACAATTTGTGTTTTGTACTAATTATCACTTTCTGGTCCATAAACAGGATGCATTCGCCTGAAATGCAACAAAGTAATACTATGCAACTAGACAAATTGACTTTAGTTAACTTTTAATGATTTTAACGTCTAAGCTCAGCATTGCATATAATTCGTTCGAGTAAATAATTGTATATTGTAATATGGTAAATCGCTGCTAGCCTGCAATAACTTTTAAATGAATTAAGTGTATTTGTTGAGTGACATGACGGCAGCGCTTGTTAACAATATCTGACTTCCACCAGTCAATTTTTGATTGATGGTGGTGGACTAGCCAGTTAACAACTGTGAATAATTATATTAGCGTAAAAGTTTAGAAAGGATTATGAAGTACGAATATTGTATTCTAATGTTTAGTAATTTTTAAAAGGATACAGAATGAATATTTAAGTGTGACATAATTATAGGGGTGACACCTTTAGGAATTGTGTTATGGAAAATGAATTTTATTTAAACGTTTATTGTTTTAATTTGGGTACCCGGCCACTGAAATACGCAAATGGGACGATCGCGCGTATCTTGTACTATGATTCCTGTGCATAATTGCCAAATTTCAATGATTATTATTCCTACGAAAACCAAACACTTTATTTTTTAAATTTCGCATAAAACTGAAACTATTAATGTAAGAACTATAGGATTTCAATTGCGGAGCATTTGTGTTCTAACAAAGATAGGGCGTACGACATATAACATTCAACGACTGTCATCAGTCGTTGAATGTTATCGTTCATTCTCATACTTCACTTTCAAAGAAGTAAGGTCGTCGAATTACTCCACCATTCCAAAATACGCACCATACCGTGCATCTCTGTGGTGCATTTCTTTTTCATGAACAGTATGTAGATTAACACTTCATTGCACATTTCTGTTGGATTTTTTGACAAATCCAATACTGGTCGGGCACTATTAATACAATTCTCACCTACAATATTAAATTATCATCATAAATATTTCCCATGATTTTTTATATTTATGGAATCACAAAAATTATATGTTTGCAAGTGATTGCAAGTTAGATTTTATTTTGGACTCCATCTTTTATTACTTCAGCTGACAACCTTGACTTTATTGTATATTGATCTTATTCTTATTTATGTACAAAGTTGAGTGTATATCTGTCTTATATTCTATTTAAACTTCCGTCGGGCGCAGTCTGAATCCAAACACATTCGGGCGCAATGCATTTGAGAGATTCCATATCAAATCTTAGACAATTTAGATTTTAATGAAGTGGAGACTCAATTACACGCAATTACAAATTAATTATTTTAATTAGTATAATACAATAATAAATATTTCACACTAGTTTTTAATCACAATAATTAAATGTACATAAAGGAACTCATTTCATGTTGTAAAACAATAAATTAGGAATATTTTTATAGGAGAAGCAGATATTGACAAGTTTTTTCTGTTTTAAGGACAAAACACACATAAATTAGTATTGAATAATATTTTTAATATAGAAGACAAACCACCTATTTTTTCATATAAATGTCATAAAGTTATATATAACAAAAATATTGGACGTGAATTACAAAGAAAAGTTATAAGTAACTGCCTATTTTAAGTGTAAAGAATTATAAATCCTCTTCGTCATTTTAGCATGTTCCAAACAAAAATAAAAGTCACATTGTGCGTAACGATATTTAGTATAAACCACTAATTTTACACCCAAATGTGTTAATTTTGAATTATAATACCATGAGAGGCCCGAAGAAATAAGTGTAGAGATATTTAAATAATAAAAGAAATTTAACAAATTAAAAAAGTGAAAATAATGACGTAGTCAGGCGCAATGTATCTGACAGGTACGGACGACCTATACAAGACCAAGGAGTGCACTAAAAAAATCGACATCATATCCAGAAGAGTGGTTTGGAGCTAGGAAGCTATGAGGGAGTTCGAGTTAATATTCGTAATACACACGAAAGGGCAAAGAAAAACCTGACTGCTGGATCTCACAGATCGGCTGCGCCCGACGGAAGGTTAATTGTACAATTTAGAAATAAATGCAAATACATATGAAAGAATTTGAAAGTACATCCCGCCATATATTAATAAACAACCTAAAAGGTGGTCCAACCGAAACGCACGATGTTAATTGTAAATAAAACAAAAAGTTTTCAGAGAATTATCTTAATATTTTTTATTATGATAGAAGGATCTATGACAATTATGTGTGAAACAAAATATGGCCAAATGCTCGCCACGGCTTCGGTGGCATACCTCTATCCGATGGTCCATATTTTCAATGACTCTGAGACATAATTGAGGTTCAATGTTGTTAATGTGCCGAATTATCTCATCCTTTAGCTCTTGAATTTTTCTTGGCTTATTGACGTACACTTTTTCTTTTAAATATCCCCAAGGAAAGAAGTCCAACGATGTCAAATCACATGATCGTGGCGGCCAATTAACATCCCCACGACGTGAGATAACACGGCCATTGAATTTCTCGCGCAAAAATGCCATTGTTTCGTTGGCTGTGTGGCAAGTGGCACCATCCTGTTAGAACCACATATCGTCCAGGTCCATATCCTCAATTTCTGGCCACAAGAAGTCCGTTATCATCTCGAGATAGCGAACACCATTCACGGTAACTGCTTGGCCGACCTCATTTTCGAAGAAGTATGCCCGATGACGCCGCCAGTCCATAAACCGCACCAAACAGTCTCGCACAAACTCTTTGTGGATGTATCGGCTTTTCAACAATCACTCGTGGATTCTCATTTGCCCAAATGCGGCAATTCTGCTTGTTAACGAATCCACTGAGGTGAAAGTGTGCCTCGTTGCTGAAGATGATTTTCTTTGTAAAGTCACCATTCACTTCTGTCTGTTCAACCAACCATTCGGCGTATTGACGACGCTTGAAATGGTCAGTAGGCTTCAGCTCTTGAGTCAATTGAACCTTGTAAACGTGTAAATTCAAATCTTTATTCAAAATTCGCATCAGTGATGTTCGTGAGATGTTCAGTTGTTGGGCACGACGACGAGTCGAGGTTGACGGTTCTTCTGCTACACTATCGCGAACAACAGCAATGTTTTCCGCAGAACGAACTGAACGAGCATGCACAAGTGTTTTCACATTTCCTACAGACCCGGTTTGTTGAAATTTGCGCACAATTCTCCCGATTGTGGACACATTTGGTCGATTATGCTGACCAAAACAGTCACGAAGTGCACGAAATGCATTTTTATTTGAACGCCCATTTTCGTAAAAGGCTTCAACAATCTTAACGCGCTGCTCAATTGTGTACCTCTCCATGGTTGAATTTGTCCAACACTGAAACAAAGAAATGTCAAATTAAGTTGGGCAAAAAACTTGACGTTAAGGTGTGACTCACAATTAACATCGTGCATTATGGTTGGACCACCCTTTATTATCGGAATTCTATAATGCCAACATCTTAAGAAATCATTATCTGATTAATTACTTACTTATTCACAGTGTGAGTAATGAATTTACATAAAAAGTAAAGAGCATTCCTTTGAATAAGTAAACTTATCTATTTACCACGTGATTTTTATTATAAATAGAATTATTGCCAGATATGATATAATATAAAATGAATATACATGACACGAAATGATTCATGATAGCTTCTGTGAACATTTATCTTTGTTAAAAGCAAATCGTGTAAATAATTTGCATATAAAAGGCGGCATATTGGAGGGGAACTCATTATGACAGTGTAATAAATTAATTTGCGGCTCGTGTAATGGCACTTTAGCCGCACCTTGCAGCTTCGTAATTGGTTCGATCGCGACATCTCAAATGTGATAAGAAACAATAAGAATGAAATTCCTAATTTGATCTCTTGGGAACGACGTTTTGAAGTACATTAGTCACTGCGCTTTATGTATACGGTAGAGTATAATGATTCAGAAAGATATTATACAGTTATTAGTGTTATACATTTCTTGTTAAAAAGAATCGTTCAAGAAAATCGTGTATTGAAACATGAGTGTAGTAAAAAAATGTGTTCAGAAAAGCAATCGTGCACATAATCACAAATATTGCCGCAACTGCTTGTCACCTCTTCCGGAATTTGCACAGCTGTGAATAATCCCTTAATCATTTCCATAATAAATTTGATCTTCTAATGTGTCTCAAAATCTAATCAGTTAAATTACCTATTACTTAGTGAAGTGTGAATACGGCTCTAGTCCAGGAGACTAACATCGGGATTGAAACTCGACAAATGCGGGCTTTATGGGGTTGTGACATTGTCATGGGGAACAGAAGCGCTGATAATGTTCTTCTGTGTTATATTATGCACTACATCAGTCACAGAGGCCACAGATATCGCTGCGCTATAACATTTCTTGCCTAAATATATAGATGCCAATATACAGCGCCATGCAAATCAACAACTGTAATTAGAATATGCTTATATTTGCTATCTCTTGTCGATGAAGAATTTGTAACGATTGTCCTCCGATCGTTAGCCAAAATGTGGCGTGATCTCGCTGGAGGGGCAGGCTAACACATGTCCCATTAGGGAAGCAACAGCACATCCCTGGTTAGTTATCTCTTCCATGACAAACGTACCTACTCAACAACTTGAGAGACGCGCATTGAAGTGTTCCCCTGTATGGAGTGTGCGATTGCAGTAGAAACATCTAGTTGGATAGAAATTTAAGGGACAATACATATCTTCGTTACTCTAGACAATCATCACCTACTCTATGATGTGTTTGTTATAATCCGCCCAATTTTCTACTCAATCCTGCATTGTTTTAAAGGACAACAGACGTCTCTAACTTTCGGTAACTCATCTTAAATATCGGTTGTACTCTCTCTTATGTACTATATCTTACCAAGTACGAAGTAGCACACCAATTTCTATATACTTGTATTTATTTGAACTAATTTTTGAAATTTGTCGATTCATGCTTCTCGTCGCCGAAATAATATATATTCTATCAAGACTCGCACTAGTACTCACGCCAGTGAGGTAATAAGTTGATACGTTCTTAAAAGGCAGTTCACCTTTATACCTGCAGATATATGAATAAATAATCTATTAATGAAATAAGTAGGTAACTTTTTTTATTAAAAAGGCATAATTAATTATAATTCAGAAAAACTTTTCGAAGATCGTCGATTTTTAATTTGCCCAATTAAGTTATTTTCATTCACAAAATAATGTATTCCTTTAAAAATATAAATCCTATTGTTAACATATTCACTCTTAATTATATTCGTAGTATTAATTTTTTAACTCTTGGAAAATTCTTGAACATATTTTATAACAATTTTGAAGAACAGTCTTATATTGTAGGTTCTACGTTAATAATTAAATAAGTTTAATTACAAACTTTTATCTTTTTTTAATAAAGGTCCAAAAATTGGAAAATTATATAAGATTTATACAATTTTGGATTTTTTCGGCCTTATTTTTTATTTATTTATACCTACTTTAAATAAATAAAAAATATATGATATGAAAACAAAACGTTTCCAAATGTCAGATGACTACTAAACGAAGAAGAGCAAATAGCTTCAGGAAAAAGGCCTGAATTAAAAAAAAAAATACGTGGAATTCCATTGGCTTGATATGGATCTCTTACCATTTTTACGAATCTTAGATTTTCTGGGTGAACAAAACTGGATTATTAAAAAAGATATTTATATTCACTATTTTTTATTTAAACTTACAACATAGGGACGTTATTTGTCATAGTTATGTATGACAAATAACGTCGTCAAGGTACCTTCTTTCACGCTGCTGTACCTCCTCAAAACTCGACCTAAAATTTGCGATAACTAATGCTGGTTTATTTCTCTATTCCCTCGCGTTTTCTGGCTTTTAACCGAAACAATGTCCTAGAAGCATGTATGTAGACATTAAATTTCAAATAACCCCATAAGGAGAAATTCACCAGCGTTAAGTCGGGACATCTGGGCGGCCAATGTATCCTCGCTTAGAGATCGCTCTTCCAGGGAATCACTCTAACGGCTTCCATTAATAAATTTGCAGTATGGACTGTAGCTCCATCTTTCTGATCATGTGTCCTCGTTAAACTTTAGGTTCAACAAACTCCTCATGTTCCTCATATTGAACAAACAATCAGGTTCAACAAACTGCTCATGTTCCTCATATTGAACAAACAAATGAGGAAAACATTTTAGAGCACCTTAAACATTCTTAAAAAATGATTACAATCGTCAATAACAAAAGGTCAGTATTTGTTTGTTTAAAAAATAAGTTTCGGGTAACATATACTTTTTTATTTATTAGCTTTTACCATGTTCATCTAGTAATTTTTTTTCAATAATCTCATGATATTGATTGGGAGTTTGGCAGCTCTGCCTGAGCATGGGTGTGTTTGTTCTCATCACGATGTGTCCGCAGTCCATAACATTAGGAGGTACATCCAATCCTTTATTTTACTTTATTGTAGTAGAGTTCTTTCAAATTGCGCATACAAAATGGGGTTTTTCATTTTCAAAAAAATATCGATGACATTATAAGTTACACACGTCATAAGAATTTGACTAAAGGATAGCTATTAAAATGACATATTATATGAGCTGGCGAACAAAACGGTATAATTACGCTTCTGGTCAAATTACTTTTTTTTTTTTAATCCCGGCGTTTTTGACCCCCTGAATATAAATCTGAATTCATTTCCAAACAAGACTACCTAAATCTGTGTTAAAGTTCGTTATTTCGATCAAAACGGTACAATTACAGTAAAGTTTCAACAATTTTGAATAATTGAGCACGTTTTTGTTCAAAATGGAATAATTTTCATAAAAATTTGTTAGGGTGTCAATAAAAATGAAATAAGTGACTTCCATTTTTTTGCACTTTCAATTCTGCTTTTAATGAGACTACACTAGCTTTTGTTTTTATTAGTAGAAAATAAGGTAAATTGATCAACGAGTATAATTAGTGGTAATCAGCTGTTTGAGTTCTTGGTTGTCGATTATTTATTCGAAATTATTGAGTTATATTGGTAACAGCTGGGACAGTATCAAGAATTAAGTTGATACAAAGAATTATTAGGGAGTCCACAAGAAAGGAATGAGAATGAGAGGGAGTATGATAAAGAAGGATGTCAGGAAGATGGACACGACGGAGGTCGCTATTGTGAGGAAATAGACATTGAGCTCAGTACTCGTATATAATGAAAGCACTGATGATTTTTTATTTTGAAAAAGAAGTGACTCATTGTTTTTTTTTTCGGAAGAAACTGTTTTTATGTTCTATGATTAATAAGTTTATGTAAATTGCAATCAAAGTGGCTTAATTGCATCCTAATGGCAATGAAAACGTAATAATAGCAGCGGTCGCAAACAAAACGATATAATTTCATTTTTCAAATTTAAGTATCTTCCGTTTTATTAGAGATAAGAATCTGGATTTAACATATGTCAAATAAAGTCACAAACTCCATATGGGTTAATAAAAAGCCACGCCAAATACACACTGTAAGTTTGTCATTCAGTCTTTTGTTCCCCCTGTAAAATTTAATTTCGTGTAATTATACCGTTTTGTTCGCCAGCTCCTCATTTTATATTTTACATGGCCGAGCCATGTAAACCACCGAACCACTTTTGAATTTATACATTACTTTTCAGATTCACTGTATAATTATTTCACTATTTCATTAATATTCACAAGTATTCTTCTGGATGCTTAAGGTTTATGCTGAAATAATTTATTTTACTCATCTATAGCAAAAACAAACAAAGGCGGTTTTCTTCTATTACTTGTAATTTATAACGGTTACTATACACCCGAGAGACCTTTTATACATATTGTCAGTCCCTTATAAGGAATCGATACAGTTAGACGTCTGCAAGGCAAAAACGGTTATGCAATTTTTACCATTGAAGGTAAAACTGCAATAAAGGTTGAATTTATGAGAAGAAATGGTTTGTTAGAGGCATACGTCTTGATTAGATATTTTTTATGACAGCGAATTATCTTATTTTTCGAGTCATTACGGTGCTAATAGCGACGACAATAGTTTAATTACCATCTTAAATAGTGTTTAATAGATTTTTCCAACACGCTATGAAATTTCGTTAAATAATCTTCAGCTTTTTTAACCTTCATATCTTCATTACCTTTTTCTATTATTCTTCCTCGTAGACAAGCATTCCTTTTA
This sequence comes from Rosalia funebris, assembly GCA_037954035.1. Taxonomy (NCBI): domain Eukaryota; kingdom Metazoa; phylum Arthropoda; class Insecta; order Coleoptera; family Cerambycidae; genus Rosalia; species Rosalia funebris. The sequence continues at coordinate 28,291,105 of JAZFAV010000020.1, read as the reverse complement.
CGGAATAACATTAATTATTGTATTTCAAAAAATAAATCCCGCCATAGGTAGGATTCGACATTTGTCCCGGATCGGAACCGAACGACATACAGCTGTTTCGAACTTGTTAGTTCTCATCAGTGCCGCATACGGTACGCCGATTCAGGACAAATGCCGAATGAACTTTATGGCCTATACATCTTTATCGATACGATCTCTGTCAGTAACTTATAAGTCGGAAATCGAGAAAGGAACCACCAAGCCGCCAAGCGGCTTCAAAGTAGTTCCCGAATAGCAAAGCTATTACATAATCGCTCTAGGAAACAACTACTCCTCGGGCTAAAGCCCCGCCAGGCATTGAATTATACCCAGAAGCGATCCTCGATCCCTTTCTCGTGTTTCTGCACGATCAGATAAGGTTTCAAAAAATAAAACCCGCCATAGGTAGGATTCGACATTTGTCCCGGATCGGAACCGAACGACATACAGCTGTTTTGAACTTGTTAGTTCCCATCAGTGCCGCATACGGTACACCGATTCAGGACAAATGCCGAATGAACTTTATGGCCTATACATCTTTATCGATACGATCTCTGTCTACCTTATCTGATCGTGCAGAAACACGAGAAAGGAGGATTGAATTATACCATTCAATGCCTGGCGGGGCTTAAGCCCGAGGAGTAGTTGTTTCCTAGAGCGATTATGTAATAGCTTTGCTATTCGGGAACTACTTTGATAGCCGCTTGGCGGCTTGGTGGTTCCTTTCTCGATTTCCGACTTATAAGTTACTATTAATTATTGTAGACAAATTTTATCATATGCAAAAATAAATGCGGGGGTAAACGTAAAATAAATATATGGAATATCAGTAGTCTACTGTTCATTATTTTTGTTCAAAAACTGTACTCTACCCAGACACTGCATGTATATGTACGTATACGCACAGTTACATGTTTATTCGTTGAAACTAAAGACATCACAACGTTGCGTTCTGTTTTATACTTAACCTAACTTTAAACTTTTTCGTAGCGTGAAAGAAAATTTATAGAAAAATTAAAAATGAATTTTTATCGTAATCAGCTGCGGAACAATAAAGGAAAATTTGCAACGTGGAATACGGAGTACAGAAATGTTTACATTGTATTGCAAAAATGAATCTTGCGCGAAAAGTAAACAGAATAACTAACCTAAACATTGGACGACGTATTGTTGAATTGAGCGAGCTTGGCAAAAATTTAAGATGTAAATGTAAAAACGCTCTTTCACTTGAATAAAATACAAAAGAAAAGTTTATTCTTCATATGTACCCGAAATTTGATGAAATTCTATAGAGAAATGGGTTCCCGGATAAACTACTCTAAATACATCGACTAAATATCCAGTCATATACATGATTGGCGAAGATCTATATTTGCACCTATTTTATTAATCTTACAAAATGTGCATCCCTAGGTATTTAAAGATTTACATTGTCAAAAATCTGGTATAAAATTTATAACAAACTATATGGACAGTTTTATAAAGGAATAAATAAAGGCACATCAGTTTTATGTTAATAAACAGCATAAAGCCGTGGTAGAATTTTGCCAGCTGTACTGGTACGAAAATATTATACTTTCGTATCAGTAGCAGATTAAAATTAACATGACGTCTGATAGGGCCTAATAAGGGGTTGGATTTTTCGATACAGCAACAAAAACAGGGACCAGTTTTCCACGACCTTCGAACGAAAGGTTACGAGCTTCTCGACGCGCATTTCGCCAAACAACTTGGCACTATTGGAAGATGATTAAGACTCCAATATAATGTTAATCATCTCCCGATGATGCTAACTTAGTTGGCGAAACCGCGTCGAAAAACTACTCTTTCAGTGTTTGTGAAAATCTGATATCCTGTGTTTGACATCAAGTTCACCATCTTTGATATAATATCTAATTCTGTATGCATTTTTGTATCCATTTTATATCTTTTATGGTTTGAAATACATATTGCGATCTGTATATCACTTATTCCAACTATCCATATTCGTTAAAAGGGAAACATTAAATATGTATTTAGTTTAAATGAAAAAGAAACAATTTTAAATATAATGCACTTTATTATATTTATTCTTTTTATTATTTGGCAAATTTAATAATATCTAATATGATATCGGAATATGTATAGATGTTTACAAAGTATTTATGTATTCGTAAATAACGCTTCCTAATTATTAAATTATAATATTTCAAGTGTTACTTGCATTTATTTTAAATAATAGTAATAATAGGTAATAATTTTGTATCCTAAATATACAGAAGCCTGGATATCTACTAGTGTTTTTCTTATAAATAAGTATTTTGTACTAAAAATAAAAATTTAATAGATAGAGTATAGTCAAAGTTTACAGAATTATTTATTCTGTAAACTTTGGTATAGTAGTAACGGTATCCACGCGTAATTAAATAATTAATTAATTAATTGGATACATTTTTATCTTGGGAGTCATCCTGGAAACTTCGATATAGCATCAAAGACAGGAGAACAGATTTTCGCGAACACATCAACAAGTTATTAAAACCGATCAGCTTTAATCATCTCCTGATGATGCTAACTTTGTTGACGGTTGGTCTACCTGTTTTATAGCGATTTATCACACTTCCATTTCTCCAAACTAGCGACAATATTACGGATTGTTTTTTTTTTTTAGTGGGCGTATCTGTGGTATTAAAATGTGCACGGTATTAACATTGAGTTAAAATTATAGATTTCTGATTTAGAATAAAATTCGACAACTGAATGGGTGTCTAGAAGAAGGGCATATGCTACAAATTTGTCATTATTGATTTTTTTTTGTTTTAAGGACATATGTAGCATGGTAAACAAGTAGGTGGAAGTTTAGTTCTCTCCACGTTTGCTAGGTGGTAGCAAAATGTATCGCCAATGGAGAAAACAGTAAAAAGATGTGTGAAAGTTTAGTGCAAGAAGGGCCTATGTTACAAAACGCCTCCAGTGGTGGAAGATTGATGAGTTCCTAATGTTTAATGAGTTTTGCTAAACATTTTCTAATGAGTGGTTTTCATATATTCAAATAGTTATCAGTTTCATGGTGTTTCAATAGATTTAAAAAAAAAATTAAAAAATGAAATAAAACGGTATTATTTTTATTGTCATTCAGAAACCACCGTGCGTTGGAATAAGGGCATATGTTATCTTCATTAACATTCGTTAATTACACGCTTTCTTTTCTTTGTCCTGCCTGTAAAATTTTTAATTTGTAACATATGCCCTTCTTCTAGACACTCATTCAATTGTTGTGTGTTGGGAAACTGAGGTGCTCCATTATGATATTCCCAAGTTTTTTTTACGAAGAAATAAAAAAAAGTACAAGCAGTTTAAATGGGTTACCTACTTTTGGTCCAGTCTTTACTTCATTGTCGTGAAATAGAAATAGTGCTTCACGACACAATCAACGCACAACGTGTCGTAAAACAAAAGAGTAAACACAAAAGTGGGGAAGTCTGAAGAATGTTATATTTTGCCTTGCAAAAAAAAATTATATTTTAATATGAAATGAATATCGTACTCGGCTTTACTGTCGTCATATCATATTTAGAGATTTGTATAAACTTTTTATATTTATAACAAATGAGTTACTATCATGATTTAGTAGAATCTAGTTTTGACAATAATAACTTTGTAATAACGTGTATTAACTTGTATATCACCCTCTTCTATAATGCTTATAACAATAATTCTTTCAACATGACTTTTTGAACAGTCACGTTTGAACATGATATTAACATTTCTGGTATATTTATTATTAAAATTATGGGTCTCGCCTTTATGATTTTCATTAACACCTACTACTCAAAACTACAAATATACTGACAATAATAATAATTTAGTTATAAATGATATGCTCGAACATTTTCGAAAAGTTTACTCGTAGGGTACTAAAAAACATTTTACATTTTTCAATTTTGGATAATTTTCGTTGTAATTTTAAAATCGACTTCACGTAAAAAAAAATTAAACATCTTATCTGTGGTTTTTAATCGTCCTGTGATGTATCTAAACCAGGCTTTTTTATTTTTCTTCGTAAATAAATGATTAATTCATATTAATAATACTAATTATGAAGGAATAATAGAATAAATAACAAATTGACAAATTGAAATATTACTTTTTAAATTGAAAACGCTTTATAGAGAAATAACTGTTTTAAAAAAGGTCACCATTAAAAAATATCTTTGCTCAGTTTTCACCTTGAAAAATTATTAGTTACTTAATATTATAGTGGCGAATTCAAAAAATAAAATTGTGACATACATAAATATAATATTTTATATTATTCCCAAACTAATATAATAAACACAACTACACTATTCAAAACATGCAATATATACAACTTTCATGGAATTTGGTTATTAGTTAGGTTAATTCTGTCTATAATATAAAATTGCGTGTAAGTCATGTCGTTAACAATTTTGAAAAATTTTATTTTCCATCAACAAAGCATTAATTGAAAACTTTCTTAATCATATTTGTCTTTAGGACGTGTATCATTGGACTGTATTTGGGTTTTTCCTTCTCCACATTGTTAAAAAGTAATTATTCAAATCAGACCATAAATAAGGTAGTTACATAATTTTTCGCACATGAGTTCGACATTCCATATGCACATTTATAACCGAAAGGCATTTATACCTTGATATTTATATTTATATTTCTTATTCACAAGTTCTTGTACAACTTTTATTGCTTAACATTTTCATTGTTTAAGTATCAATTTCAAGAGGTTTTTTAGTTTAATAAAAATAACCATAAAACTTGAAGATAATTCCATATGTTCTTGTTTTGAGTGAAAGTTTTTGTAAAATAAGAATGTAGAGCTTTATCTTACATTATTAATTGCCATTGCAGTTGATCCATTCGTAGGATCAATAAAAATTGAAGAATATGTTAAATATGTATTTCAGAACCCTACATAATTCGAAAAATCGTTGAAATACTTACTTAGTAAACATTAGTGTACCTTTATTGTGCATTTGAAATAGAAAACGTCGTAAATAAACACGCAATTTACGATAAAAATTCACTGTATAAGAACTAATTATATCTATTGAAATAATCAGTAGAGCTGCACACTTGGATGCCTCATCAGTGGCGGCACCGTATAGAGAATGGAAGCCTTAACTAGAATCAATTCAGTAACTCGATATGGAGGATTTCATTAAAAACTCCTGAAATGGTTTACAGGAATACAACACGCACGGCAATACAAAACAATTCGTTTTGTAAACTTTCCAAATTATTACCTGTAAAGAAAGTAAAACTTACATTTTATATTAACGATCATGTCATCACAAAATATATTCAAACTGAATACCGTTTCTTTCCTGACAGATACCAGTCGATGATAAAACCCATTTCTTACATTCTGTAGTATTCTTGGAGCGATCTGTGTGATTTTCTGTCTATTCCTTGCTGCAGGACCTCAATATTTCATGTTTTGTTTTATGAAAATTGTTTTTCAACTATATCCATAAGAATAAATCAGGTGAGGTAAGGTCCGGAGATCTCGGCGGTCACTCAATTGGACCTTGTTATGCAATCCATCTATCTGGAAATACGAGATGTGTTCAAGAAGTAACGGGAATTTTCGTTTTTTGGAAAGAATTTTACATCCACCGTCTACATAAATGTTATCCCCTTCAAAATAGTCCCCCATTAGATATTATATGCTTATACCAGCGCGCTTCTTCCAATCCCCGAAACACTTCTAGAACTCGATATTTGAGATAGTGTTTAGCTCTCTCAGCGATGTGATTTAAATCTCATCTATGCTTGTAAGGCGATGGCCCTTTAGGGTTCTCTTTATTCTTCGAAACACAAAAGTACTCCTAGAGAAAAGAGTAGTACTCCTTATTGATCGTTTAAGCTTGTGGCAAGAACTCATGGTGCACTATGTCGTTAAAATCGAAGAACACACCTTCACATTTGACCGCATCGAGCTTTTTTCAGTCTTGGTGATCCAGAATGCCTCCACTGGGGCAATGGAGCCTTAGTCTCGACGTGATATCCGTAAACCCATGTTTCATCACCTGTTATCACACGTTTCAGTAGTTCTGCTCCATTGTTGACTTCATTTAGCGACTCCTGAGCAACTTCCTGCTGTTTTTGTTCGAAATTCAACAATTTTGGAACAAATCTTGCTGCCACGCGTTTCATACTCAAAATACTCGAAAAAAATTTCATGGCATGAGCTAACTGATATGCCAACAACATCAGCGAGTTCTCTGATTGTGATTCGACGATCGTTCATAATCATTTCTTTCACTTTTTCCACGTTTTCATCGGTTTATTGATGTTCTGGGGCATCCAGGGCACTCGTTATCTTCAACGTCTTCGTGGTCTTCTTGAAAACGCTTATACCACTCGTAAACCCTTGTTTTACTCATGACAGACTTACTCAAAACATTGCTGCACTTTATTCCATCCTTATAGCAAAATTTATTGCAAATTCTCTGATCCACTTTTTAAATAAATAAGTAATCGCCGATCGTACCAAAACACATGTAAACTTTTTGACAGTTGACAACAGACTAAACATCCGATATGGTTAACAATCTACAGATACCGTACAGACCAACGTTTACCAACGCAATAACGAAAGAATCGCTCACATCGGACTAATAAAACTCGTGAAATTACAAAATTCCCGATTTATTTTTGAACAGTCCTCGTATATCATCAAAATATGACGACAAAATATGGCGACGACGTAGTGAGGATACACATCTACTTTTGTGAGCGTTGGGTATGACATTCATGCATCCAGTGAGGATTTCTGTCAGCCCAATAACGACAATAAAATTCTGTTTATCGAGCACCCGATTATCATTAAAAATTTCAATACGAAAGGCTTCCGTTCCAGGCATTTTGCAATCAAATTATTTTTAAATGTAGAATGACACGTGAAGAGTAACACTACTATGAAGATAAATTCGAGGTAAACTTAACCATTTTTTAAGCTGATTGTGAGTTTAAGCAGAGCTTCAAGATACAACAATTAAAACAATATAAATCAAAAATTAAAGTAAAGAAATGATCTTTATATATTCATCTTAACAAAAAAAAAATGCCAAGAAAAAAATAGTACACACAAATTAGAAAACAGGGTGTGTTGTATTTCTCAATGGCACCACTTAAATGCTCGACATACCCTTTGAAAAAAAAATTTGGGGACGATTACATCTCTCTTGTGTAGGCAACGAAAATCGACCTGTTTCAGGAATTTTTATTGAAATCATCCATATCTGATTTATTCCAGTTGAAATTTCTACCCTGTATAAGCCACTACGTATAAGTTATAATAATTTATGTAATATATAATATACGTATGTATAATATATGTAGGTGGTCAAGCACGATGACCAAGCTAAACTGAATTGCACTAAATTGCTTGTATCTATATCAAACATCTTATCTTAGCTGCCTAGAGTTATCCTAGATTAACACCACTGATTCAGTAAGTATTCACAGTGGGCAGCTTTGATGAATATTTCCAAACGATTTCGACAAGGCCACAGGGATATAAAATAAAAATTGTTCACGGTTCTTCCCAGAACTTTGCTCGCCCGAATAAAAACATTTAAATGTTTTCAAAATGTGGTAACACGTCGGGCATACTGACGAGTAACTGAAAACAAATGAGTTGCTACACATTCATAACGAAACTCCTCCACCGAAACAAGATAGCAGCGGAGTCGGAAATTTTAGAAAACGATATGCCTCCCAGTGAAGCCGAAATTATAACGTCGCTTAAGCGGCTCTTAGAAGAGAAAAATCGCGAGATTAAACTGAAGGAGGAGACGGTCACTCTTTTAGAGAAGGAACTCGACGATAAGGACGCTCTTATAAAACATCTACAAAACGAAATAGATAAGTTTAGGCAGGTGGTTCGGCCGATCACCCAAAAGATTATCACGAAACAAATTAATTTAGGAGACGAATTTTGGACTGGACCAGGTGTCGAGAATACGCGAGTGCAGGCCTTATTAGAGCCTCGAATTAAGAGACAAGCCATCAGTGCCGAGCCTTTGAACACCCACGGAAGTGATCTGCAGATAACAAAAATACCGAAGAGTCTACGGTAGGTGATTTTTTGATTTATTTTCCCGCTCATAAGATTAAATTAAAATTAAAATCAATATTGGAAACTACTAAACACAAACAAATAGGTTTTATTTAACAACAACAGATCGTTATTAATTATTTTTAGGAATTATTATTAGTTATTAATTATTTTTACACTGTACTTAAAGTCATTAATGTACAGTGAGCACCTAAAGGTTGGAATAAATTTGATAAAATCGTTACTAACCATGTAAAAAAGAGAATCTAAATGCACATTTTTTGATATACTCGTATGACTATTTCAACACTATTGAAGTTATTTATTATTTAAGCCATTTAACTGAGCCCATTTACATATGATGCGATAAATTTCGTGGTAGGTTATATAAAAATTCTTTTGAGAAATATATTAGTAAATTAATCAGAACAATACTGACTCTAGAAACTGCGTCTGTCCCTGTATTATCTAACGACGGTTTTAGGCGCCTGAAACCTGCAATTTAATCTATTTACTGAGCCCTTAAAAACACTTACCTCGTGAGGGAATACGGCCTGGTTTTGGAATCGGGAATTATTATTACATCGCTTCATCATTAACTTGTGAACTAATTGCACGTTGCATGGGTACCACTTGTTCTTTTCCAGGTGTTTCAAACCAGATAACTGACACATTGAAAGCTCCGATGAATTTCGCGAGTTGATGGATGAGGATATTCCTCTGGCAGGAATATAATAACACATCCAACCATGAATCTTCCGGAACAGCAGGAGGACTTTTGATATAATGGTTTCTCGCAGAACCAAAAATTTTAAAAATTGCTTCTACTGTACTTACAACTCAAGGTGTAATAAGTGGTTCAAGTAATGTAAACCCAAATTTTTTTTTTAGAAAAAGTAGAAGAATTCTCACATCAAGTAACATAAAAGCGATAACAATATTTAGGAACAGCAAAAATATACATTCTCAAAAAAGTAGCTACAATCCGTGTCGTAACGAGAGAGTGGAAATACATGCTATTAAAAATTAAATTAATACATTTCTCGAACCAGTTATTATGTAACATACCAACAAATTTTTGGCGCTTTGCGTAAAAAAATGTGCTCTCTTAAATGGCATAATCGTATACCAGTATTTCGATACAAAAAAAAAACTGTTGATGTCAGAGTTCCAATTGTGATGTCAAAGAAAAATGTACGTATATCAAGAAATATGCATCTAAAAACAAAATCGACATTTTCAAGCATTCTTTTTTCTACTTGTCCGGTAATGATTTTTATCGAATTTGTCCAACGCTTATGTGCTCGATTTATAAGTTCAACTGTATGAGTTCCGGAATAGTACCTTGAGGGACACCATACTCAATTATTTCAGGATCGCTAAGTGGATCTCTTGTTTAAACACTAATTTCTATTATTATAAATACTTAATGTGGCGAAGTTTCTCTAACAGTCCTGAATTACTGCCTGGGCCACATGCCTATAACCAGTTGATAAGTATGTAAATAATAAGTTGACAATTGTCAAAATATCCATATATAGATGTTTCACTGGTAAGGTATGGTGTTTTTTTTTTTGTGCAGGAGGGTTATTGTGAAACCAAAGGCATATTTTATTTTATTCTCTTAGAAAGTATTTTAGTCAACCATTTATTTAATATATCTGGAAATAGTACAGATTGTAATATATTATTAAAAGATGTGAGTGACAAGTAGCTATAAATAACGTCACCAACTTCCTTTAAAACTTCCAGTGCAGATAATCTTTGCCATATTTTAGTGTCATTATTGTTAACTGTATTTCAGAAAAATCAGCTGGTAAAAAGAAAATTGACTTTTTATGAAATAAAAAGTTACAATAGAAATTAATATAATACAATTAAGGGTACAAAATAATTAAGTTTATTGAGTTGCTTTCTTTTTGCTGCCAATATTTTGCTAATATTAATATAATTTCTAAGACGTGTTAACATATCGCCCATATCGATTCGATTAAGTACTACATTATCTTTTCTAACTTTGTCAACTTAATCATAATGTAATCATTTTCTTTATCATTGTTCTCGTTGCAAACATGTTTTATATAACTCTGTAAATATTTGTTTGTAAAATAAGTGTATTTATTTCCAGTTTACAATATGGATTTTTCTTTATTTTTTATTAATGAATTTAATCTAGTTATATAAGGTGTCTCAGTTGGAACTATCGGATTTGAATTGCAAGCCATGTGTGTTCTCTCAAAGATAGGGCGTCAATATTTAACAACTGTCATCTACAAACCATACGACGTCAACATGTCACGATTAACAACGTTCAATAACGAATAATTTGTGTACAACTGTTTTGTGAAAGTGAGCAATCATTTACAGTTGCATTAAGAAAAATTCGCATAAAATTAGGACAAAAGCGCCTACAGAGTTAAAAGTTCGTGATTTAATCAATAAATTTGAAGAAACGGATTCTGTTATTAATAAGGCAACACCAATACGTCCTCGTCGGGATTTGTCAGATGAAAATATTGGTGTGCAGTGAGAGAAAGTGGAAAGTGTAGAAAAGAATGAAGGTGATGCTGATATGTGCAACAAAATTATGTTCAGCGATGAAGCACATTTTCATCTTGACGGATACGTCAGCAAACAAAATTGTCGAATTTGGGGTGTTGAAAATCCACATACTGTTCACGAAAAAGAGATGCATCCAGAGATATACACTGTTTGGTGCGCAGTTTGGAGTGGAGGAGTAATTAGACCATACTTCCTTGACAGTGAAGTTGGTAATACTATCACGGTAAATGAGGAACGCTATCGTGATATGTTCAACAATTTCTTTTTCTACCAATTTGATGATTTGAACTTGAACAACAAGTGGTTTCAGCAATATGGTGTCATACGTGTGATACAGCACATGGAATCATAACTCTGATGCATACCAATTTCCTCATCGTATTGTCTCGCGGAATGCTGATATCAGTTGGCCTACAAGATCATGTTATTTAACACCACTGGACTTTTTTCTTTGGGGTTATGTCAAGGGAAAATGTACACCACCCAACCAGCAACAATCAATGATCTCGAATCAAACATTCAATATGTCATTCGGGAGATAGTTTTATGTGCCCGTGTTGTGGACAATTTTGATAAATGAATGGCATCATGCCAGGTGAGTCGAGAGGGTCATATGAACAATATTCTTTTCTATGCGTAGCCGAATCGCCTCTACTGAAATGAAAGAGCTGAGTTTGTCTAATATTATTTTATTCGCAAATCACGTATTGTTCCAAATAAGACACCCTATATGTGCTTCATCTTCTCTTTTTAAAATTACATTCTCTGGTTGTTTCTTTTTTTATTTCTAAATCATTCATTCTTTTCATTTGCGGAATTAATCAAACACTTAATAATTAAAAAAAAAATTATTTTCAATTTATTAATGCTGCTGCTGTTATATTTTAGTTTTTATTATTAAATCGGTTATTTCGTTAATATCTTATGTTATATAGAATTTATTTAAGCTATCTTTTTAGTTTCGACTTAATTGAATTATTTTGAGCTCTTCATAAGTCGTTTGCTCCTTTATTTTTAATGTATATTTCAACGATAATGATCACTGATCAGTAATTGGATTTTGGTAAATTATTGGTACAACTGTATCCGTTGGTAATTAAGACATAAATATAATCGAAATGCAATCGATTTCTTTCGAATTTTTATTGATATATGATAAACATTTAAAATATATAAATATCTTACTTAAGGTTGCGAATACGCCGAGCATTCAGATCAGTTGCTAGACGTGGAGCTAATGAAAGTGCAGCGCTCTGTTTTGCATCTGCAACATCTATGGATGATTTATTATATTCTTCTATGGAGGTGTCTGTAACAATATAATTTGTACTGTGGTCCGGAGTGGCTGACTGTCCCCAGTATTAGTGACGTTATTATATGTTGGAGTTCCAGTCCCAACGGTAAAGTTCACCCTTCCCCGAGCATGTGTGTGTTTGGGTTACCCTTTTTCTCTGCAGCCTAACGCTTTAAGGGGAAGGAGGATAAAGTCTTCTGTTTTTCCTTTTATGTTTATATTGATTAGTTTATTCAGATTTTAAATGACACAACCAACGAAATTAGTTTCCAAAAGAAACACATATTGGCTTCATGCGGTCTAATAAACTCATTACTAGCATATTTCGTATAATTAGATGGACCAGAATATCATTCCTTGACAATCTTTGTGGAAAATGTTTTCGCAAAGTATCAAAATAAGGCATTAGTTTAAAATTGTACTCTCCACGTACAAGAAACAAACTGTCGCGATTAGTGTACAGCAGTAGTCGACAGGACAGGGAATATCAACATTTAGTTAACAAGCTAGCTATATTCGCCCAGAACCTAACAATTTTTTTACCCGATGCAGTGGGGTTCTGTCGTAGGGGGTATGAGGTTTTTAATTTTTTTATTGCCTTACAAATTAAATTTTAGGTCTCTGATAATGGGGTCATGCCAAAGTTATGCAAGAAACAATCCTGAAATCCTGTATTTTATTTTGGACAACATCCTACACGTATGTTGTACCTATACCGGGTGTAACAGGATCATGGTATACCCCCCTTTTCTCCTTTAGTTTTGAAGATAATTGATTGAAATTTAGGATATCCTATATATATATATATATATATATATATATATATATATATATATATATATATATATATATATATATATATATATATATATATATATATATATATATATATAATAAGCGGCACTTTTTGACATACAATTGATTTTTTTCACTTCCGGTTTCGCCGGAAGTGACACTAACTTTCGATTTTTAAACGGAATACCTTGTATATTATTGCATTTTTGAATTCTGCATAATTGCGTTCTTCCTGTTTGGTGACTGATATCCAATTCAAACCCAACTTGCCTTAAAGAAACTGTCTTATCAACTGTTCCTTCGTCAATAATGAAGTTTTCTTCGGGGTCATTGTTGGGCTCTCTTCGGAATTGGTTTTCAACGCGTCTAAAATAATTTTCCGCTGGACATTGTCTATCAGGATATCGTCTGGCATAAAGGTGTGTAGCCGCTACGACATGTTTTCTACATTCCCCATAAATAAATGTCCACTTTTTCATCTCTTGTATAAATTTGCGGCATATTGAACACAATTAACAATAATTTTAAACAATTTTTAAAGACAATAAAAACACCGTTAAACCAACAAATGTTTGATAAGCTAAATATTTCATTGTTTTCAAAGCCACTTTAGTTACTTCTTAACATTTAAGTAAAACAGTATTTTCTTATTTTCTTTTAGCTGTAATTTTGTTTGTATTTATTGTACATTTCAATACGGCATATGAATAATTTCCTTATTAACAGTACTAATAAATGGTACCAATTGGTTCCTTTTGAAAAAATTGAGTTTTGCCCCAAAAACAATTTTGATGAACTTTATTTGTTCATAAATCACGTGATTTAGTATTTTTGACGGGATTTAGATTTTTGTAGCATTACACGGGTCATTTAGAATAAATCGGAGCCGTCATGGCACACTTAAATGGAAAACTAAAAATTAGATTATAAAAAATATTGACTTTTGAAATGTCACTTATTTGGCATCGTTGGATTCAGAACATTATGCAGAATTCAATAATGCAATAATATACAGGGTATTCTATTTAAAAATCGAAAGTTAGTGTCACTTCCGGCGAAACCGGAAGTGAAAGAAAAATCAATTGTATGTCAAAAAGTGCCGCTTATTATGTGTATAGGATATCCCATGATCCTACCATGAACCTGTTACACCCGGTATTTTGAAAGAAATTAATTGTTTGCGTTTTATTTTTATATTTTTGTTATAGTCATATCTCGTCAAATATACGGATGAACGTAAACGGATCTGGTTGAAACTTTACACACTTTAAACACAACACCATAACACGTTAATCTGAACAAATTTCCTTAATGATATTTTCCAATATCTTCAACATGAGGCTAGGTATTCAGTTTTTCATTCCATTTCTGAATAACAATTTGTCGTATTTCCTACGCAAAAAGTACCTTATTAATGAGAAAAATACATTTTTTCTTCTATTCCCAAAATATCCTTGATTTTTCGAAACTGAAATTATGACACAGCTTAGTTTTTGCCAAAGCACTAGACTGAAACTAAGATAAAACTTCGGTTAAAAGATTTTCAAATTTCATCACCTATTCATGCGTCGATTAGGGGACACACTATATAATCCCGGTATTTATACTTATATTTATTTCCATGTACGCAAGGATTAATAATAATAATAAAGATAGGCGTTCGTCATTATTTTTATCACGATAATTTTCGTAATCGCTATCCGTCTTTCCGTAATTTTTAACAAATTTGTAGACGTATTACACAGTAAAGTGAAAAGAATCCCAAGAATTACTTAATAATAGCAATCAGTATTTATAGCGAGATTATGTAAAAAAGTGTACATAAAGTGTTGATGGCGAATCCTGTTGGCAAGATGCGCTGTCGATAACATTAATTGGCCGCCTTTGGGTGACGAATGGTACTGCTCCATCCGATACCCGTTATTATCGGGCCTTCTTACCCAGCTACTGTTACTTTGAGTGTTCGTTTTAGCACGGCCACTTTGGCAATATTTATTTTAATTGGCTATGCATTAGGAGGCATTCGGTAGGCGCAGGCGGGCTTTGTCTTATCCATTCTCTTCTTCGATGACTTGTTTAAATACTAACTGACAGTAAAAGTATCATTTTAAGATTTACTTGTGCATTCGTGTGTGTTTATGCAAATATTTGTTGTTTGGCAACACCTATCTGGTCGGTTTACACATACATACGTATATACAAGTAATAAGTTGATTGATAACTGTTTGTTACGTTATTTGTAAATAATAATTAAAGTCACTCACTCTAAAGGAGTAATACAGTAAAATTTTATCGCGTTTGTGTAAAATATCATTCGTTACAATTACAATTTTGGTGACATGTCATTACGAATAGAAAAATATTTATTCAATTCATAGGCAACGACATTTTAATAGGCTAAAACAACAGATGAGTTTTAGAGTGGTGGTGAGAGGTGTGCACCCCTCGACAAATACTGACGGTATAAAAAGTTATGGGGGTCTTCGGGGTACTGTGTATTGTGATTAGATACTAGTGGTATGTTATTACTATAGCTACGTTTATTTGGAACATAAATAAATTAAATAGCGAGCAAGCTAGTACCGAAAGAGACAATGTTTCGGGACGAGATGCGGGAATAGACTTATTTGAACTTATCGCAAAAGCCGATGAACTAGTGTGGTTAGCCAATGGCCTGATATGGTGGCCTTTTTACCCTTAAGAAACAGATGTGCCCTGGTTCCGAGAACTAGCTAATATACAAGGGTTTCTACTTTATAATATTTTTACAAGATAAAACTAATATACAAATAATCTTCACGGCTGTCAATAGACGTATGTGGAGCCACGTGTACCCACAAAGGAAATTACAGGAACAGGGCCGAGAAATCACCAATATATGGAACATGAGACATAAGGTAACAAAAATGCCACTTGCATAGTTTTACCTAGAGCTAGTTTCTAAAGACAACAACAACCTAAAAACTTTGGAACAAGATGTAGTAAAATTCAAGTCATCACATACCAAAAGAATAATTCTACGATGAACAAGGTGTCAAAGCTAGGGGCATGCAAAAAAACTTCGCCACAAAATGCGTTAAAGTTACTGGTAGACAGTTTGCCAAAAATTGTCAACGCAGAGAGAAAAGCAATAATGTCAAACTCGTGAATTATAATGGTGACCACCCAGCTAAGTACTGTGGTAGCATTCTACACAAACAACTAGGACAACGATTATATCCGGCTTACACAACAACAAAGTAGAAGAGTCCAACACACTTATTATGTAGCCCGGTCAAATTAGACCAAGAAATAGGGGTACCCTTGCATTAATTCACAACAAGCTGAAAATTTACAGGCACGTAAGGGATACCACTCTAATGAAATCCTGAAGAGTCCCCATTGATCCCGTGTGTGCAAAAAATTTTATTCAAGGTGAAAGGTCGCAAAATGGGTTTTTTGGATTTTTTGGCTACAAGTAAGCTAACAAACTGGGCTAAGTTCATAGAAGAACTTGATTAACTGATATAAAATATTTCTTCAAAACAGCAAATGATCTAGAAGTGGTAAATGCATTAACAACTAACATACAACGAGCTGCATGGTGTGCTACTCCTAATGTTAATAGTAAAAATCTTGAAGAAAACCCTTCAATATAAAACAGAAAATAGCCGAGAAAAGGGGTGGAAATGAGTTGCCCAGAAACTAGATATCCAACTGATAAAACTTTATTCGATAGGGCCACTAGAGAAATGAAATAATTGCTTAATAATAAAAATATCTGTAAAGTCTAACTGCAAGTGAAGCTACTGACTATTCTCTATGGAAAGCCACCATAAAATTAAAAATGTCATATCAAATGATTCCTCTATCAAAGACAAATTAAATAATAAATGGACCAGGAAGAATAAGGAAAAAGTAGATATTTTTGTCAATCATCTTGTAAATACTTTCCAACCTTACCCATCATCTTTAGTAGCCGAAAAGGAAAATGAAATACTAATTACGGTAGTCGTGTAAATATGATTCCTTAATTATTCCTTCCAAATGTAACTTCTCGTTAGAGAATTCAAAATTAAAGAAGTTAATCGACTGATTATGAAAGAAATTAATCCAAATTATAACCCAAGAAATTAATCCAAAAATTGATCCAAAAAAGCCCCTGATTTTGACTTAATTACTGGGAAATATTGCAAGAGGCATCTGACAAATGTTTTAAAGTTATCACTAACTATAATTTTTAATACAATTGTTAGAACATATCATTTTCCTAACCAATAGAAAGTAGCACAAGTTGTAACGATCCTGAAACCAGGAAAACAACCTGAAGATCTGAAATCTCACAGGTCAATTAACCAAATTCCGATGCTGTCTAAGGTCTTTGCGAAACTGCTTCTTGATCCAGAACTCTATAATAGAAGAGGGAAATCTAATTCCCATTCACCAGTTTAGCTTCAGAAATCAGCCTGGGACGATTGAATAAGTCCATAGAATAGTCAGAAAAATTAACATATCTGGAGAAAAAAGATAATGCAAGGCAACCTTCCATGACATCAGTCAGGCGTTCGACAAGGTGTGGTTAAGAAGACTAGAGAGTAAGGAGACATAGCTCCCTGAAAAATCAGTGGTGGGGGTGGCACGAAAAGCGTCGGCAATATGGAAGGCTCGCGTAGAAGCGCGTGGGATCTGCACATGCCGTTTATCTTCGTCTATCGCGGTTTCTCTCTCACACTATCAAAATGTTGAGTTCCATTGAGCCACGATCAGGGCTTTTTCTGGAATAATTCGCAACGCAACAATATCTCAACGCTTTTAATATATTCAACAGAAAAACTGGAAACGCTCAAAATACAGCAAACAAAAATAACCTCGCTCTGTTTTACGCAATGACCGCCATGATGAAGCACACCACGTGATCACAGTGCGGACGATTTTTGTGCTACCCCCACCATTCGAGTTATATCTCCTGTTCTCCAGTCTTCTTGGGTGTGGTATAACGGTTTGTTTTTCAAACAAACAAAATCTTCCCTTACTTCTAGATGATCCTAAGATCGTATCTAACAGGCGTCATCAAACACCAAAATGAATATACTGACATTTACGCCATCCAATCTGGAATACTACAAGGCAGGATCTTAGGACGCATTTTATACTATTTACATACATCAGACATACCAACAAGAGCCACAATAATAGCCACGGTTGCTGATGATACTGGAGTATTTGCATCCCACAGAGACCCAGTATCAGAATCATCGAATCTACATACAAACTAACTTAAATAAAATAAAATAGTAGCTTAGGGAAGTAATGCATAAAGGCCAACGAAACAAAATCAGTACTCGCAACAGTTACAGTGAGTAAGGTTCCAGTTCTGGAGATCAGCAGCAAACTCTAACCTGAACATACGAGGTGCGTTCAAGTTCTAAGGTCTCAGATTTTTTGTTTCATGACTGAGAGCAGATAGACACATGCGGTTTGGTTTACAATACGTGTGAAGTCTTTGTGAATGCGTGACAGAGATGGCAGCACTGTACGGCAATCATTTATTTTCTCTACTTGCGTGGTGCTACACCCATTGAAATTCATCGCCAGTTGAGTGAGACATGTGGTGTGGATCACACAGTTCAAAGAAGGATCAGACAGTTCAAGGAAGGCCGAACGTCGTGTGATAACGAACCAAAATAGGGTCGGCCTCACACCAGCCGATCTGACAACATGGTCGCGCAAGTTGAGAAAGTTGTTTTGGAGGATCGCCGAGTGAGTGTGAAAGCCATCGCCTCCAAAGTTGGAATTTCCGTGGGATCTGTGCACACAATCCTGCATGAGGATCTGAAAATGCGGAAAGTGTCCTCTAAGTGGGTGCCACGAATGTTGCCGAACGACCACAAGGCTGCGCGTGTGAAAATTTCCCGGGCAATGTTGACACGTGACGAAGGAAAATTGCGATAATGGATGAAACATGGATCCCGTTTTTCAATCCTGAAACGAAGTGCCAGTCAGCTCAGTGGAAGCACAGAGACTCACCACCGCCAAGAAAATTTCGGGTAAGCGCCAGTGTTGACAAAATGATGGTGGCCATTTTTTGGGACAGCGATGGCGTAATCCTTACTCATTGCGTTCCAAAGAGCACTACGGTGACAAATGCATCCTACCGATATATTTTGAAGAATAAGCTCCTTCCAATACCGCAACAAAAACGACCGGACAAGGCTGCACGTACTTTTTCATCAGGAAAATGCACCAGCCCATCGAAAGTACAACACAGCACTTTCTTCTTGAAAACAACTTTGAAGTAGTTTGTCATGCTCCCTATTCACCAGACCTGGCTCCTAGCGATTTTTGGCTTTTCCTAACGATGAAAAACACTCTCCGTGGTCGCACATTCACTAGTTGTGCCGCTATTGCATCAACGATTTTCCAGTGGTCAAAACAGACTCTGAAAGAAGCGTTCGCAGCAACCATGGAATAATGGTGTCGACGTTGTGAAAAATGTGTACGGCTGCAGGGAAATTACGTTAAAAAGTGACAGAAGTTATGATTAATTTGTGAGAAATAAAATCGGAGACATTAGAAGTTGAACACACCTCGTATTACAAAGGTTCCAAAATAAAGTCGGTTTATTGTCCATATTGCTTGCTTGCAACAGATTGCTTGCTCTATAAATAATAATAGAATAGACGAAAGTATTAAGGATGTTTTTATTTTTAATTTTTGTAATGATTTTCTTCAGTTCAACCCAGCTACCCTTTACATGCCCACAACTTCCAAATCTGGTTGTGATATAAACTTTCTTGTCAGACGCTAATTGCGGAGTTATTTAACATTGAATGTAACAACACACTGAATATACTTAATACTTATTGCACATTTTCTTTACACAACATTTGTTGAAATCGTTGAGGAAAATACATATATGTATTTGAACCGTTTTTATTTCGACTGATGTTTTTTTAGCTTTCCCAACAAAAAAATATTTTGCGTAATAGAGAGTGTATATGTAAAATTAATCAAGATAAACATCGGCAAGCGATGCCTTCCATATGTTTAGATTTTGTGTACATTTCACTCCAAAAAAAATAACACTTTGTTATTATTATTCCGAATCATTTTTTTTTTCTCGACAACGAATTCAAAGAAGCTATTAATATGTAGGTGATGTTCTTCATAATACAAGTAAGTTAAAACGCGTCCAAAAAATAAAATAAAATCCAGTATATTTATTCAATGAATTATTACGTGAGATGAAAGGGTAATCGATTTACGTAATACGCTTTAAGTTATTGAACTCCCCATTTAGATTCTGCGAAATTTCTGTTAGAGGTTTTTTGCTGCCTTAAAAATAGGCAGATGTTATTACTTCCATCCGAATGAGAGGTTATTAATAATAATCCAAAACGATTTGTTTGTTTTTCATCGATTTATTTTATTCGATGGCTCTCATTTTTTTTACAAGGTCATTTTGCTACTGTATGTCTACAGATAATATACCGCTTAACAGCTCATTCTGAGAATTGCAAAATATACAAAGAACACAAATATTGAAGACATCCTCTATCAATGGAAATAGGAGACTGGGTGTTTAATACTTCAGTGATAGATAACGGACCGACTAAGACTATACACATTGAAATTAACTAGCTACTACAGCCAAACCGCCATAACTTGATTTCAAGGGTCCTCAAAATTACTTCAAATTGTATTTTTTTTTTCGTTCCGAGGGTGTTGAACATTGCAACTAGATTAAATCTAAATAACGATTTTTTCCTAATATCTAAACTACTCGTATTCAGTAGATGAGCGTCCAGCGACACACTCCCCATAACACTAATCGTAATCAGTTTGTTCATATTTTAGACATACACTTATAATTTCTAGGCACTTTCACCGTCCCTACACTAATTCGAACAGATTTAGTCTCTTTAGTCGACGAATAAGTCCGTTGTTGTCGAGTAGCAATGTTACTTCGAGATTTTGGTGGTTTTTTAATATTTTCTGGTGTTCACTTGCAAACCCTTCGATCTCATCTACAACCATAGGCATTAAGGTCGCGATGGATGTCATGGTGGATCATTACTTTTGTACTATGGTGCATTTCCAACGCAGCGAAGCACTTTGTTTCCATCCAGGCTTCAAGATTTGTTTGTAGAGTAGCAGTTTGTTGTATATTGAACTCCAAATTACATCCGAGGAGCCAATACATTGGTTTGATTTTGAGGATCAGTTGCTCACTGTTCTTCTTCGTATGTATTTTACATCATAACTTTGCATCTAGAGTTATGCCTAGATACTTTGTCTCGTTGGCATGGGAGATTATTTGCTGGTTGACTGTCACTGGTGTATAGTCGTATTTCTTGTTAGTGAAATTGACATGAATCGGTTTTCTCTTGATTTAGTTTGATGCGCAATTTATTCATTCAGTTGGTGATATTGATGACTTCTAGTTGGTAACTTATAAGTCGGAAATCGAGACTAAGTTACTGACAGAGATCGTATCGATAAAGATGTATAGGCCATAAAGTTCATTCGGGATTTGTCCTGAATCGCCGTACCGTATGCGGCACTGATGAGAACTAACAAGTTCGAAGCTGTATGTCGTTCGGTTCCGATCCGAGACAAATGTCGAATCCTACCTGTGGCGGGTTTTATTTTTTGAAAGACTTCTACTTGAAGTTTTTTTTTGCAGCCGACTAGAAGTCTTAGTGGGTGGCGACCAAAGCGGTGTTATCGGCGAATGTTGCCGTGACTACTTCGTCGCTATGTGGTATGTCGTTGGTATACAACAGGTAGAGAACAAGTCTAAGAACGCTACCCTGAGGTTCTCCAACACAAATCTTCTTGAAGTCATAATATTTTTCGCCGTGTTTGATTGTGAAGTGGCGGTCGGAGATTTTGATGAATGAATAAAAACAGACACATTGTACAAACATTTTATTGAGTAAATGATAACTAAAAAAACATCCTAAAATGTTATACAAAATAAAATAATATAAACGTTATGTGGTAAGTAATAGTGTACCATGTATATAACAGAGGGTCATTTATTAAAATAAGCAGTTATTGAGTTTATATCTATTGGTTTCTTTACACTATTTAATTATTTTTTTTGTGTTATCAAGGAATTACATGTATTATCTGTTGTTTTCATTCACAGAAAAGAATGCTGAATTTTCTCAAATTATTTTAGTATTTCCAACTTTCTTCTTTGGGAATTTCTCCAATGTCACTCTCGTCAGATCTTGAATCTTATTTTGTTTGCTGACACAAGCGACAATTTCGTTATCTATAGAAATTTGGCTGGTAATGGTATATTAATTCCTTTTACAAATTATTACTTCATCGTAACCAAATTTTAATTTATTTTTATTTTTATGTTAATCTTTTGATAAAATTATTGTTAATCAAACTGTTTAAGTTACTCTAGATATGTTTGGATTATTGTGGATATTGAATTGTGTACAATACAACTTTTATATTGCTTGTGGATTTTTTTTCCTTTTATCGCTGCAACTATGTAAATGAAATGTTGTCCGGCGTGAAAATTATTCTCCCCATTATGTTCTGGATAATAAATTTATATTTAAGTCATGCAGTAAATCGTTACGACATTTATGCTCAAAATTATTGCAAATCACGTGCAAACATTCAAAATAGTCGGTTGCTAATAACGTGATTCTAATACTGTCATTTATTAATGTCGATGACAAATTATTTTGATTCATGAATATGCAGATCGATATTCAACAAATACCTTAGATATTCGTTCTTTAGGCATTATAATGAGTTACTATTAAAGGATGTATCTGTTTAATCATTGAAGCGTCTATTTCGGCGAACCGCAACGGAAACGGACTAGCAATCGATATACTGCCCATGTCCGTTTTTATAGCAACGCCATTGCTACCGCATGTTACACAGAGGCTCGTTATATGTTCATTTTCATCTCATCGTTGTGTTCATTATTTACGCGGCCTTCCACGCTTTGCTTTGTCGCAAGTGACTGCAGATTGAAACATACCGAAGGCTATTGTCGATGAGATGCTTCGGAAGCACAAATATCATTACTCTTGTACGAGTACACTAATTATCTGAAGATGGCTTCGATAGACGTAGTGAAAGACACATTACAATAATCGTTGTTAAAATGTTATGAAGAAAATATTATATTCTCCAACAAAACTACGTTATATTTGAATTATCCTGTTAACAGACAAAATTGTCGGTATTGAAGTACAGAAAACCATAATTGGACGATGGAGGAACACAATCCATCATACCCTCAAAAACTAAATGTGCGGTGTGGAATATTCGAACCGAGACATCCAGGTCCCTGTTTCTGAGACCACACATTGACGGGGGAGACATATCTTAAATTCCTTTAGTTTGATTTAATGCCAATCAATATTAATTTTATTTCCGAATCCACGGGACTCCGACCTACCAGAGGATCAACTGTTTTTTCAATAAGATTGGTACTCTTCCTGACTATGCTGGTCTTGTTCGTGCATATTTAGATACATTTTTTCCAAATCGCTGAACAGGAAGAACTCTTCCTGCTAGATTACCATACCTAACCCCATTGTACTACTTTTTGTAGGATTACTTGAATCATAAAGTATACCAGGTATGTAAATATGAAACCGAAATATGCTCCTAGATGGCCTAGCTGCTAATATTGTTACCGTCATACCGCGTCATTGGCGTCATTCTCTTATTTTGACATCTTATATAAAGGTTTTCATCTCACAACAATACAAGTTTCATACAACAACATCGTTTTTAATAGCGTCGAACATGTCGAATTTTGTGCCTGGAAACTACGATTTGCGTACAGCATTGATTTTCTGTTACCATTTGAAGAAAACTGCTGCAGAATCGCATCGACTGCTTGTTGGAGTCTACGGTGAGCATGCACTTGGTAAATCAAAGAGCTTTGAGTGGTTTAAAAGATTTAAAAGTGAAAATTTTGACGTGAGAAACGAAGAACACGGAAGACCACCGAAAATGTTTGAAGATAGCGAATTGCAAGCATTGTTGGATGAGAATATCATTCATGTCACTTAAATGTGACACAAGAAGCCGTCTCTATACGTTTGAAAGCCGAGCCGTGGGAAAGATCTAGAAGATGGGAAGTTGGGTCTCACATTAACTGAATGAAGGACAGCAGGAAAACCGAGAAATCATTTGCGAAATGCATTTGCCAGATGCAAAAGAAAATCATTTCTCCATCGAATTGTGACTGGCGGTGAAAAGTGGATATATTTCGAGTATCCTAAGCGTAAAAGGTCTTGGGTAACTCCAGACGGATCATCGACATTGACTGCAAGGCCAAATCGCTATGGACGGAAGACAATGCTTTGTGTTTGGTGGATTCAAAAGGGTGCGATCTATTATGAGCTGCTAAAATCTGGCCAAGCCTTTAAAATTGAATACTGCCGACAACAAATGATCGATTTGAATCAAGCTATGCGTGAAACACGCCCATAATATCAATAGAGGCAACACAAAGTGATTTTGCTTAATGGTAATCCGCCATCACACAAAGCAAAACCGATCAAGGAAACGATTTAGGCTTTTAATTGGGAAATACTTTCGCATGCAGCTTACTCACCAGATTTGGCTCCATCCGATTGCTACTTATTTGCATCGATGAGAGACGCACTTGCTGAGCAGGGCGTCATTTCTTCCGAAAATGTACGAAAATGGCTCGATGACTGGTTTGCCTCAAAAGAGCAAGAATTTTTTTGGCATGGAATCCACAAATTGTCAGAGAGATGGAAAAAATGTATAGCTAGCAATGGGCAATACTTCGAATAAAATATGTTTTTTCATTTTTATACAATAAACGTGTATTTTGTATACAAAAGATCCCTGTTTTATATTTACATACCTGATACGTTAACAGACCTGACAATTTCAGAGATTTAAAGGAGAGAATCCGTGGAAAAGTAGGGCTAGCCGTACTTTATTAAAAGTATATAAAGGGAATTTATTCGTCGTTTTGGAAATTGTCAAGCTGTGAATAGAACACATTTGAAACATTTAGTGTAAATTAATTTAAGAACAAATCTTATCTAACTTTACTGTGCTTAAAAAAGTTATTCCAAATGGAGCAATAAAAAATGGGGCTTTCCATTAAAAGAAATATCGATGAAATTTTAAAAAAATGTTTCGAGAAAATTGCATTTTAAATAAAATGTTTTACAGAAAGAACACAATATATGAATTTTAAATAAAACATGGTTTTCTGCAGTAAAGTATTTTTAATATTGCTTCGTATAAATATTGTAGCAAATATTGTAGCAAGTATTGTAGCTTCATGTAAATATTGTATTGATTTATAATGAGATATTTGGGAATTATGTTTGGAACAACATATCCGGGTAAATAGTCGCCACGGCTTTGGTGGCACACGAGTACTCTTCTGGCGAAATTTTCAATAACAGTTTTGCACAAATGTGGTGGTATTTCGTTAACACAGCGTACAATTTCGGCCTTCAGTGCTTGGGTGGCCATGTGCTTGTTGGCGTAAACTTGAGACTTCAGCAAACCCCGCAGAAGAAAGTCGATAGGTGTTAAATCGCAAGATTGTAGCGGCTAATTCTGGCCAATTCACCAAAATGGGAGATAACACGATCAAGAAAAGATTGCTGCAAGACTGTGTCAATGTTTAATAGGTGGTATGACAAGTGGCACATTCTACTGAAACCACATGTCGTCAAGAGCAATATCTTCCAAATGAGGCACAAATAACTGACGTATCATATCACGATAACGTTCGCCATTTATCGTTAATGGATTACCTGCCTCGTTTTCAATGAAAAATGGTCCAATGATTCCTTCAGACCACAAACACACCAAACAGTTGCACAGTGGAGATACATCTGTTTCTCATTAATCATCCACTTCTTGTTATTCAATGATCCGATTGCTGAACTCCCTTCACTGTACATGGTCTGTTGGCAGTATTTGTTGAGTTGTCTGTTGGCAGTATTTGTTGAGTCAATTGGACTTTGTAAGCGTGGAGATGCCAATCTTTAGTGGGAATACGGTGAAGAGTGGCTGTTGAAATGTTCAGTTATTGTGCACAATGACAAATCGAGGTCCTTAGACTCTCGGTCACACTTTCGCGAACTGCCGCGATGTTCTCAGCGACCAATACCAGCTCGTGTCTTATGTTTCACATCAATAACTGAACCAGTACTTTCGAATTATTGGATTATTCTTTTCACAATTGATAAATTTGGAACATTATTTCTACCGAAAATTGAACGCACTTTACGAATCGTAGGAACCAAACTTTCATCATTTTGATAGTAATGTTTAACAATGAGGGCGCGTCGTATCGTGGAGTGCTCCATGTCTACTAACTCCTATATCTCTCCTATCGACTTGTTAAAATTATTGACCTATCCAAATATGTCAGCAAAAAGGGCGCGCAGTTCAAATCTTGCACTCTTATTGTAACACCCTTTACATCTTTTAAAATATTTATAAAAAACATTTTATCAACTTTGTACATTACTTTCTAGATTCACTGTATGTATGCATATAATAACCACCGCTTGTTCTAAATATGTTATAAAATATATATTTATATTGTGGTCTTATGGTATAATTATTATTAATCTTTTGTTATTATGATGACATAATAAGTACATATTTATCCATTTCCTGTACAAAATACCGCAGTTCACTTGTTGAGGAGAAATATATACGACAACATTGTTGCCAATTTTAATACTCATCGAATGTCCATTTCAAGAAGTTAAATTTATAGCTAATGTTATTTTACAGTTTGATAACATCTATTAAGAAGCAATGCCGTATTCGCCTTGTCTTGTTCATGATATACAAATATTTAATCTCTTAGCTTGTGTACATATATACAAATCCAATTATAAATGTTGATAGATTTATTGCAGTCATTCTTCACTTGAGAGGAATACCGCGACTATTAGAAGTACTCGTAAATGTTGGAGAAGCGACAGATTGTAATATTTCCTGGTCACTATTTTCTGTATACAATATTGTACGATGTATTATATATGGAAGATACATTTGCTTATAGTGGCGTCGATATCTGTGGTCTATTGTTCACTATTTTTGTATGGAATATCTGTTCATATTATATACAATAGGTTGGTATTTCTAAGAAACTGTATTACTTTTAATATATTTCTATTCTCACGCATCCCTTTAAGGTGTTTGGTAGCTCGTTTTGTACCTTTTCAAATATTTTAGGGATTCAAACTATTCTCAAGAATAGATCACATATTCAGAATACTTCTCCATATAGTAGAGCATCTTTCAAATATTTGCTAACAAAATTCGCATGATTGTTCTCGTCATTCGTATGTTGAACGTTCATTAAAATGGTTACCTTAAGTAACATTTTTTGTCTGTACCATAATAAGGAAGTTTTTGACTCATGAAATAAAGTATACAGGGTTAGGAAAATGTGTCGAACCCCTAATATTTGGCAATTTTAATCAAACTGCAAATTTGATTCAAAAATATCTAATCTTTGTAATTGTTTAATCTTTTCAATAACGTACGATGATTTCTTACATCTATTTTTTGAGATATGATATCATCGGTACGTTTTTGAAATTGACCTGATTTTCTTCTCCGCTTTAGGTTTTAGTGAAAGCATATCGATTTCTGTGTCTAAAAGTAAAACTGATATTACAGCTCTCGTAATATTTGTTGACGTGTCTTTGATATAATATTTTTTGGCTAGAATCCAGTGATACATAAAAGTCATAATATTTTATGTAAAATTACTATAGTATTTGTTTTCAGATATTCTGAAAACCATGTACGAATGTATGTATTCGAGAAGAGCGAATATTCATAGAGGAAAAAATACTTTGAAAAAGTTTACAGAGTACAAATAAAATACACATTTGCACTAATAATTTAGAAATTTGTATTATAATTTCCTAATACAAAAAAAGTTCCTGTTATGCCAAAAATTGATAGTTGATAATTATTTACATGGAAGGTTATGTACAGAGTAGGATAAATACGTTGGACTATCTGATTTCTAAACTGTTGAATAAAAAAAAAAACAATTTTAGTACGAGCTTTTAAAGGTGTTTTAGCCTTGTTTGGGTCTTATCAGTGTCTTATGATAGTATAACATCGTTGGATAGTTCTTTTTAATCACAAACACAAAATAGCCAAATTAGTGGTAAGAATAAAAAAACCATCAAAATATTTTTACAGGTCTGCAAAAATATTAAAGATTTGTTTCTAGTTCATTTAGCTAGGCATTCAGACATATTGGCTAATACAACATTTATAAAATTATATCTGCAACTTTTATTTTAAATAAAAAAAATTATCCAAGTAATTACACTTACCCATTTCTATTAGTCTTTAATTCATGATACCCTAGTATTCATTTTTTGTTGATTATAATTAATTGTGTACCAAAATGGTACAAAAGTCGGTAAGAATTATTAAAATTATAAATTAAAAAATCGAATTGGAAATAAACGTTCCGTGTGTAAGTATCCTTTGTGGGGTTCATTGTGGGGAAACTGTTGTTGATGCTATTATCTAATATCCAAGAGACATGCCGAT
Organism: Rosalia funebris; assembly: GCA_037954035.1. Classification (NCBI taxonomy): domain Eukaryota; kingdom Metazoa; phylum Arthropoda; class Insecta; order Coleoptera; family Cerambycidae; genus Rosalia; species Rosalia funebris. The sequence goes on along the minus strand of JAZFAV010000020.1, from coordinate 28,262,786 downwards.
CATTAAAACACTCAGAACTTAGTATAGGTATATAATGCCTTTTAAATGGTACCTGAAGCAAGATATACTATTGTAGAACGTTAATTATCCTCAAATTTGACAGTACATAAGTTCCAAATTTTCAATATGAATTCTTTCATTTTGTATCAAAATCTGATATCTTATGAATAACAATAATTTGTACGAATGCCAAGCTAGGGAAATGTTAAAATTGTATAGGTATTTCATGCGTATATAATGTTGAGGTATTTAAAGATCTCTGAATTATTTTTATAGTATTAAGAAAACCTACTAATGTTTTAAGGTGTCCCTGTATTCAGAGTATTATTGAAGTACATATGTATGTATGTAGTTTTTATTATCGTACAAAATCTAGCTAAACTGAAATGTTTTTACATCAAGTTAGTATGTTTGTTGTAGCTATCGAATGGTTAAAAAATATCAATATTTTCATAGTCATCGTTATTATCATTAATTTTATTTGATTTAATTTTCTATGAAACCATCACATTCCTCGCCTCAATTATGTTTTAATGTTTCTACTATATTCAAAATAATAGTTACTATAAAATATGCACGTAAAAAATGCATTTATGCGAATTAATTTAATCATAAAAAATTTCATATGACAATTTTTAGGTGTTCTGCAATTATAATCTGGGCACACGTGGCTCCACATACGCCTATTGACAGCCGTGATGTATTTATATATCTGAGTTTAAGTTTTGTAAGAATTTTAGAAAATATAAACTCTTGTATATTGTGCTAGTACTCGGAACCAGGACACATATATTTCTCAGGGGTAAAAATGCGATCATCCCGGGCACTAAGTTACGTTATTTCTGCCCCAGTCATCCACTTGTTAAAACCTTTGCAGATTAGGTCAACGGTTTATGACAATTGTGGCGTCTGCTAATAAACGCACCAGGCTATCGGCTTTTGGGATAAGTTTTACAATCAGTTAATTCCCACAACTGTCTCACAACCTCGATACATTGTCGCTGCGTTCGGTACTAGCTTGCACGCTATTCGTTTTTATTTTTAATAAACGTAGCTATAGTACCACTTGCATCATAACGACTAGTATCATTTCACTACACATACCCTGAACACACACGCCGCCATAATGAATTGCCGAACACAGGTTCTAGATATTCTATCTAGAGCTATCAAGCCTATCATGCGTTTATATACTTCTTATTAACATATTAAGTAACATTTTAGAGTAAAAATATACTAAAATTTAGAGAATTTTCTTTATTAATTTCAGTATCTATAATAATTTTCGCCATCATATAAAATCCAATTTGATTTTACCATAAATTCGGTAAAAGAAAAGCATATTCAATCCACAATCAATAATTTGTAATATTTTTGACATTTTCAGTAAATATTAAGCTATTAATAATTAACGTGTACTATTACATTAATAATATGTCCTTTTCTATGTATGTAGTCTAAGAATTTTCACATGTGACAGTTACTCATCTTAAATAGCTGCTGCTGTTACATGTTGTTTTATTTCTACATGTGGATATTTTATTGGGTCAGTTGGAAATTTTGTATAAGAGCCCATATCCTATACTCCGTCTTTCAATACCATTTAGTCCTTTGCTTCGCCTCTATGGTAGTAGCTTTAGAAAAGTTATCAATTTTTATTGCGTCATAAATATTAATTGTTAAAAGCTGTCAAAAGTCACATTAAATAATGTAAATTTTTTCATTATTACTTTTTTGTTACATAACAGTATCTAACACACTTGTATAATAGATATCCTATAAAAATCATATGAAGATGATCATATATGATAAAAACATACAGTTTTGATCATACTGAAAGATGTAATTCATTGTCTTTCAAACAAGTGGTTGTGTATAGTTTATTTCATCGCTATTTACCAAATAAAAAATCTCAAAACATAACCTTGGCTTGTTTTAGTGGCTATAATTTTGCTCAAATTATCTTTGAAGCCTCCTTCCTTTGACAAAATAAAGTACTAAAAATACATTAAATCTTATTAATCTTTTCCAGTGAATATGTGTTTCTTAGCATATATTTATAGCTAGCATATATTTTTAGCATATATACTAAGGGTTTGTTTTAATGCCATCATTTTCTTTTCCAGTTCCCGAGAATTGATCAAAGCCGCAATTCTTGACAATGACTTCATGAAAAATTTGGAAATTACACAAATCAGAGAGATTGTGGACTGCATGTACCCAGAAGAATACAAAGCTGAAAGCATCATAATTCGTGAAGGCGATGTTGGCAGCACTGTTTATGTTTTAGAAGGTAAGTTTCCTATTTACTATCATATTGACTGTTGACGTGACTTACGTGAAAACTATATATACCAACGACTCACCGTTTCAAAAACAACTTTTCCCAGAGAAATAAAAATGAAATAAACGGTTGTAGACAAAATTATCGGTTAGCGCAGCGCAGTCACTTTAAATGTAGGGTTAACAATTATGTAAATCGTAGACTTTTTTTTTATTGCTCTACAGAACATGTGTATCTTTTACAGTTGATTACGCCATCTAGTGATAAGTAGAGAGACTAGCTATGCCGGGCTTCATTGAAGAAAGTGTTGTGCATGTTTTTTCTTTGGCGGCTTGTATAGGCAACCAGTTATTATAATATATTGCTTTATAAGCTGCTTATATGTGACGTGATGCAGGAATCAACTTCCACAATTAAATTATTCTGTAATGATGTATCCATGATTTACGATAAATTATAAGAAACTAATATAGAAACCTATAAAACTATAGAAACTTTCGTCTGTCTTATCAATATTAGAATATAGCAGCAAGAAAATAATCGTATTAGTATTTAAGCGGATAATAGAATACTGTAGATGTAACTGAGTATATTTTCAAAGGTTTAATATCGGTAAATACTTTTTTTTTTTGTTATAAATATATACTCGTATATATATTTTTAATTTGTATAGATATATAACCCTTATAATTATGTTCTGTCATATGGACAACAATTTCTGTAAAGTGTAGATGTATTGCAGTAAATAAAGTAGCAGATTTTTAACATTCTACTACGGTTAATTAAGAATTAATAATGTGAAACTGAAGTCACACTGCTCGAACAATTTGAGTAGACTCACTCCACTCAAACCGTTATGATTTAATCAGGAATTTTCAGTTATTTTCTTCAATTCGTCGATTGTTGTGCGTCTTCGATGAAATATGATGACATCGCGCACTTTCTGAACGTTTTCGCCTGTTCTCGACATTGAGGGGCTATCTGAACGGGGTTCATCTTCAAGCCACACTTGACCACTTCTAAACCACTCACATTTTTTGGGTACTCCCTCGTATCTATCCTTTTACAGCTCGTCAAGAATAAGAACAAGTGTTGAAACTACGACATCGGACCGCCCACGAGGTGCGCAGTAAATAGCGTGGTCATTACTCGGTCGTATTGATACCTTTGCAGAGTGAATATGGATGAATATATATTGAATGTGAATGTACACAGAATTCGATCTGGCCGCGCGTATAGTGCATCCTTTTCCCTCCGAATTCTGCCTCACTCTTTCTTCTATGTATATCTAGATAATCTCACACTTTTTCGTATTCTTGACGAGCAGTACATATTTTTTTCTCGATCGTCTATAATGAATATTTGATAATATTTGGCATATGACATTTCTAACAGAGGCCTTGTCAAATCTACTCAAAAGGCAAATTTTACTGTAACGTTCCATATTCTGAAAAAAAAGTATCTATTTACATACGAAAAACGAAGTTACATATAATGAAAACACTGAAATACATTATTTATTTTCATTTTATGACTTACAAATTTAATTATTATTAAACTTTTATTTGAATATTTAATGGTATCAAATAGATCAATTTATGAATGAAACTGTCCACTGTGAGTGGTTGTTACACTCAATAGTGGTGTTACATTCCAATAGTTCCGCAGCAACTCTTTGCATAGACGAGACATTTGAATCGATTTAGGTACAATCAATTTAGTTTAGTTATGCCATTGTATTTGGCCACATACATATTATATAAATGTAGTAATTTGTATTATATAAATTATTATAACTTGCTGATACTGATATTTAGTTGCTACCTTCAATGGATGCCTTCATTGGGCAGTTCTTGTCGCAGCTACATTAGTTAAAATGACGTATTTGTTGTATAATTGTTACGAATATTGTCCTTTAATTTGTAACAGCAATAGTATTTTCTATTAAACAATGAATAACAATAAATAATATTTTCAAAGAACTGACGCTCACAATTCTGTTTGTAATCAACATTTTTTTTTCTCAATATGTCTTCTATATAATGTATACAGTCACAACATGTGGGAATCATCTGTAACGTATACTTGAACCTAGCAAAAATAACTAGGTTTTGCTTTTATAAAATGAGGAATGAAGACCGCGTGAATAATTTTCGATCTCATGATTGTTTCACTTTACGCTATTTATGAAATATACATGAGCTATTTCAACACTTTGTTATTTTCGTCGCAACGGTGATTGCTTTAATCCTCGATTACTATTCTAGAGGTGATATTGTAACAGTATTTCTTGGGATACATTTAATTTATATGGGCAGTCTATATATTTTGTAATAGTAGAGCCATTTTATTATTCTGTGGAACGGAATGTTTCTACTTTATTATGTACGATTTGTTTGTACGGTTACAGTTAATTGAATTTTGTACAGTACTGGCAAACCGCATTCAATTATGGAAATATCTGTGAGCGGAATAAATTCTTATAATCGGTAAGAAATATCATAAATATTATTTTGGATGTAACTATAACTTGCATAACAGTAAAACATAGTAAAGATATAAATAATATTATATCCTAGTAAGCAAATTGTAATGCTGACATTAGTGACTACAACACAAACAACGCCATTTAACAACGAGAATTTTTGTTTGAAACAGAAAATTTTCGGTAATCATTTTATAATTTCTTGTATACTGCAATTATGCTTATTACTGTTTACAACAAGGGTCTTATATCTATATCTTTTCTGTTAACAGCATCATATTAGACGGAAACATATCCAATCTACTATCTTCACCCTTCATCCCTCCGTTTTCGGTTTTCTAACCCAAGTAGTCCAAAGGTTTGCTTCTTATGGATTTTGTTTTTTTTTTATTGTAAAAATCACAACATAATGTAGTACTCTTTAGGGTTCGGTATCATAATGAAATTACATAGAGCTTATGACAATGTTAATTGCTGCAAGTGGTTATAAGTTCACCGTCTTAAATTTTAACAGAATATTCTTGAAGTTAAGAATATCCTCCAACTTTTCCCAGACAACTGACTTTATACAGTCATGTCGATCATTCCAATGATGGAAAATTGTTAAAAAAAAGAGAATCTTCTACCTTTATAAAGTGTATTTAGGACGAGTGTTTAATGAGGATGATCTTGAATGTCACACAATTGTGCAAAGCAAAGTGTACCAGTAATTACGAGCCCAGATTCAATAATTCGGCCACGCATAATTTTACAACTAATATATTTAAATAAAAGTATTTACTCTCAAAACCATTTTATTAAAGAAATATATTGGTAACAGAAACAAAGTATAAACTTTTAACCTAAATACGATGAATTAAAGAGGACGCGAGAGCAGAGCAAAAACGAAAGTACAAGTTAATAATGAAAGATTAGAGGAAGTTAAAGACTTCACTTATTTAGGAAGTAAAATAAATTGGGATGGAAGAAGCGATAAAGATATAAAACAAAGAATAGCGCAGGGTCGAGTAGCTTTTAACAAAAAGAAAGCACTTTTATGCTCGGGGGTAATAAACTTAGAAACAAGGAAAGTATTTTTGAAAACGTATGTATGGAGCACGGCACTATACGGTTGCGAAACTTGGATGGTAGGGGAAGCAAGTAGGAATAAATTAGAAGCTTTTGAAATGTGGTGTTACCGAAGAATGATGAAAATAGCGTGGACTAATAGGGGTAGAAACGAAGAAGTATTAGAGAAAGTCGGCGAGAAAAGAAGTATTTGGAAAAACGTAAAGAAGAGAAGAGATAGAATGGTAGGCCACCTGCTGAGACATGGAGGAATAGTCCGCGATATTTTGAAGGCAGAAATAGGAGTGAAGAAAGGCAGAGGTAGGCCTAGATTAGCCTACTGCTCGCAAATAGTAAGGGATGTAGGTTGTAGCACAATTAGCGAATGCGTAGGTTAGCACAAGATAGGAGAAGCTAGAGGTTAGCGTCCAACCAGTCTTAGGACTGATGACCTCATGATGATGATGACGATGAAATATTACTACGTTATGATTTGTCAGTAACAAGTTTGTTAATAAAAAAAAAACATTAAGATTCGCAGTTCAGAATAGTTCGGCCACTTCATCTGTGTTGCTTCACATTTATTAACAATAGCTTTAATTCTGGCAGACATCTACCAGCTGAGCGCACTCCTCAGGAAGCGTGCTGTCCCAAATTTCTTGTAATTTGGTGCGTAGATCGTTAACTGAAAGGGCTGCATGTTTGCTAAACTGTGTTTGCATTTTATGCCACAATTTCTTCTATCTGAGAGAGGCTTAGACTATGTACTAAAGTGCCATTCCATAACAGGGACATTATGTTCTGTAAACCAAAGTTTGACAGTTTTTGCTGTGTGACACGCAGCACCATCCTGCTGGAAAATGTACTGCGCATCAGTGCTTTGACATATTGGTATTGACGACAATAAATTGTCTACAAAATTTGTTTATATATTTTCTACTGTCATAGTACCATCTACAAAATGCAATTTTCTTACATCCATATCACTCATAAACCCTATGGTTATAAAAGTTGCAGGCAACTTCACTTTCCTGACCAAACGGTCAGGATGATAAGTTTCCTGTGGGGTTCTTAACACACGTTGTCTGGTATCACCCAAACAGATTTAAAATTTAGATTCGTCACTCCAAATTACCTGGTACCATTGTTTTAAAGTCTAGTGTCTATGTTTTCTGGTCCACCGTAACCCATTGATTTTCTGTCGTGTAGTTAATAACGGCTTTTCTTTTGCCTGAAAGAAAAACCGGTAAGTTCAAAAGTAAAATGTAAAGAGTCAAGCTTTACCTTGTAGAATTTATATCCTATTTTCTCTATTGAGCGTTTAGTTGCGGATACAGATTTTTTTTACAATGGCTTGCCTCCATAGTACCATAATTTATTTTGCACTGAATCGTCGGTTTGTTGTTAGAGTCCTCTTCGGAGCATGTTAATTTAAACCTGAAATATGGAAAAATCGACGAATTTTCTTCCTTTGGGCTGTGGTGGGCATCCGGTTTTTTATACAAGTTGACAATGCCTTGCACTAGAGATTTAGGCAGAGAATACATAACAGATATTTTCCAAGCCCAAATTCCCTATTTATGAGCATTAACAATTAATTTTTGCATATCGTCACTTAATGCCACGCCACGTGCCATTTGTTTTAGAAAATTTTAGCAGACGCGTTCAAAATACACTATAATACGTACAAAATACGTTTCACTTTGACAACAATTGAAATTCTATTTTGTTTTAAAACGCTACAAACGTTTAGTTGTATTATACATTTCAGTAACTGGCTGAAGTATTCTGAACCGCGAATTTTAATGTTTTTTTATTAACAAACTTATTACTGACATATCGTAACGTAGTAATATTTCGTATTTGAGTTAAAAGCTTATACTTTGTTTATGTATCAATATGTTTACGTAATAAAACAGTTTTTAGAGTATTATTACTTTTATTTAAATATATTAGTTATAAAATTATGCATGGCCGAACTATTATGAGCCTGGACTCGTATTAAAAGCAAATATTATCAGTAATCGAGAAAACAAAATACTTTGACTTCTCTTGTCAAGCTATCTAATTTTTTAGCCCTAAATATCTACTATTCTTCAGAGTGATCCTATCTGGACAATCCGATATCTGGACATACTCTAGCGTGTATAAATACAATTCTTTAAAACACTATAAACACACAAGATTTTCTAGTCAGATTTGAATGTGGAACAGTGAATATTTCTTCAGTAATTTTTGAGTTAGTTGTTAATTGGTTATTGAAATTCCTTCCAATGAATAATATTTGATATCTTAGACTATGCTATAATAATAGGCTTAAGAATGTATACAAGGATGCTGATACCAGATATTATTGGGATGAATAGATTCCTTTTTTATAGACTGCGAATATTCAGGGCCATGGGAAAATATGTCTTTGACAAGTCTAAAGGCAAATAAGAACCTTTTATGCAATAAATATGAAATTATCTAGTTTAATTTGAACTGTAATAAATTGACACACTCTTTGTATCCCTTACTCTACAAAAATATTTTCTATTCCCTTAAATTCCTCCTGACTTAATACGCTTACATAATACGAATTATTTCTCAATTACTGGTAACTCATAATCAGTATGTACGATTTTCATATAATAGTATATTAAACACTATAAATTTCAGCGAAATATGTACTGTGTGCAACCTGAATATATCAGGAACCTCGGAAAACATTTTTTTAGTGCCCGATTTATGGCCCTATTAAAAATCCATGAAATTAAAAACAATTTGGAAATCTATGATTCGCTTATACATAACCTCAACAATATCACAATTCCTAAAGCAAAATTGATGCTTTTTTCTGTACTTACTAAAATTCGCTTTTTTAAATGCATATACAAATAGTTATTCTATTGTAAGAATGTCCCTGTAGTTTAAGAATGTTTTGTCACATATGCATATGGACCTAACCCCTTCTTCTCACAATATGCCATGTTATGTTGAATCGAAAATTATTTAAAGTTTATTTTTGTCTGTATGAAGAATTACTTTTCTCTTTTGCTGTTATTTTCACCCCTTTAGACTACTTTACAGCAAATACAAAAATATGTGTCTCTTATTTTCTATTTTTCTTCATTATATTCAAAACTTTTCGAAAACAGAGGGGGGGGACACCAAAAAATGTTTCTTGTTAATAAAACCTGTATTAATTTAGTACAAATTTGTGTTAACAATACATGAATGAACTGTCGGAATGCAAAATATATCATATTAAAATATCAGTACTGCCTCGTATAATTCTAGAGATTTATATCAGTCTTTATACTAGCACAGAAATAATCACAATTCTTTTAAACGCATTTTTTCATTCAACGTAACTATATTTCATTTCAAACTTACACATTTAAAGCTTTTAATGTATTTCTAAGGAGTCTTTAAAAAAATCATTATCATAGTCTTCACGTCATTCCTCCTCAGCACTTATTATTGCTTCATTCGAATGAAACCTCTTCCCTATCAAATATTCATTCTCCTTTCTTCATAAGAATAATATAGGTTTATTTATATTTATATTAAGAAAAGAATACAATGGGCATTCAGGTCAATTGCCCGAGCTAACAAAAGTGTAGCTCTTTGCTCCATGACCACCATATGGATGGATATCCATGAATGCCATTCGTACTGTCGTCCGAGATGGCAGGTGCGAGTTAGTATTGGGGATGCAATTATATGCTTAGATTTAAACTTAGAACTCTTAGCATAAGCGTATTTACCTCTGTGTAACGTCTCTATGTGTAACCTTCTTCTTCATACCCTGAAACTTTAAGGGAAGTTGATCGCTTTCTGTGATACAAATAGACTTTTATAATAAATTACAAAATACAAAATGTAATATTGTATATATATATATATATATATATATATATATATATATATATATATATATATATATATATATATATATATATATATATATATATATAAATCAACCAGTTAAATTACTAATGCATAATTGTATATAACCGAAAGTAACAGATAGTAGATTATGTTTTAATTTATTGTATTGTATTTATTAGAGAAACAACAAATACAAATGAATTCTGACGTTTTTCGAGTATATCGGCATATTTCCATTATTTGTTTTTGATCTTTTGCTCCTGGATCGTAATTCCATGTTCAGTCGTTTTGTTTATGTCGTTTATTGTTATAATACTTACTATTATAAGAGGAAGTAGATATCTCAAACAATCAAAAAAAAAACGAGAATTATTTTCTATAGACAAATCGATTGGCAGGCTAAGTACGTTTTCTAGACCTCCCCCTGCTCAGTTGGATAAGTGTTGTCCATGTGAATCAAACTTTAAGGAGCAGCGCGCCCACTTCAAGTTCTGTTTCCTGTCAAAGATAACAACGGCAGATACAGTTTCAATGCTTCTGAAAGCTTATGGGAAAAAAGAATCCAAGCAAAATTTTACGAGTGGTTTGCCCAGTTCGGATGTTATCAAATGTCATTTGAAGATGAACGCCATTAGGGTCGCCCCTCAGCGTCCAGAACTGACGAAAATGTTCAAAAATCGCACAATGCTGTCATGTTTAATCATCGCAGAACAATCGACGATTTGGAGAAAATAACTGGAATTTCCTGGAGTTCATGCCAAAGAATCCTAACTGAAGGTTTGAACATGAGATATGATTCGGCCAAGCTTGTTCCATGACTGCTTCCCGATGACCAGAAAGAAAACTGAGAGTGTGCCAGGAATTGAAGAAACCGACACAGACTGACTCCGATTGTTTGTCAAAAATCATCACAGGAAATTAATCTTGGTGTTACGGTTATGACCTATGAAACAAAACAGTATTCCAATCAATGGAACACATTTTCATCGCCTAGACCAAAAAAAAAAAAAAAAAAAAAAATACGGCAAATGAAATCAAATGTGAAATCCATGATGGTTTGCTTTTCGACATCTAAGAGGTAAAGTCTAACCCATTCTGTAAATCTGATGATATAATGAAGTTTCTTAATCCGTAGTTACCAGAAAAATTTACCACAGGCTAATATACTACGAGTAAGCAAATCGCAATAATAATGCGCTGCCCCCTCGCTCGTATCGAATGCACCGGAGCATGGCTCTAGAGATTTCAGATCAAAAAACAAAAGTTACCAGGTTGTTCGCAAGGGTCGATTTACTGTATTGATTTTGTCAAAATGCCGAAATTCGAACGAAAAGCATTTCGTACATCGACCTAAAAATTTCATGATACACACACGAAAACAGCCGTTTAGTAAATAGAGATATTGCAAGGAATTCCGAGAACCGAAAACAAAAGAAACGTTCACTTTGAGTTTGTTTCTCATGGCATCACAGAAAACCAAAATTATTATCTGACTAAAGGCTAAAGCGACCACGTGAGGCTGTGACACAAAAATGGCCTAAATTGTGGAGATCAGGGGACTGGTTTCTTCATCATGACAACGCGCCTTTCCACTCAGCGTTGAAAATCAACCAGTTTTTGACAGAAACGACATGACATCGGTTTCATACCCTCCTTACTGGCCCGACCTAGCCCCTGAGACTTTTTCTTATTCCCAAGGATGAGGAAAAATCTGAAGGGAAATCGTTTTCAGGGCGTAGAAGAGGTTAAGAAAAATGGCTCGAGGCACAATAGCATTAATTCAAAAAAAAAAAATAAAAAAAGATTGGAACAGTAGAAAAACCTTTGAAACAAGTGCATCTAACAGACAGTATTTTGAAGGATATTAATGTTTTAAGACGTTATTATAAATTAACAAAAATTTAAATAAATAATTCACGTTTTTTTTTGGGTACTCTCTAAACTTACCGATAATCGGAAAAGTCTACCTGAGCCTAGCCATAAAAACAAGCCACGGTATGCTTTGAGATTTTTCATTTGGAAAATAGCGATGAAATAAACTATACTATCGTTGTTGCGCCAGCAACTAAACAATAAAGATCGAGAATTCTTCCTTAATTTGGGTTATTTCTTAAGGTGTTCGGAAATATTTAAATGATCGTCGCGCCAAAGTACTTCTCTATGCTTCGGAGAGCAAGTAGAACATCACGCAACCTACAACTTTTTTGACATATAACTAAAGAGCCGAGTTCGTTAAAGTTTTTACAGAGGCGTCTCGGCTATGTTTTTATATCGTAATTATTGTTCGGCTATACCTAATAGAGCTATTATGCTTTAAAATGTTTCGATTTATTTGGTTTTTGTTTTGTAATAGAAATATCTCTAAACCATCGTTATTAAGAAATGCCCTATTCACAAAAGCTTTAAACTCTTAGATGGATAAATTAACTTCCCAGATTAGCATCTTTTTTACTGGTGAGCAAAAGAATTATTGATCAATTATATCGGCGTATGACAAAGACGATATACTGCAAATGTACAGTGTCGGAGGGTATTCTTATCAAATTAAATATTACATCTACATGCTATATTCCGTAATTTGGGAAGTGTTTATTTCCCTTAGAATTCTTACAATGCATTTTAGTGTAGAATCATCTTTATTGTCCATAGAAAGAGCTGGAATGACTACGAAGGAAAGAAAAGAGTCTCAGGTGATTTCAAAGAGTCATATTATGTAGAAAAAAGCAGATGCATAAAACTGCTAAAACTTGCATTTACAAGTATTGACCTCGTTGCTGAAGGATAGCATAGCACCTTCAATTTACTTACCCCTTAAACATCCGTTAGTTTCCATATTGAATTTAAACTTCTACTAATGTGGCGCAGAAATGTTGCCAGTCCGAGAACCGATTACTAATTAATTAACGTTTTACAGCGCGGAAATAAGATATTGCCTGTGGATCGTTGGCTCATATTCTATATAGGGTTCTGCACCATAAACTCAAACATGACAAATGATGTCTAAGATGAACACAATTAGATACCGTGAATGTTTTCTTAATAAATACAGATTCTAGAAGGCCTTTATCACATTTTACATCTTCTGGTATCAAGATGAGTAGACTATCCACTTACTCAACAACTCGGGTATATTGTGATATTCCTTTAAAATTCGATGTGCAATTGTAGTAGAAATTTCGAGAAAATTTTCAGTAGCAATCCAGTGTGTTCGTTTCTATAAATCCTTGTCCGACAGGTTTCTCCGATTTTTCACTAGAGTCATATTGTGCAGATCGATCCTCTTTAATCCCATCCTACCTTCACAGATTTTTTCACCCAATCCTGTCCTGTTTCATTACAGGACATTAGAAATATGGCACTGTGACAAATTAGCACATAAATTTTTATAGAATTGTGTTGATCATTGTCACTAATTGAATTTTACAATTCTTGCTATAATGTAGATGATGCACACTGTTATCCATCCACACCAGCGTCGATATATATTGATGCGTACTTAAAAGGCAGGTCACCTCTACACATACTCACGCCTAAATTTTTAAATTGTCTTAATCATACGTTACTTTGTGATCGTTTCGAGGTGCTTCCTAATTTGTTTCTTCTTTCCTGCTGTAGATTTTTCAATATTCGTAATCGGTGAAGACCTACGGAGATACTTTTTGTTAATGTTGTAAGTTACTGCTCATCAGGAATAGGAAAAAATGTGAGATTCTCTAGGTATGAGTAAAAGATATAGTGAGGCAGCTTCTGAGGGAAAGGGATTGGACTTTACGTGCGGCAAAATCGAACTCTGTGTACATTCACATTCAATATATATTCATCAATAATCACTCTGCAAAGATATCAATTGGACTGAGTAAAGACCAGAGTATTTACTGCGCACCTCGTGGGCGATCCAATATCGCAGTTTTGAGACTTGTTCCTATTCTTGATGAGCTGTATGTATTAGGAGATCATATTACAAGTATAACATTATTGAAACAATATACAGAATGTTTCGTAAGTACGTGTTATTTCTTCAGTGGGTTGTATCAAGAAACTCAGTTTCTTATCATGAAAATTCAGTTTTTATTTTTTTTTTTTTGCTTTAGTATCGAGTAAAGTGGAGTCAACGTCACATTTTCTGGGCCTTATTTACATGCAAAATTGGTGTTTAATACGCCTTGACGCTTTTGTTAATTTTCGAAGACCACAAAATATACAACTTTTCCCATGATTGTAAACTTTTCTGTTTAATAATACAAATTAAGAAGTCTCATTTATTTGGAACTTTTTTAGATTTTTTGGCTCTAGTATTTTACCTCGACATAGAATACTTTTCGAATGAAAAGTTGAATCTCCATGCCCCCCCTCCCCGCCAAATTGGGGGAGGGGTGTTGAAGCATGAATGTGGTAACGAGAAGTATGGAGATGGAGCGAATGATGCATTCTGAATGAACCTAAAGCCCGCTACAGATTGTGCATGTGTTCGCGATTCGTTATGCGCGATGCGTGATTTGTCTAGTTCGTTGCAGTTCGTAGCAATTCGCAAATCAGAGCCTACAGACTATGTTAATGCGCGGACTTTGGTATTCGTCAATTGACCGCCTCCAAGAACGAATTACTGCGAATACACGAATAATGTTGTTTACGAATTATCAGCGAATAAGTCCCTACACACTATTCGCGAATTGCCCGCGAATCGCGAATACACGCATAATCTGTAGCGGGCTTAATATGCAACAATCCAGAAATAAAATATACAGAATGCTGGGAAATAAGCGATCAAGAACAATAACAATGCAATGCATGGAATATCATTAAATTGAATACTGTGTTCAACTTCTGTTTTACAATTATTAACTAACTAGTATTAACTATCTATGTAATGTCTTTCTGTACATAAAAAAGCATAATTTTTGGGTGTATCTTTATACGAGAATATATAAGATATAACGCGGCTTAGGATGTTTATAGAAAAAAGAGTTAGATGTTCCTTTAGAATTAAAAACTTCAGAAATAAGGAGTTTATACTCCAACCCATCTGCAAATGCCTTATATAATAAGTCTGCAGTTAACGATATCCTGAGATAGGTGACACTTTGCATCTTCCTTATGGTTTTCGAACAATCACTGTATTTTAGTGCTAACTGTGTTAGACAAAAATACGACAAATTTTTGTCATGTAATTCAGTGCTCAGCGTTTGGCTATAGCCAAGAGAATAGCTGTTTTGACCTAATTTGTTTAGTCCTTATTATATAAGGCATTTGCAGATGGGTTGGAGTATAAATTCCTTATTTCTGTAGTTTGAATGTTACCCTCTGATAGTAAAACTTTGCATTATATTGATGATCTCAAGTTTTTACTTCGATTTAGATTGTTCGAAACTACCAAGAGATGGCGTTTATTACGTTCTACTGTGGTAGAACGTAGCAACGTCTACTAGATATGAGCTTTATCGGTCGAAGGTATACTCGTTTACACTGCACTGACGAGACCCAAGATAGAAAGGTCGAAACCGGTCTGTAGTTAACGATATCCTGAGATAGGTGACACTTTGCATCTTTCTTGGTGGTTTTAAAACACTCACTGCACTGTATTTTTAGTGATAACTGTGTTAGACAAAAATACGACAAATTTTTGTCATGTAATTCAGTGCTCGGCGTTTAGCATATAGCCAGGAGAATAATTTTTGACCTAATTTGTTTAGTCCTTATTATATAAGGCATTTGCAGATGGATTGGAGTATAAACTCCTTATTTCTGTAGTTTGGATGTTACCCTCTGATAGTAAAATTTTGCATTATATTGAATTAGAAACTTCCTTTAATAATCACACGATATAGAAACAGTTAATGCAGGCCCACACAGAATTCAGAAAGTAACCCCATGGAGTATCGATAGTGTGATCTTGACACAATTATTAAATAGAAACGTTGCCTTCTGTAACAACTTTAGGCGATTATTAAATAAAGGAAGTTTGTTTAAAATATTATTGTCTCAATTAGAGATATGCAAAGATAGGAATTTCTGTTAATTGTTATATATCCTCATTATAGGTGCTAATTATACGTCAAGATGCACTTTCTAACTATTATTTATATGACTGATTAAATACGCCTAATATTTTATAATTCAGGACAAACTATATTAGAAAATTTTATAAAACTATATTATTTTTAAAACAGATTTGTAGTTGGACGAAAATAACTACTTTATAAAAAACATTGAATAATCATAAACAATTTTGGAGACTTTTGTCAAGCTTCTAGAAAACGCACCTTATTATTATTATTAATTCGATAGTCGCTAACGCAATATATTAGAAGGAACTTTGAGACTTTTAATTAAATAACTAATACGCATAATAGATTACTGCCTGGAAATACTGCCAACAAAAGAGTTTCGATTAAAATCGGCTTATTTCTGAAGTTATTATTCAAGTATTAAATAATTAATAAACCTAAATTAGCATTGCAATAATATAAACATTGTATTATTTTTTTAATCTGGATATATCAGCCTCTGACCCAATAAAACGAACTCTATGAATAAAGCAGTCGTGTTAGTTTACAGTTCATTTCAAAATTTATTTATCTGATTTTGTCCAATATTTCATTGTAAATTTCGTTTAAGAACAGCTGATATTCGATCTAACTGGATTTACAGCAAGCGTGACTGTATGAAACCGTATGTTTTAATAATGCTCCTAATTTAGTTTTTATCTATATCGAAAACATATACCCTATATAAAGCTATATCATACCATGTAGGTGAGACAAATAGATTATGCAAAACCCCTAAGGTATGTTGTACAGAAGTTACACAACTAACTATATATAATAAGCACATTTTATAGTTCACTACAACCAGTTGCAGCTACCCTTCTACAAAGAGAATTACATAAAATGTAAATGCCATAAGATGTAAGTTTATTTCATTCTCTTTGCGTGTTTGCAATGGTTTTTCTTAAGAGGTTTATCACAACATGCAAAATAGATTAATGGAAGAGGTTTTGACTTAAAACGAATTATATTAAAAAAATGGCATCTATCATTGCCAGATCATCAAATTTAATTTCAAATCCGTCTCTAAAGATACAAAAAGAGAGCTTAGATTTTTTTATTATAATATACTCATATTTCTTTTTATTTTAAAATAATCCGTTTTAAATTGAAAGTGAAGTTTTATTACGATAATAAAGTATAGGGTATTTCAGTTGAAGCTATAGGATTTTAATTGCGTGCTATTTGTGTTCTGTAAAAGTTAGGGCCATGTCAGTATGATCCAGTTATTCCACCAATCCAAAATTCACACCAAACCGTGCATCTCTGTGGATGTATTTCTTTTTTGTGAAAGCATTCCAAATTCGACAAAAATCAGCATCACCTTCTTTCTTTTCTAACACCCAATTAGTGTACGTTATAAATGATCTTTAACTTTTAATTATCGTGTCAACTAAATTTTGTATGCTGACAGATGCAGACCTTTCCTTAGAATCCGATGCGTTGTGGCTCTTGACAGATTCAATTGTTGTGCACGATGTCGAATTGATGTGTTTGGATACTGCCGTACACTTTCTCTCACTGTAGCAATATTTTCATTTGATCACCCACGACGAAGACGTATTGGTATTGCCTTATTAATAACAAAACTGGTCTCTTCAGATTTCTTGATTAAGTTACGAACTGTTAACTCTATATGAGTTTCATTTTATCTTAATTTTATGCGAATTTTTCTTAATGTAACTGTAAATGATCGTTCACTTTCATAAAACAGTTGTACACAAACTATTCGTTCTTAAACTGTTAAGTCATGTTAATATCGTATGGTTTGTAGATGATAGTCGTTAAATACAGACATAACCCAAATGGCGCACAATTCAAATCCTACAGTTCCAACTAAAACACCCTATATAAATACTTCTCAGATACCATTGGGAAATAATGTAATAACATGCTTTCAACACGTTCCCCTGAAACATTAGCAATATTGAATACATTTTAAAGAACTAGAGTTCTTGGTCTCACAATGGTCGACCTTCTATTTATCAACAGCATAATTAAGTCGAAAATTAATTAACGGGTATTTAACAATCAATGGAATTTAACAAATGACTTGAGTTAACAACTGACTTAATCATACATTCTGATAATTTACTCATTAATAATATATCAGTTGTTAATTGCTCTATGTTTTTCAATCATAGTTCAGGATCACGTTGTGCCGGGATAGATAAATTTGAACCCAAATCCAAGAGTACTGCGAAGTTAAGATACTAATTTTATTACAAGAATGTCAGGAACTTAACTAGCAATACGATTAAATTAGAAAAATGCATACTTGGGATAGAGGCCAAATTTTAATCCTAAATCCGTCTGGAGAAATTAATCATGTAGAATATATATATATATATATATATATATATATATATATATATATATATATATATATATATATATATGTATATATATATATATATATATATATATATATATATATATATATATATATATATATCCGTCTCTCTAGAAATAAGCACTTACCTAAAATTAGTGCACTGCTTGAATATAAAAATTTCATGTATTCCTAAGTGTTTGGCAACATTAATTGAAACACAAATGCCTACATATATAACTAAATTTGATATGCTTTCTGCACATCATCAGGATTCGGCGTCAACCAGAACTGTATTACCGCACTCTCGAAAATAAGTGATTATATTTACGAATTAGTTGATCAAAATAAATTATATGTTCTTGTTTTTATCCATTATAGTAAAACATTTGATAAACTTAACCATAAGCTATTACCTGAATTATTGCATTTTCTATGGTTTTCATATAATGCTGTACGACTGATAGAATTATCGTGATTAGGAATCTTCTCGAGACTACCCACATGCTCATCAGTTAATTTGAGTGTCTAAATATTTCATTTTGATGAATGTTTTTTCCACGCAGATAAGTAGTGCCGAAAGCGGAAAAAAGGCCACGAGTAAATTTATGCAACTGATCAAACTGTGTACGAGGAGGGCCCTTATAAAATTCCAGCAATGATGACTTTCAATATTTTTTCTTTCAAAATATCACTACACTGTAAATCCATCATTTCATCAATCAATCATTCAAATTTGCGCGTAATTCAAAACTACAGTATGTCGGTGTGATGAGCTAGCTAAGTTTTGGCCCTTAGGACGTAGGAGAAATTAGTGTGGCTCTTAGGCTAAAAAGTTTAGGCTAAAGAGTCCCCTGGTATAGAGTAACACACATTCTTTATTGCTCTCCAAAGCGTCGGATCATATTTTTTCATACGTTCACGCTACATAACCAGTTCTTAGGGTTGATTTGACAGATACAGACAGTAACATTATTGTATGTTTCATCGATACACTTTATAGCAATTGTCTAAACATTGGATTAGCTAGCTTGTTCTACAGTATCTTGCAACTTCATTTTAATTAAGTCTTTTTATATCGCATGCATCACACTATAGTTTGGGTGTGGATCAGTTTGGGAAAATAACTCACCTACTTCAGGTGTCAGCCAGATTTGGAAAAGAAAAGGGCGACGCACCGACAGTGTGTAATATTACACGAACCATTTCGAACTACAGTTCGAAAAGGTCCCCCCCCCCCCATAGTTCAAAAACTATTATTAAACCTACACACTTGCTATAAGCTTAAAATTTATAAATTCAATATCAAAGAATGTTACAAATTTTGTCTTTAAATCAATTGAAGACCATTGTACATTTCTATTGTAAGTTCTCCTATTGCAAGTTCCTATGGAAATTGGCACCCGTTTAAGATCTCAACTCTTTTATCGGCGTAGCCGACAATCCCGAACTTCGTTTGTGTCGAACTTGGCACCCTTTTCACATTTATGTTTCTGGTGAGATTCAGTTTACAATGAAGTATACGTCACTAGTTACATAGTGATCATAGTGAAAATGTGCAACTACTGACACATATATACGTTTATACAAATACGTAGGTCCGAACCTGGAATGTACGATGTACTCGCGGACATTAGTTATGAGTGTGTAATAGTTGGGGATGAACGGTCTAATTATAATCTTATTAAATGTGGAGTACCACAGGGTTATATATCAAGACCTGTGTTGTTTTTACTATATACCTGTGAATCTCACAAGTGTTCGTGATATTGTAGTATTCGTTACTACACGGATGACACACAACTTTACTATAACTTTGAAAAAAGTGATAGTAATCAGGCTTATGCTGCAATAATATTTATATGCTAGAGGCTTCGGATCAAGAAATAAGAGTTACCATTTTGTTCGCAAGGGTCGATTTACTATACTCATTTTGTCAAAATGCCGAAATTCAAACGGGAAGCATTTCGTACATCGACCTGAAAATTTCGTGACACACGAAAACAGTCGTTTAGTAAATATAGATATGTCTAGATTATGCAACAATTTGCACAGTTTTTTTTTTATATACGAATAGTTATTTAAGGTAACGATAAACCTTTATAATTATATAAATTTTAAATTAAAATATAATACAAATAAATATGAAATATATTCATATACCATGCCAGACAAAGCTTAGGAAATGGCGCAAATTTTCTTGCATCCAATATTATTCGCAATCTCTTTGAAACCTTATTATGAACCTGTACGAACGCAAAAACTTTTTTTATTAGTTGTATTAATCGTCACTTATTAATATACCAACAACAAATTCCATTGTTCCAATCCCGTGTATAAAATTTACAAATAAAACTCAACTCATTCTAGATTTCGTAATATGTTGGAACTTAAGAATAGGAACAATCTGTTCATTTGATTTATTAGTTTGTGGACTGTGTGATTTAGAAGAAAGTAATTTGAATTATCATGAAAATATTAAATATATTATGTGTTGAATAAGATAAATCTAAATCGGCGTACTGTCACCTCTTAGCTTTGTTGTAGTGAAAGTAATGTACTTACCGACTTCTAGGATAAATTCAAATGTGGTCAGTAAAAGATCAAGGCCACAGTTGCAATGTATTTTTTAAAAAAATGTTAATTCCCGACGTTATGCAATGTTACTGAACTTTACCTTTCAATTAATTTAATATGTCATAAAATATGACGACGTGATAAAAATAAAGTTGTTAATTAATCAATTCCTGATAATTAAGAATAATTAAGGCAATGCGTTCTAGCAATAATAGATTTCATGCTTTAAAATATTTCATTAAACGGTCATAAATGTGGTTGTACAGTACTTTAAGTCAATTAAAATAACTGAAGACAAAGAAAAATATGTTTATAGTTATATTTGACAACTAGAAGTAAACCGCTTTTATGTTAACAATTATGTAGCATTTATATCACAAAGTTTTCAGATGGTAGTTTTATAAACTGTCGTGAGATGGAGTTTTGTTTATACTCCAATCCATCTGTAAATTTCTTAGACATTAAGGATAAAACAAATTAAGCCAAAACAGCTATTCCCCCGGCTATATGCCGTCGACGGGCGCTGAATTGCATGGCGAAATTTGTCATATTTCGTTCTAATATAGAATTAAAAATACAATGATTTGGACTGCTCGAAAATCAGTTTCCGGATTTTTTTGGATTGCTTGGTAGTTTCCAAAACTACCGAGAGATGGCGCATAGTTTAAATTCTACAGTTCTGCTACTGTAGAACGTAATGGTGTCTATGAGATGTAAAGCCTCGTTTATCAAAGGTATAGTCACTTACACTACACTGACGAGACCCAAGATAAGGCCGAAACCGGTCTGTAGTTAGCGGTGTCCGGAGATAGAATACGCTTTGCATCTTCCTTGTGATTTTTGAGCAATCCAAGTCATTGTATTTTTAGTTCTATATTAGAACAAAATACGGCAAATTTCGCCATGTAATTCAGCGCCCGTCGACGACATATAGCCGGGGAAATAGCTGTTTTGGCTTAATTTGTTTTATCCTTAATATTTAAGGAATTTACAGATGGATTGAAATATAAACAAAACTCCTTCTCACGACAGTTAATTATATAGCACTTACTAATTCTTAAGAGTATTTTAAAAGCATTCTCAAGTTAATAACTTAATTAAAGTACTACAAGCATAACTCATTTCGTCAGCCTGAAAAACCTAACGACCTTGAACAAAATCGGGATTTACATTATTTACATAAAGTCGGGGAAATGTGGGGGAATTCACGTGAACAAAACACCAAAATAAGGCAAGTAATGGAATTCTCATCGCAGTCAGAAACTCTTTTGCGTAATCAGGAATTATCAAAGCTCTTTGTAAAATAACTATCTGCAGATGGTTGTTAAAACCGAAACGTAAGAGTAAAAACTTATTTAATTTGTATTGACCGAAATCTCAAGAAATTAAAATGAAATGCATACCTTTTATATACATCATATTTTCTTACCACTTTTAAAAATAATATTTAAAAATCCTTTGTGTTTCAAGAGTCAAGTTGTAGTTGTTAGGTAGTTTTTCACACTATCTATTGGAACTACATGGTTTTATTACTTCTAAACAACTTTTACATTATATTGAATGGTATATCGTCACTAATTGCAAGTCAAATTACTTTAAAGTTATTAGAACAATAAAATAGTATATAATAGTACTAAAACTTTTTGAGGTTATCTTATTTGTAACTTGGAAGTTTTGAGAATTTGAAGTAGTTCTAAAGTAGTAATTAGCATTACAAGTTCTAAAGTAAGGCATTTACCTAATCCCTTAAATATCTGTTATTAACTATGCAGTAGTAGTTTATAGTTATTTGATGAACAGTGTTTAGTAAAAGTCACTTTGAAGAATTCTTTATGGATCATACAGACGTAAATTTCACTCTAAAGTACTATCTATCGTAACTACTACTATCCTCCATAACTTATAGATAACTTTATAGTTATTTGATCAACAGTGTTTAGTGAAAGTTACTTTGAAGAATTCTTTATGGATCATACAAACGTAATTTTCACTCTAAACTACTATCTATCTAAACTACTACTATCCTCCATAACTTATAGATAACTTTATAGTTATTCGATAAACAGTGTTTAGTGAAAGTTACTTTGAAGAATTCTTTATGGATCATACAAACGTAATGTTCACTCTAAAGTTATCTATAAGTTATGGAGGACAGGAGCGCGGGTATTTGCAAGTATTGTGTTGGCATATCACAATCTCAGTTTATTTATTAACACTATTTTTATGCCGAATAGAATGACATTAGCAAAATCTAAACATAAAAAAACTATTGTTAAAAATTACAACTTATTAAACAAAATTAAATCATTACTCACGTTTTAATGATAAACATTAATAATCGAACAACGGTTAATCAACTTTTCAGTTTTTATCAAATTTGTAATCAAAATTTTCTTCTTCTTTCTCTTCTGGAATGGTAAAAAATTCAAAGAAATCCATCGAATTATCCCCATCCTCTTCAATTTCTTGATATCCTCTATATAAGGACTCCCGAATCTTATTCTTCTGTTTGTAGTCATCATCAGATGTTTTCAGGAGTATGAGAGTTTTCATAAACAAAGGCTCATAAACTGAATTTCGGGAATAACGAGGCCTTGTACTTAAAATTCGTGGATCAGAGCATGGATCCTATCCTTTTTTATACCTATATTCTCTGGCGTTTTGGAATACTTTATTCAGAGCTTCTTGGGGATCTTCTAAGAATCTGCCGATGGGAACTATAAAATTTTCAATGCTTTTCTCCCCATGAATCAACATTTTATGCACGGTGGCGGGCATATAGTACCTACCACACATGATGCTTCACGTACATTTCAGCCGTTTTTTGCGTATAATCCGAATTTCTTTGAGAAAATTTCATGACCAGATGAACTGACGTGTAATATGACATAAAACCTCTTGATGATTTCTTCTTCAAGACCAATGATTCTTAATGTAATCTTTGGGTCTTCGAAAAATTTCCTTGCCGTATTTTCGTCATTGAAAGTCCCAACACCTTATTTAACTCGATCACCGTGAAGTCCAAGCTCTGCACGAAGCGTTACCTGAATTACTTTCTTCTCTTGCTGCTACTCCCGATATTCTTTGGTAGATGCTGACCATTCTTTGAATCCCAAATTGTACGATCAATGGCAAAGGGCACTTCAAAAATCGAATTTTCGCGTAGAAAAAAAATACCAAACTTATAATATTCTTTGGGAGATTTTTTTCCAATTTAGTCTAATTGTAAGTTGTTCATTTGCTTGGGAGTTGACCCGCAAACAAAACAGCGCATAGCATAGACGAGGTAATGCTCGTGACAACATTAATGATTTCTCAATCGACCGTTGCCATCTGAAGTTATCTCTCTCTGAAGAATCTATCTCTACATTATTTATCTATGTGATTTGTGTAATTCAATTTCCGATTCTTCAGGTTTAGTTTCCTCTTTAATAATGTCTGAAGTTTCTCGGTAAAACTTGAAATTTAGAAGCCTACAAAGATGTATAGAGGAAAGTTTTATGTTTTCCTAAATGATTGTTGAATTGGTGTTGTCAATTAATTTCAATGGACCAACATGGTCATGAATAAAGAATAATTATCGGAGTTATCAATCTTTGCAGAAAATTGTTGCTTGTAAACGGTTTGGCTATACTATCCGTCACAACCCCATTGCATTAGATTTTTTCCAGATTCATTTGCCGTGAGATTCATTAGTATCCTAGAAGTTGTATGATCTAGAGAAGCTTGAAGGGAAATAGTTGCTCTAGTATCAGCTATTTCCATATACGTTTTTTTTTTAGGGTAGCATTTTGTCTCAGTTTTTTTAACTTTATAATACGAAGGAAATATATTTAGTCCCTCTTTTAAAACTACATCTCTCAAAATTATGTATTGAGACTGAAAAATTTGGAACCGTGATTAGAGTGTAGAGCACTTTTTCTTTATAGAATGAAATTTTCTCTTGATTTCTAGTACTATCGTCCATTTATTTAATTTCACTAGGATCTTCTGAATACTTCAGGTAATTTTTCATCGATTCAACGTTGGTTACTTTATAACCTTCTTATCGCAAATTCATCTTAGTGACAAATAGAAGTTCTACGGGATATTTTCTCAACTCTCTCACTCTCCGCATTTTATGTTGGTCAGAACAGTCTTTATTGCTTAGATTCGGAGTCTCCATCTTCCACAGTGGCGCAAAAATCTTCAGGATATTTAATTTCTGTACATGGAAAACAGTAAAATAGTCAATGTTGCTTTTATCTGGATGCAAATGCCAAAATTATCTGGTACTGAGTAGTCTTAACATGATAGTCTTAGCGTTCAGTGACATAGAACGTCTAAAATTGCTACTGGAGAAAATATGTGTATTATGTAAATACTAAATTGGTTTCGGATTTTCAAAAGTAAATTAAATTATGAACCCAAATTAACCTTGAAAATAAACAAGCATTAAAAAGAAAACATCACTAAATAATACCTAAGGAGTTCTGATAAGTACTGCATATTTTTGATAATTCCAATAAAATAGGTTCGTAAATATTTACTGAATATCGTATACGACTCTTAGTTCCATATAGTGACTTAAATTGGAACATTTTTGGTTTCATAATTTGAAGCAATATTAGTGAATTCACCAATAAATTTTAACTATGTAACAACAGGAACTGTTGAGTAATGTAATGATTAAATATAATGATTCTGAAACCTGAATGAATACTTCAGGTTAGATTTCTGATGAATACCTTCATTCATAATATAAATTATTTTATTATATACGATATATGTTAATGTTAACGTTAAAGCTAAAGTGCATTCACGCTAGTAAGAATAAATTCACGAATTCTCAAGAGCCCTAACATTTGAGCGCGTGAAGGCTAACTTCGTCAAGGCTGTCTAGATTCCAATATAAAACCCCAGTGGCGTAACTGAATGGAATGCAATACTGCAATTTACCTCTGCAAACTGTAATGTTGATGCATTTGTAAAGAACCAAATTAAAGACACACACAATGTATTACTTTCTCAGCGAGGTATCCAGAAACATAGATACTTATAAGAAATACTGTGTGAAATGTAGTGTAAAATTACACCAATTTTACACATTTTTTTCTTTACAATAATTAAACATTGTTTGATGAAAAATATATGGATTATCGCTAAAAATACATTCTCAACCTCAAAAAATGAAGAATTCATCCTTAAATTGATTTTTAGCAAAAGTTACAAATTCAGTGCTTTGAAATCTTCAGAGTTCCTTTGAAATACTTTGAGGTTGAAGAGAAACAGTCAATGTCCTTAGTCTAACCATTATTTGTAAAGTTATATCAAGTTAAGCGAATATCCCTAAATACTCAATTTTCTACCTCTTTTTCAATCAACATTCTCGCACCGATTTTTTTTTTATCAAAAAGTAATAACTATAACTTGTAGAGAATACTTTACAGATTTTAAAACCCTACTTGAATTTTCTGTACGATTATTATTTCCCGAAAAATTAATTACCAAAGTTGAAACTCACTTTTTTGCTTTGAACGACAATAACTCAGCGAAATATCATGGTCCAAGGCTTTTAAGTCACTCAAATTAAAGAGAATAAAAGTATCTAAAAAAGCTTTATGATGAAATTACTGAAAATAATGTATTGAAGCCCGTGATGTTTTTGAAAGGCAAGCAAAAATTTTGAATTTTTCTCCAATGCTTTTCTTATGATTACTCAAAAACTACCAACGGAAAAAAATTTTAAACTTAAGATCTGAAAATTAGAACCTTGGATCTTCAATTTGCTTTTTTTTTTTTTAATTGCTCTGCGATTATTTTTCTCCAAGTTAGAGCCCTTTGAAAATCACCTAAATATTTAGGATTTTTTTACATCCCTTAATTTTTGTGCCTAGTGTACCTATATACCTTTTCTCATGTGCATGTTAAAATGCTTTAATTAAGTATCGTATACAATATCTCTTCGACGATCTAAAAAATTGGTGTATAATTCATTAATCCCCACGATACCTGCTGTCATTAGTATGTAAATTAGTAAAAGTAACAAGTATGTTAAAATTGTTATCTAATGCGATCATACACCTTGAGAGATCAATCTAGTAGATAAGAAGCTATTTAGCTTCTAACTAGACGTTCTAACTAATACATTTTTAACGTTGCATTTGAGTTGCCATATTAAAAAAATAATTGTTGTTACTAATTGTAAGTACGACATTTAAGTCGTAATGAGCCGAGTTCATTTTATGGAATTTAGACATAATGAGTAGAAAGCTTAATTTAATTATAATATCGATATTTAAGATATACATACATACGTTTACATCGGGTTAGTCTACATCAGGTTAGTACGATAATACTGCCAAGTATTTGTTGTATCGTTGATAAACTGATTGCAGTTTTATTACTTTGGTTTTATCGAAAGCTATCTCATTCTATTTAAAATTTTGTTTATAATGGATTATTTATCTTGGTTCAATTACTATGCCGACGTTTGTATAGTATTATCAAAATATATTCTAATAGGCTCTATAATAATGAAAGGAATCCTTCCTGCTCGACGAATATCGAGTAGGAGATTCTATCACAAAATAAAAATCTAACAATTATATTTGGCTAATTATGTACAATGATAATAAAGCACATGGAATTTTAATGAATAACAGTAATATTCAAATGAATGTACGAAATAACTTTGGAGAAAAGTTCTGTGCAAAAAATAATTTATGGAGGTATATTTATGCGTTTTTAGTTTATTAGATTGTTTCCTGTAATAGTTTTATTCATCTTATATTTTCTGGGGAATTCAAGAAATCGAAATATATCGAGATACTTCTTTAGAGAAAGCAGTTTTGTATGAGTATTTCTGTTATACATTAAAGGTTTATAAATGTGTAAACATTTAACATGCAAAGATTTCTAGAAAGGAAATACTTTTTTTGGCTTTGTTTTCTCATGAAGCTGCTCCTACTCCTAGGAATAGCTTCAGTTTTAATATAATCGCCCCCTGATGATGAAAACTGGTCTTCTGTTTTTATTGCTGCATCGAAGCTATCAGCCCCCTCTCATATTCATTGAAATATTTTGTATTTAACTTAATGCTACTTTAATATAACAATAATAGTTTATCCTTTCCTATATGTTTAAATTTCATAATAGTTTTTAAACTTTACACAATGTACCTTTATTTTTTTGAAAAGAAAAATGATTAAATTTTTTAAATATCCTAAAGCCAAAAATCTGAAGGAAGTATGTCTGAAAATCTGGCTATAAAATAGATTATTGTTTCCTAAAAATTATTACTCTCATTGTTTCGTTAAAAATATCGATTAATTGTCTTCGAAGTAAGTATTTAAATAATCTACCACCTCATGAAAGTTGAAAGTACATATATATATATATATATATATATATATATATATATATATATATATATATATATATATATATATACAATTGTATAATAGAATTAGCAAAGATAGTGTATAATATTAAGAAACGCAGTGGCATTTAAAGTTGTCCTAAGGATATTTGGATCCTATAAGACCATACTTGACGCTAAATCCAGATCGATTTACTACATATGGATTTTCTTAAGACCATTGACTTTGTATTATACCGATTAAATATTCGTTCACTACTTATATACGTTTAGTCTGTCCAAATACCAAACTTTCAGAATCAGGAATACACTATTCGGAGAGGCGTCTATGATAATTATTTGGTACACTTGGTATTGGGATTATCTCAAATGTGGTAGATTAATATATGATATTTGCAACATTGTTGAGAAAAATCCAAAATATTTTCTTATTTTATCGTAATATCGTAAATAATTTTATTTCACTTATTCCTTTCTGGGCCTATAAAACAATTTTATATACTCGTAGCAATAGCTGTGATTAAAATTTACCATCAAAATATCACCTGTCGAAGTAAAGTTCAAGATCTAAATTTAAGTTTTCGTTACATTTTGTAAGCCACTTAGTCGTACTATATTTTTCTTCGTTACTAAACTAAGTTTATACAGAAGAAGGCACTACACTAAGTTGCAAATTAAATAGTGCAATACGACACAGTATTTCATATAAAAAATTCAATATGTAAAGTTGCAAATTGAATATAAAAAATGTATTAATGTATAGTGTTTTTAACATTATTGAAGGTAATTATTTACGACTGTAAAACTCTTGAAAATGCTTACCAAATTTTTCCTACTTCCCTATTTTCGAGGGTGTTGGAGACGAATCTGGCTTTAGTTTCATCCACTCGGACACAGTTTTCGAGAAAATGAATTTTCCACTTTTTCGCACGCGAGCCGCTTTTTCTTATCAAATAGCTTTCACTTCACACTACGTAGATAGCTAATTTCAATACGAGTAGATGCGACAACACTTCCTTTATACATATCATATATTAAATCGTCATAAAACCTATTATTCATTACGATGTTCTTAATTCACCTCAAATGTTTACAATTCACATGAAGTTGTCGTCGTCCATTATAATCGTGCGCACCCACTATGAAACCACATGCGAATCAACACACTGCAATGTACGGAAGGGGGGGGGGGGACTCCAAATGTTCACTATCAATATTAAGTGAACTAAATACGCTGTTATTTTGAAGGAACCTAACCTAACCTAACCTAACCATAATAGTAGACAGTTAGCTTAGCTTAGGTTAGGTTCCTTCAAAATAACAGCGCATTTAGTTGTTAATATTCAGAGTTAACTTTTGGAGCGCCCGGCTCTCCCGTATACACGTGGTTTTATAGAGGGCACACGATTACAAATATTACAATGGACGACGCCAACTGCATGTGAATTGTAAACATTTGAAGTAAATTAAGAAAACCGTAATGTACGTACGTAGTGTGAAGTGAAAGTTATTTGATAAGGAAACGCGGCTCGCGTGCGGAAAAGTGGAAAATTCATTTTCTCAAAAACTGTGTCCGAGCGGATGAAACTGAAACCAGATTCGTCTCCTACACTCTCGAAAATAGGGGTAGGACAAATTTGGTAAGCATTTTCAAGAGTTTTACAATTGTAAATAATTACCGTATTTCAAATATTGCTTCAAAAATCGTACATCGCTTTTTCTGTATCTTTTATAGTTTTTGTTAATACGCTTTTTAAAACCAGAAATAAACAGATATATTTTTTTAAACCCATATATGCAGCACATTATATTCAGCACAATTAGTTGCTTACTGTATTTGTTAAATTTACTTTCAATAATTAGCATTAACACATCAATAACATTTCTAATATAAAACTTCGTTAAATTCATATTTACTTAACTTGATTAATTGTAAGATAAAAATGTGCAGTTAAATATGGGGAAACCCTGTGAATATTGTCAGAATACTTTTATTACTGGTATTTTTAACCTTCCGCCAGGTGCAGTGTGAATACAAACACATTCGGGCGCAAGGCATCTGAGAGATCTCATATCAAATCTTGCACAATTTAGATTTTAATGAGGTGGAGAGTCAATTAAACGCTTATTTTACTTAATATAATACAGTAATAAATATTTCACACTAGTTTTTAATCGCAATAATTATATTTACATGAAGGAAATCATTTCATGTTGTAAAACAATAAATTTGGAATATTTTTATAGGAGAACCAGCTAGTGACAATTTATGTTCTGTTTTAAGGACAAAACACACATAAATTAGTATTGTAACAAAATTTTGAATACAGAAAACAGACCACCTACTTTTTTCATGTAAAAGTCATGCAGTCATATATAAGAAATATTGGACGCGATTTATAAAAGGAAGTTATAAGTATCTGCCTATTTTAAGTGTAAAGAATTATAACCCCTCATCATTATTTTAGCATGTTCCAAACAAAATAAACGTTACATTGTTGCTGACGATATTTGGTATAAACCACTAATTTAACACCCAAATGTGTTAATTTTGAATAATAATATCATAAAGAGCCAGAATAAATAACTGTAGAGATCCCAAGAAATATTATTAACTTACATATGTAATAAAAGAAATTTAACAAAATATAAAAATGAAAATAATGACGTAATCAGGCGCAGTGCATCTGACAGATCCGGGCGGCACATACAAGACCAGGAAATGCACTAAAAAAAATCGACGCCAAATCGAGAAGAGTGGTTTGGAGCTAGGAAGCTATGAGGGAGTTTGAGTTAATATTTGTAATACACACACGAAAGGGCAAGGAAAAAAGTGACTGCCGGATCTCACAGGTCGGCTGCACCCGACGCAATGGAACGTTAACAATTTTTCATCAAATCGCTAATAAGGATATTCCATAGTCCACTACGACATAAATTTTACTTATTTTAACATGTTACTTACTCTTGTATATCGTCGCATCTCTTCACCCGCCCCTGACCGGTGCTATTTAGACTTTCCTGCCGACTTCTTTCTTTCCTGCAACTGGTCGCTGGTCGCGAACGCGAGTCAGTCGCAACCGAGCTCCGTGAGTGATTGTATCGCCGATTGCAGCGCGATCCCGTCGACCTCGTGTTTCGGAAATGTAGTTCTTTCTGTCACTGACAACCGATATAGTCCGTCCCAGTGATAAGTTGTAGACATTTCTCCATCGATCCCAGGGTGTTTATTTTCTGTTCATGTGCCCATCTGGATAAATGTGATGCTGTGTAAGTGCCCTGTCTGTAGTATTGTATGAGAGGCATAGCGGATTTGATTTTACGCGATTTGCTTTCATTTTTGTTCAAGGTAATGTCGCAAACAGGTATGGTGGTTTTTATGCGGGAACAATACACATTTTATTTTGTGTGGATATGTCGGGTGTGGTTTTTGCATACATATGTTATTTATAGAAACATTGACCGTTGTTTAAGTTAATTCTTTAAATAGAACTGACAACTGATCGTATTATTAAAGATGAATTTAAATTTAGTTCTTCATAACATTGGGTAAATACAACTAAACGTCGCTTGTTAATTGTAATCAAATTTAAAAAACAGGTTTTATACGTAATAACTTAATATAACATAGGTAATAACTGTAGATAATAACTTAATATAACATAAAAACTGTGTTTACATTCTTCTGCCTAGCGAAAGAAAAATGTAAATATTTTTTCTCAACTTCGTTATAAGTTTTAATGATTTTTTTTTCGTGTATTTTTAACTTTATCTCCAGTTTATAACACAACCTGACTTATTTTTACCTGAAAACGTTTTATGGGTTCTTTTAATATACACAAATTATTTCAACCATCGACAATAAATATAGTTAAAATAATGTATCAATGTAACTTATAAGACCAAGGTGAAATATAGGTGACACACTAGTTTTGTGACACGGCACAAAAATTAAGGGATGTAAAGAAATCCTGCATTTTTTGGTGATTTTCAAACGGCTTTAACTTAGCACAAAACAATTTTTAAAAGGGCAAATTGAAGCGATAAAATCCAAATCCAAAACCGTTGTACGATGTTTTTTCACTGGGTTATCGCCGTTTAAAGCAAAAAGTCAGTTTTGACTGTTATTTAATTACTCGAGAAATAGTTATTGTATAGGATTTTTCTTTCTTACAATAATTAACAGTTTTTATTAAAAAATATGGATTATTTCTAAAAAAATATTTTCAACGTCAAAAAAATGAATAAAAAATAAAAAGTCACCCTTAAATTGATTTTCAGCAAAAACGACAAACTCAATCATTCCAAACACAATGACAAAGTAATCGCAGCCAAATTTTCAGATTTCTTTAGGATACTTAAGGTTAAAAGGAAACAGTCAACATCATTAGTATATCCATTATCTGCAAAATTATGCCGAGTTAAGCGACTTTCCCTAATTGTCGCACCAAAAAAGTTTTTTCAATTTATTTAATTTAATTTAAAAAAAAATTGATTTTTTAAAAACCAATAACTACGACTTGTAAAGTCTTTGCAGTTTTTAAAACCCTACTTGAATTTTCTGTACGATCATTATTTCCCGAGTAATTAATTACCAAAGTTAAAACTGACTTTTTGCTTTGAATGACAACTCATCAAGAATGCTTACAGACCGCTCAAAATAAAAAGGATAAGATTATCTAAAAAATGTTTATGATAAAATCATTGAAAAGGAAATTATTGAAGCCCATGAACCTCTTGAAAAGTAAACAAAAATTTGGAAAAAAGAATTCCCATGGTTTTCTTATGGTTACTCAAAAACTGCTGACGGTAAGTACTCTCAAATTTTGAACTCAATATCTGAAAACTAGACACTTGGAGCTTCAATTTGCTTCTTTAAAACTTAATTTTGCAAATATTTTTCTCCAAGTTACAGCCATTTAAACATCACTTAAAAATTTAGGATTTTTACATCCCTTAATATTTCTGACTAGTGTATAATGTCGTTTATTAAGAAAGATCCATCCCCAAAAGTCTCAACTTTGAATTAATAAATTCATATTAAATTGCTATAAGTATAGAAAAATATTAAATTTATTTTGTATATGTATACATATTTAATTATGTATGTACACTATCGGACAAAAGTAAAGCAACACCTTGCTGTGTTTTGGAATTCAGTGAGTCACTCTGTGACTATTGATTATTATGTTGTTGCTGCTATACAAATAGAACATGTAAGATATTATTTTTTACAAGTTTGGTGCATTATTCTCTTTTCGTGATATGGTAGTGGCTGATGGACACTATTTTTTCAAAATTGTGTACAATCTCAATGCGACAAAAGTAAAGCAACACCTTAGAAATATTTTATTTCAGTTCAATATAAACATTTTAACAATACACTGATACAAGAAAATACAACTGAACTTTATATTTATTTAGTAGTTAATGGGATAGCCTCGATTGGCGATGACTTTGGCACACCTTCTGGACAAAGACGATATTAAGTTCGTAATAACAGAAGCTGGCAGATTGGACCATACTTCTTGTATGTTATCCATTAAAGCTTGTTTATTAGGATACGTTTGTGTTCTTATTCTTCTCTCGACCTTTTCCCAAAGGTTTTCTATTGGGTTGAGGTCGGGAGATTGTGATGGCCAGTCTAAAACTGTAATACGATTGTCGTGAAACCAATCTCTTACCAAATGAGATGTGTGTTTCGGATCATTGTCCTGTTGAAACACGAACCGTAATGGCATATTCCATTCTGCATATGGCAGCATTGCATTTTGAAGAATATCTCTGTATACTAAACGGTCCATTATTCCTTCAATGAAATGGATAGGACCCACATCAGACATCGAAAAACAAACCCAAAGAGTGACGTTTCATTTTCCATGCTTCACTGTAGGCGTAGTGTATTTTGGGTTGAATCACTGATTCACTGGACGTCGAACATGCTTCATTCCGTCTGAATTGAAAATATTGTATCTCGTTTCATCGCTGAACAAGACTTTCCGCCAGTCATTTGCAGTCCAGTTCAAGTGTGCACGAGCGAATGGTAGCCGGGCCGCTCTATTTTTAGCCGAAATCAGAGGCTTTTTGGCAGGTATTCTACTAAATAGTTTGGCTTCTACCAACCTTCTTTGAATGTTTCTAATATTGATATTCAATTGATCAAATTGACTTTTTATCCTAGGGGCAGAGAGCCAAGGGTCATTCTCACTCATTCTTTTTATGAGCCTGTCTGTACGTACGGTTGTTTTACTGGGTCTCCCACTTTTCGGATTATTATTAAAATGTCCTCTTGCATGGTACCTTGATATTATCCTCGATATGGTTGACTTCGATAGCGACAGTTGCCTAGAAATGGCACCCATTGAGGTGCCTCTCTGAAAAGCTCTTAAGATACTCTCCCTCAAATCAAGAAGAGACGTTGGTTTTCCACTAGGCATACTAAAGTTAATGCAGTCAAAAGTTATTTGCCCACAAATCCACAATAAATCGATAACACACTGATTATTGATCAAAGTTTGACACTGTTGCTTTACTTTTGTCGCTTGTGCTCAATTCGACGATTCTCTGTAAAACACCACGAACTGTCAAAATAAACAAAGCAAACAAATACCTATTAAGCGCATCTATGGCAACGTATTATGGCAACGCGATATACTGAGGTTTGCATGCACTGCTCGCAAATAATTAATGTTATTTATTGTTGCATTACTGTGTTGCTTTACTTTTGTCCGATAGTGTATATCTCCTCAATAGAAGGCAAATAGAAGATGATAGAGAAAAAAAAGTGAAGTGATAAAAAATCAAATAAAATAAAACGAAACATTTTTATATAAAATTTCAGTGTTCCACAGTTCCAATACAATTTTAAATATGTTTTGAGCAAACTACGGTCCTTCCGTAAACTAATTAAATTCGTTAAAAATTCAAGCAATAGCTTTTGGGAAAAACTCGGATCCCTCAAATTTTATTTTTAATTGCGCATTTTTTTAAATATAATTAATACATACAGGGTGATACGTGTAGGTTTTACACTAATAAGGTTTTAATTATTGGTAATCCCCTTAACCCAACTTGCCGGAAAATATTTATAAACCCTAGAATAGAAAACCAAATATAAATAAACTAAATAGTGATAATTATTTTTATTCATAAAAATATCTCGATAACAAATAACGGACGATTAATCATACCACAAATTAAATGGAGAAAACGTGTAAACGGAATAGTAAATATTTTATTTCATCATTCGCTTTTGTTCTACGAAAAATATCTTAGAAGTCTAAACCACTAAAATGCCAACGTATTTGGCCTAAAATATAACGACCTTAATTGTTATTGTTTGAATAGATCTAGGTAGTTTTTTTCCGGTACTTAAACTGGTCGTATCAATCAGTCAGTCTTATCTAGTAAACATAGTAATATAATATTAATACTTGGCCATATATCATACAACAACACGTCTCGGTTCTTCGACATAAATCGTACATGACTATTTCCGTTGTTCGGTGTGTTTATATATACTTATATCACACTTAATAATAAACATATATCTTCTATTATCTACAGAATAAACAATGTTCTGGAAGGTGTTAGGTTTTTTTTTTGTTATTGTTCTTTAGAATTAGTTTTCAAGATACAGTTTAGCATAAATCCTTGAAAATACAATTAGATAGGTACAAGGTTTGTCGTATATATAGAGCGCAATAATTTTTATTATTCCTATTCATACATATGTTAAACATACATTTGTTATTTTATCCACAATGAGGATATTTATCATTTATGTAAAACACCAGCATTTTATTAAAATGAAATACAGATTATCTATATCTCAGGATTAACCTTGCAGCAGAATTTAGAATATTGTCGTTTCAACGAGAATCGGAAACCTTCCGCATCAGGAGTATTAGCATTTGTAAGATGTGTTACATATGTATTTCATCTGTTGGAAATTTTTTTTAGTTTCTTAGTATATCCTATTCATATCGATGTTCTGTTCATGTATAGAATCAGTCACAGCCCTGGAAATAACCAATTGCCTTGCTAAGTAGATCATATGCACTTATGCCAACGGTTTTTCCATTTTTATATTCTTCTGAACTATTGCTGTTAAGGGCTCCAGCGATTGTTTCTTAATCTCTCCGGCGCGCGGCGTCCTGAAAACAATTTCCCTTTAGGTTTTTATTCATTCTTGGAAATAGGAAAAGTCACAGGGGGCTAGGTCTGGCGAGTAAGGGGGTACGAAACCGTTGCCATGTCGTTTTTTGTCACAAACTGGTTGATTTTCATTGCTGTGTGGGCAGGCGCGTCATGATGAAGAAACCACAGTCTCACGCAATCGCTTTAGCACTTCGAGATAATAATTTTACTTTGCTGTGGTGCCCTGAGGTGTTCGAAGTACTTGGGAGAATAAATAATTAAAGATACAATTTGAAGACAATACGAGTTTATTGATACTCTGTATAACAACTAAATTACGTACAAAGAAATTAAGATGTGTATTCTAACGTATAATCTTTCAGACTGACTTGC
Organism: Rosalia funebris; assembly: GCA_037954035.1. Taxonomy (NCBI): domain Eukaryota; kingdom Metazoa; phylum Arthropoda; class Insecta; order Coleoptera; family Cerambycidae; genus Rosalia; species Rosalia funebris. The sequence continues at coordinate 28,226,249 of JAZFAV010000020.1, read as the reverse complement.
TAAATAATCTATTTTTATTTCAACGACATTTGAACAGTTAAACATTCGATATTGAGTTACCCGAACTCATAAATGCTGACCTAATGTTTATGTTTAATTTCAGGCACCGCATGAAGACTATTTTTAAACCTAAAATAATTATTGTTGAATGTAATATTCCAACATGAGGAACAAATTCAACGTCAATGACTCCTTCGATGTCGAAAAAACAAACCATCATCCAATTTTATTTCACATGCTTTGCTTTTTGGTCTGGACGATGAAGGTGTGAATTGGCTGAACTGCTGTTTTGTTTAGGGGTCATAGCCGTAACACCAAAATTCATTTCCAGTGATGAGTTTTGACAAAATATCAGGGTCAGTCTGGGGCTGTTAATTCAATTCCTGGTACCCACTCAGAACTGTTCTGTGTCTGGTCATCGGAAAGCAGTCGAGAAACAAACTTTATCGCGACCCGCCTCATGTTCAAATCTTTATTTAGGAGTATTTGGCTTAAACTCCAGGAAATTCGGGAGATTGTCTACAGAAAATAATTGTAGTTTATTTTTGGGTACCCCTCATATATGTATTTATATAATACCAATTCATAAACAACTTTATTTAATGATGAGGCTTTATTTTAGAAATTAATACAGCCTGCATATGGGAACATAAGACAGTATCTCCGAAAGTAGATTCTTGTGGAGATTTAACGTCATCTAAATATTGCGTTAGATTATGTTAAGAATCCTAAGAAATGGAGGGTCTTTAAGAATTTGAAAAGCTTCTTCACTACAAATGCTAAATACAAAAATATTACAATTTTTATAAACATAGCAGAGGGTCATAACAGATTTTTGAAGGGGATAATGAATGATAACTGAACCGAATAATTCAGTGATGACTTATTCATGCATGGATGCATTTTTCATTTTGAAAATTGAGAGATTGTGTAATTGAACAAATATTATAGATACTTTATGTTATTGAAAAGTTGTAATACACTAGATTATCTAGAAATATGCGTTTCCCTTCAAATGTAAAATAATAAAAGTAAAGTTTTAAGAACTGTAAAGTTTTATAAATTTTTACATTCGTCCTTATGTATTATTTAGTTTTATACTTATAAATTCTTTTGAGTATAAATTTTACATTATATCTAGTTTGAAAGATATATTGTATAATTGTTCTTTTGATTAAGTGGAAACCAAACAATCCAAGCAATAATTTTTCAAGAACTCAATAATATAGAAATAAGCTTGTAAATACATATTTTAATATCCTTCCAATCTATTACTAAAAATTTTACTACTATGTAATATCCTAAATATGGGTTGTAACTTTTGACACAATAAAAGGAAAAAGCAGACCAGTTTTCCACAACATGCCGATACTCACTCTACTTGACTCATATTTTGGCAATTAAGTTGGCATTACAAGGAGATGATTAGCACTGTTTTTTCATTGAAAAAGTAGTCTGTTACTCCATTGCTTTTAATATCTAACCACATTTTTCCTCCATTTCTAATAAACAGCAGATAAATAATTTTCCAATTTACTAAACCATTTATGTCGTTTACCGTATTAACTAAAATTACTATATTAATTGACTATCAAGTATAGGTTGCGTGTATTTTTCTTGCAATTTTGCTTGCAATTGTTATTGTTGAACTATGTCAAATCTTTCAATTATCCGACAATCTATAATTACACATTCAATTAACTTTAAATTAATAGAATTGTTATTTTGTTATTGTTTTGCTGTTTTGTATAAAAAGCATGTTGAGCAATAAACAATTTTCTAAACTTTCATATTGTAAATAAGCCATACGCTCCTTAATATAGTTACAATTGCTTTTTTAATTTCCCCAATATACTTTTCAATTTACAGTCTTTGTAAATATAATCTTCTATTGTTTTAAATTTTATCTTTGAGATTACTTACACGTTATTGTTTTTTTACCTATGATATGCGCTGACATTCTATAAATATTCCGAAAATATTTTTCAATCTCTCGATAATAATGAATCTTGTTTTGAATATCTCCTTATGAAAAACCATGTGCATTGTTAAATTTTGATTGTTGAGTACCTCTTTAAGGACAATATAAATCTGATCAAAAATGTTTTCATTTTTCATTGTAAGAATCAGAAGAAAACAAAATACAAATTGTGAAAAGACATCTTACAGGATGATAGCAATGATTATTGTTACATATACAAATTTCAGTGATTCACTTGTTTCTAGTCTTGAACACGTGTCGAAAAAACAACGATTTTCAGAGCCAAAACAGGCGGAGCGGTTCTGGTCGATGCAATCGTCGACTGGGCGTATCATATGTGTTATCAATTTGACCAAGACACATTGTACTCGGTACCTTTAAGTTTATAATTCAAAACACTTGCCCACGAAAAACATGCTCGTCAAGTCGACACATCACTCCGTTTTTTATGTGACTTCAGGCGCAAAAATGCCGTCTTGATCGTGGACTCAACGAGAACCGCTTCGTCTGTTTTCACCCTTAGACGGCCAGCATCTCAAAGATTAAGTTTATTATTATAAATCATCCAATATTCTATTGTCATCCACATTATTAATATTTCATTTCATTCTCATGTGTAATAATTTATTTTATATGTTTCTTATCGACTAACTATTACACAAATATTACTTCTCGTTTATCTTTTATGTACAAAACGTGCTTTATTAATGGATTTGAATTTAGATTATAAAAATATTTATTCTGAATAACCCGAAATACGTATACAACGTATAAAAATTTTTCAATTTTTTTGTGATTACTTTATTAAAAAAATTGAAAAGTAGTTTTATAAAAATTAGTTGTCATACATATAAAAAATTTGAATTTTAAAACATTTATTTCAGTGTAAGTTGTATATACAGTGCTGTGAAAAACTATATACTCACCCTTAATTTGGACTACGTCATGAGTAAAACTCAAAACTGAAAATAATTTTATCCACGACCACTATATTAGGAAATTTTAACACGTCTGTTTTCCGTGGATTAGAGGCCTTCTAATAAATACACTAGTGGATTAGAATTCATAATAGCACGCTTCGATTTTATACCATTTTATTTAGAATTATTATTAATATTAACATTAACATTTATCTCAAGAACAATCTTGTTATTTTTTGTCGATTTTGCAAATAATTTCAGTCGGAATGAGGAAACTCTCATTGTCACTAATTTTTTATGTCGATTTTGCAAATAATGTCGGTCTCGTTGACAAATAAACAAACGCATGTCCTAAAAACTACCCCAAAACTTTCTAGTTTTCAACTCAAAATCGATATTCTTTATCAAAATATATCTGTCAAATCTGACGTTTTTCAAAACCAGAATTTTTCACCTCCTAATTCACCGGTTTTGCCCGTAGCCGTGGATAAAACGTTAAAACGCGTTCGGGAATTAACAGCCTTTAGGCTTAACTCAGACGTACCACTTTTCAACGACAAAATGGCCGTTGGGCTGTCGCAGCTATCGACCACATTACAACCACGATTTTGTCGGCGTGCAGTTGAATGTGAACTCAGATGAACGACAACATCTTTTTCGATAGGAAACGTGTAATCGACATGCAATGCAATAATGAAATGAATGAATAACTACCACGATGGTCGGCAGTCTTTGATTCTCTTCGGCTGTGGTTGATTTGTGGCCGGTAGGTCGCACGTGTGAGTTGGGTTCAGTTATTTCCTGCGACAATTTTGTGGGTGATATCAACCACGCATTGCGACTGTCGTCGAAATCGACTACACAGTGTCGATCGTGTGAGTGCGTTTCCATATTGATTTGCTACTCTCCACTAGCGACGACTTTTCTGTGGTTCCAATGTCGTAAAGTGGTACGTCTGAGTTGAGCCTTAATCCTCTCGAAAAAATTGGCGCTCTCAGCTGCGCCTCGAGTGTCCATTTTTTCCTCATGAATTAAAAGCTTGTTAATTCCCTTATATAATTAATAACTATTATGGATATATTGGAGCGGTATATTACGTGAAATCAGTGTTTTATATTACGAGTTTTTAGGATCTCATTTCTTGGTGAATAACAGATTTATGACAAAACGGGTCTATAGTTTTGCGGAAAAAAGAATTATAAACTCGCTGATATTTTTATATTTCACTTGGATTAATACTTGGTTCATTTACTCTCATCTTTCGTTACATTTAATAAGGGGATGTGTACACTATTTATTAAATCGTTTAAGGTTGCCTTTGGAATTTGATCCCAGGCTACAATTCGACGCTTCCGTTCATCAACACTTTAAATTGGAGGCTTTATTGGATATGGATTGTATACTGCTCTTGCCATAATCCCCATAGATTTTCTATCGGGGGGTTAAAATCAATACTTAATGCTAGTTATGGCATAAAGTCGATTTCATGCTGTTGAAACTAGTTTTCTTGTGGACCTTACAGAATTAATAGATGCATTATCCTGTTGAAATACTGCATCATCATCTTCAGTAAGGGTTAAAAATGGTAAAAGGTAAACTTCTAACAGGTTTCGATAAACAGTTGCATTCAATCTGCGATCTACAAATGCGAGCTGGGTTTTCATACCTTTTTTGAAAGCCCACCCATATTATAATGGAACCAACTGTTTGAGATCTTCTTGACATAATTTTTTGCTCCTTTCGTAAATCATGCCAATAATCGCTAAACCCATCCGGTCCATCCAAATTAATTTTTTTTTGTCCATGAGATTACATGGTCCCAAAAATTTTTGTCTTGAACATACTCCTCTGCAATTTTAATCTAACCTCTATGTGTGTCTTTAAACATTTTTCGTATTTAAAATGTCCTGATTTTGCCGCCCAATTTTCTTATGAGACTGAGATCACAGTCTAAATTAAAACGACAACCTAAGAAGATGACGCTCCTGTAGTTGATAATTCCCTTAGAATTTTTAGCACGCTTTGTCGTCGGTGAAAATTTAGACGGCCACGTCGAACGCTTTCTTTTACCATAATTTTCGACCCCAAGCTTAAGAATCTTTTTTTACAACACTTTGTGAACGATTAGTAATTGCGGCGATCTGTTGCTGTGTTTCCGTAACAGCTCCGTAAATCTATTAATCGTTATCTTTCTAAATCATTCAGATATCTACCTCGCGGCATAATAAAAAAATAAATAAATAAAACAAACGTCGCTAACACTTTAAAAGTAGCTAACACTTGCAAGTAACTCTCTCAAATAGTTACTAAACATTTGTATTGGTGTGCGTTCTCGCTCACTGTTTAAATCAAACTGAGTTAGTAGCTCAGTCAAATTAGACAAAAAAAGAGCAATCTGTGGAAAAAAAATCCTAGAGTTTTGGAAATTATCTTAAACACTTCCTTTAGACTTGAGTTGATGTGTGTCAAAAGTCCCCGTTTGTGGGGGATCAGCTCGAGGAGGGGGTAGGGTTTAAATGTCCCTTTTTTTAGTTTTTCCCTTGTATCTCGGAAACTATCACTTCTACAGAAAAATACTTTATATACAAAATTTTCCACAAAAATAGTCTTACGCATTTTTGTCCTAGGACGTACGGTCGCGGAGCTATGGACTTCTGAAATTTGGATGCTAAGTCAAATTGCATATTCCAGCGTTCAAAATCCTTCCCAACTATTTTCTAATCTTCTAATATTCCAACGAGTAGCCATTTCCAAGAAAAACGACGAGGATCTAGAAGACTTTATCCGTCAAGAACTGACACTTTTTCCATTATCTCTAATGAAAAAAGGATGCGAAAGACAAAGTCTGCATTATGTGATATCTTCCCTGTTTCACTCCGTTATTCCAGACCTCAAGCTTCACACTAATGTGATTTATGGAGGATTCCTTGTACATCGAGTCAGGTGGGGTATAGTATCAACCTTCTCGTTTAATGTGATTTACATTAGAAAACGCTATGGTGAATGCTGCACTGTCGTTTTTTATGGTTATTCTGACACTGTCAACAGCACAAAACGTGCAGAACAAAAACATCGAACCACCACCATCGCCGCATCAGTCGATATTGACTTTACTGAACAGATGGCAGTGACTAAAAAGTAAGGCCAGATTCATCACTATGCTGCCAAGAGCATCTTGTTCATTCACAGTTTTAGTGACTGATACAACCTCTGTAATTTTCCGAAACGGCAAGTCAACGATTGCTAAATTACTCATGACGAACAGCAGCCTGTTATCCACCTCGCACGTCTTTTAAACAAACACTTCAACACACAAGAAAGTCGTAGATGCAGGGGAACAGATGTTCCTAGCAATGTACCACGCCAGTGTAACAAACCTGAACAAACAGCGCTTCTTACCCTTCCTAAAATCCACCACATGGGTGAGACCAGACCTCCCCTCTCTATCACCAACTAAAGGCTCTGCACTGCAACATTCATACAGAGTCTATTTGCAAGTTCAGGAATGGCTGGACAACAAGCTGCCACCTACTGATTGGGGTTGGATGAGAAGGGCAGATGGAGATCTTCAACCCTTGCCTACCTTACATCACGCTGCCCCTACTGCTATCCTATCAACAATATTCTGCAGCTGCACCAAAGGCTGTGGTACACGCTGTGGATGCCTCAATTCATTCATTGCTCTTCAATATGCAGTTGTGAGAGCGCAATGCACCAATGGCCCTCCAGTTGAAGGTGACAATTCAGCATATGATGACGACCCTGAAGACCCCCTTGACACCCTATAATGAACTATTTGGCCCAATGCATTCGATTTACTTACTGGCTACAATTAAATTTACTCATAATGTAATTAAAATCATCAATATTAATGTAGAAGACAATTGTAGACTGTAATTTGGTTTTAAATGCGAATAAAGCACAATTTTTGAAAAGGTGTTACTTTTGTCAGCCCTGTACCTCTTAGCAACTTAGTCCTAGAACAAAAATGTGTAAGACCATTTTTATAAGAAATGTTGTCAGCTTCAATTTTGTATATAAAGTATTCTCCTGTAGGAGTGATAGTTTCCGAGATACAAGCGAAAAACTAAAAGAAAAGGAACATTTAAACCCCTCCCCTCCTCGAGGTCACCTCCCACCCTCGGGGACTTTTTACACGTTAACCCAAGTCTAAAGGAAGCGTTTGAAGGCCATTTCCAAAACTCTAGGATTTTTCCACCGATTTGTCTAATTTGACTGAGCTATTATACTTATTCACATATACGCGGCAGGACTTCTTGCCAAATGCAGTAGTAAGCACGTAAGCAGTAGCAACCCCGTAAGCCCGTTATAGTTCAAGAGCGATAGCGCTATTTATCCATTAGTAGACTGTTCTATTAAATAATATATGTTAAGCAAGTATAATAAATAACATTAAATATAATACTGAATCTATACTTTTACATGGCACTGTACATTCACAAGAAGATTAAATAGATACGCCGGGATAACTTTTAAATATTTAACAGTCCTCTTTAAAAAAGCATTAATCCAAATATTATCCGTAAACACTAATATCACTTAAAAAATATCAGTGAATTCCTCGCAATGAAAATATATGACGTGTATGTTTATTCTTATGTTTGCTTAATTATGAATCATTTTAGTATCTCCGTCTACAAAACTTAATTGTAAAGGATTAATCTGTTTATAATACAGTTCATTGCCTTAAATATCTCTTAATAAATTAACTTTTATCATTAATAAATTAACCGATCAATTAGTTAACTTTTTAGATGAATGTGATCGATCAGTTCTACTTTTTCCGAAGAATTCTCAGCCGTGAACACACACTATATAGAAATTGGCTACTTTCGAATAAAATACTGACCTACTCGTCGATCGCCTAGAATTTTTATATACGGAAAAATCGTTTAACGTCTTTAGCAGCACATTGTAATCACGATGTAATTAAACACAGTAGATCACAATAATAGACCACTCACTCGATTAGTCATTTCAGGTTACAAAATCAAAACAGAAATGTGGAACAGCAAAATAGTTTTTTGTTGAAAATCATTTAATCTACGGATTTGAAGCGTTTACTTGCCCTCCTTGCGTCAACCGACAGGAGGTCACAGACGAAATACTTAACCAAGATTTGAGTTATCACTTTTTCTTATTATGGCATATACAGTGTGTTATTAAAATATATAATATTAATTTGTGGTTTTAGAATTATAACCATTAATACAGTAAAATAAACGCAAGTAAATATTTAACGACAGTTAAAAATACAAATTCGGTACACGGGGTGGTTGAATATCGATTGATAAGTTATATAATTCTAAAATAGTTTAATCTGTGTGTAAACGATTACGTTGAAAAATTGACCCATATTTTAAATATTCTTAACAAAAACGAGATCGACAATTGACAGCAACCAGCAAGTCACACGATTTCTTTAAAACACGTGAATCATCATTACATCTGGCAATGACCTTACGCGAAGCATTCCGAGCTACTTTTGACCCCTTTTGGCGATAGCAAGGATAAAAGTGCTTATGCCTTGACCGGGAATCTAACCCGGCTCTCCCAATTTCCGGTTGGTTGCTCTGACCGCTGAGCTATCGAGGCACACTCATTATCTTTGCTAATGCGCCAGTTTAATGCGTCACTACATTACTCCCTCCCTAGAGACATGGTTTGTCTCGATACAATTTAACGGAATGTGACCGCGTTCGCCATTCTTACGAACCGTTGTTCGGTAACCCCCGGACTGTAGGGCGATGGATAGGACGGGAATCGAATCCGCGAATTTGAGATGTAAGGGAGGTTGGATGTACTGGAACGAATCACATCACGTCGGGGTCACCACTTTGGCGATAGCAAGGATAAAAGTGCATATGCCTTGACCGGGAATCGAACCCGGCTCTCCCAATTTCCGGTTAGTTGCTCTGACCGCTGAGCTATCGAGGCACACTCATTATCCTTGCTAAAGCGCCAGTTTAATGCGTCACTACACCCCTATAACTCAAAAACTATTAGACCTACACACTTGCAATTTTGCATGTTTACTAAGGCCCCTAGTAAATTAAATACCTAGAACCCCAAATTTCATGGATAAACCTATTATAGTACTCCAGTTATTAAGGTCTGAGAAGTGCCATTTTTATCACTCACTCACTGACTCACTCATCAAAAACCTGGACCACTTCTAGGTGACTTAGAAACTTGAAATTTGGCATCAAGGTAGATCATTAGATGTATACAAAGGAAAAAAATCTAAAACCACAAATTATCGATGTGTCGAAAGCCATGAGCCTAACTAAGAATGTTCGTGAGAAATTGGCTGAGTGTTTTGGCATTTTCATACCACAGATTCCCTAAAGTATCAATTAGCGATGGAAAACTAGGAAAATTACATATCACGACCTTATAGCAAAAAGCAGAATATAATCAAGAAATAAATTAATTAAATTTTGTCATTGAAAAGTGTTGCAACGAATGAAAAGAACAAACTTATGTCAAATTAACCTTATAGTAGCATCTCTTGAATACGATTCATAACATATTCGCTTTAGATAAACGTAGCTGTGCAATTAAACAAACAAAACTATTTTATTTTGTATTTCGAATAAGGTTGAGATATCTAAAATTTTCTAAATCAATTTCATTACTGTGACAGTTGCCGATATTAAGATGACTTTTCAAGATTTATTTTCATTTAACTCTTCATCTTGTCTTTGATTTCCTTTTTTGTAACTTGTCTTGTGTTTTGTTGGATTTAAATAGATTGGGCTAGATCTTGTTCTACTTCTCCATCTCGACTATTATTCTCAAAAGAGGAAACGTCTAATAGGTGGAAATATGTCTGCTTTTCCTTTGCCACTTACTATTAACCTATCGGCTTGAAGAAATTTAATTTTTGCATATAGTACGTCATGTCACTTTTGGTTTAAAATTTGCATAGGTTTCTAAATGGACTTATCCCGGAGCGGTTTGAGATATGCTTGAAACGATCTGCTTCTTGTTTCCAGAAGCATAATTTTCAACTTACTACTTATCTGATTATCTTTCCATCTGCTATCTGGTATGTGAATTCGTTACGAATACATTAGAAAAGTGAACTCATTGCCACTTAATGAATGTTTTAAAGCGTGGAAACAGTCATCGCCCGAAGGAAATTTCCGAAGGTAAGCAAATTGGTTCCAAGTAAAAATACGATTATACAACAAGGACACTGCCTCTGACACAATACGGGTTTTATGGTGTTTATAATGCTGTTATTTTGTAGTCTGACGTATCTGATATTCTTCTGTGTTCTCCAACCCTGCATCATGTTATAGTAAAAAATTGAAGACATCGCTCGGCTGTAAAATTTTCTCTTTCATATAACTACCACTATGCAAAGCCATAAAAATCCATCATAACAATGTGGCTTACTTGTATTCGACTCTTCGGAGATGAGTGATGAATTTCTAGCAGCTACTTTCTATTGTATGGATAAACATCCTATTTTCATCCACAGCAAATGTTTGCCATAAATATATTGTATGCTTTCTCAATAAGCAGATTCTGGACCACATTTGCTCACTTACGTCTTCCGTGAGGGAGCGGAGTCCTCATCTACTCTACGACTTCTATTTTCGTATCCTCGCATTTCCTATTCTCATGCATCGAAGTAATTCGATGCATAAATGCAGTAGGAATTTGTACGGTTGTAGTTTGACATATTACATAAGTTATCTTCAACATAGAAAATTAAATTAAAAGACCTTGTATTTAATAATGTCAAAAGTCAAAAGCTATATTTTTATATATCCAGAAATAAATATTTATTGTTGTGTAATGTGACTGTATTAATGCTAATAAATGTAGCGTAAAACTGACTATGTAGACACCAGTTGTATTAAACACTTACCTGATAAGCATGCATTTTAAAGGTGCATTATTATTACGGGAATGAATAGTTTATTACTCGTTCTGTACTCAATAGAGTTAAATATCATTATTAACGTCTAATAATCAAATATCCATGGTTGTTCCTTGTATGGCAGCATAAAATTACTAATTAAGTTGCGCTCGGTTCCTATTAACTTTAAAATATGTAATTATACAAATAACTAGAATCAATTATAAGTGCATTCATTATTCCCAATCGAACTCATTGACAGCACAAAGCCAGGAAATTTCCAGAATCGAGGTCGATTGTAAGTTTTTTTTTTATCTATATAAATAGTGATAACAAAAAAGTGTCCTTACCGTTGAAGTTATTTGTGCAAACGGTTACTACAGTTATCTAAAATCCTGTTCGTCATACAAGTCATTGAAAAACGATAATTGTTTCTGAAATTTTAAATGTTTTGAAAGTACAATCTGATATAGAATATATGACAAGAAATAGCCTTGTAAAACTATTTCTGTTACAATCTCCATAAGTCCATAATTACGATATTGGGAGGAATTTGAAATATCGAATTAATGCAATATATGACATAATAGTTGTTATACTTTCACTCAATTTACAATTTAGCCCCATACAGCACATGCGTCTCGTACTTATAACACACTTTTAACTAATATAATGATATCAGTATAATGCAAAGTTTTACTCCGCAGAGGGTAATATTCAAACTACAGAAATAAGTAGATTATACTCCAACCTATCTACAAATGCCTTATATAATAAGGACTAAACAAATTAGGTCAAAACAGCTATTCTCCTGGCTATATGCCAAACGCCGAGCGCTGAATTACATGACAAAATTTGCCGTATTTTGTCTAAGAGAGTTAGCACTAAAATACCAATCACTGTATTTTAGATGGGTTGGAGTATATTCTCCTCATTTCTGTAGTTTGAATATTACCCTCTACGGAGTAAAACTTTGCATTATACTGATGATCTCAAGTTTTTACACCGATTTAGATTGTTCTCGAAACTACCGAGAGATGGCCTTTGGTACATTCTACTGCGGTGGAACGTAGCAACGTCTACTAGATGTGAGCTTCATCTGTCGAAGGTATACTCATTTACACTGCACTGACGAGACCCAAGATAGAAAGGTCGAAACCGGTCTGCAGTTAACGATATCCTGAGATAAGTGACACTTTGCATCTTCCTTCTGTTAGACAAAACACGGCAAATTTTGTCATGTAATTTAGCGCTCGGCGTTTGGCATATAGTCAGGAGAATAGCTGTTTTGACCTAATTTGTTTGGTCCTTATTATATAAGGCATTTGTAGATGGGTTGGAGTATAATCTCCTTATTTCTGTAGTTTTAATAAAATGATACTTAATCTTAACTCCAAACTCAACTAGTTTTCCTTGATATTATGATAAACGTCTCATATGTACGATTTAGTTAGATACCGCTATCAACATCTAGAAATTTGTATTTCCTAAAATGCATCTGAATATATTTGTAAATCGGTTCATGTTAGCGTTATACAAGTTCATGTTTTATTCTCACCTTTTTAGCATTCTCCGTTCTATAGGGTCTCAATTGGAAGTATAGGATTTGAATTTTGCGCCATTGGTGTTCTGTCAAAGATAGGGTGTCAGAAACGACTATCATCTACAAACCATACGACATCAATATGCCGCGATTGACAGTTCAACAACGAATAGTTTGTGTACAACTGTTTTATGAAAATGAGCAATCGGTTACAGTTGCATTAAGAAAAATACCCATAAAATTAGGATCAAATGAAGCGTCTATAGAGTTAACAGTTCGTAACTTAATCAAGAAGTTTAAAGAGACGGATTCTGGAATTATGTTATTGATTAGGCAACACTAATACGTTCTCGTCGTGGTCAGTCAGATGAAAATATTGACTGCAGTGAGAGAAAATGTACGGGAGTATCCAAACACATCAAATATCGATTTTTTTTATGTATTATGTATTATATAAAATAACTTATACCTAGCTGCTTATATGTTGGGCCACCACTGTTGAGGCATCCCAGTGGGCACAGCTCTATTCATAGATTACGACCTGTTTTTTCCCATATGTATTTGTTATTTGCAACAAATCGAAAGTTTTGTTTTGAAATCGATATCAATAGTTACATATTAATTGCTATTTCAATATAAACACCGACTTAAAACCGTAAGACATTAGAAAGCACTACTGTTTAACAGCTCCTCATTACGCGTAATTATCAATTTGGGACTGTGTATAGGAACTTGAAACCTCTTTTTGTCAAATGCACTTTCTAAATTGACGGTGAATTATAGCTACTTAAAGTAAACACAATAAAAACGTTTGACATTCCATCAAGTGATTTATTTAACACTATAAATAAGCCGAAACACAAAGAAGCTCTTTAATCGTGTAAAGAGGAAATAATTAGTATTATACACATTTAAGGTATGTGATACGAGACACGTCATAAGTAGTTCTTATTGTTTTGCATTGTTTCGCAGCTTCGTGTAAGAATAACTAAAGAGAAGCATGACGATCAGATTGAGTAGAAAACGTTATACTACGAGTATGTGTGTAACTAGCGTAGTATTTAGTTACCGTAGTTTTTAACGTTTATGAAATATACCGGCATGAATTAATCCTCAATTTTTTTAGATAAATTTTAATTATATATCCTTGAATTTATTTTACCTTGGCTATTTAATTCCTCAAGAATGTTTGCGGTAATACACTAGGTATAAAAATTAAGCGATATAATACAATCCTAAATTTGTAGGTGGTTTTCGAAGGGCTATAGCTTGGAGAAAAATAGTCGCAGAGTAATTAAAAGAAAACACATTAAAGCTCCAAGTTTCTAGTTTAAAATTTTTCAAATATCAGCAGTTTTTGAATAATCATAAGAAAACCATCGCAAAAAAATCCAAATTTTTGATTGCCTTTAAAAAAGCACGGATTTCAATAAATTTTTTTTCATTGATTTCATCATAATAATTTTTTAAATAATTTTATTTTCTTTCATTTGAGCGATATAAAAACCTCGTACGATGATTTTTCGTTATCGTTGTTCAAAACAAAAAATTCAGTTTTGACTTTGATAATTAATTACTCGGGAAATAATGATCGTACAGAAAATTTAATTGAGGTTTTAAAAACTGTAAAGTATTCTTTATAAGTAGCATTTATTGGTTTTTGATAAAATAAAAATTCCGTGTCAGAATGTTCATTGAAAAAGAGGTAAGAAAGTTGTCTATTTAGGGATATTCGCTTAATTTGTCATAACTTTGCAAATACTGGATAGAATAAAAGATGTTGACTGTTTCTCTTCAACCTCAAAGTATCCCAAAGAAACCCTGAAAATTTCAAAGCGCTGCAGTTTAATTTTTTATTTTCATTTTGTTCGGAATTATTGAATTTGTCGTTTTTTCTAAAAATCAATTAAAGACAAATTTTAAATTTTTTATTCATTTTTTGAGATTGAAACTGTTTTTAGCAACAATCCATTTTTTTTCAAAACGTTATTGTAAGAAAGAAAAAATGAAAAAAATTTAAAAAGTTTTATGATGAAATCACCAAAAAATAATGTATTAAAGTTCATGGTCCTTTTGAAAAGCAAGCAAACATTTTGAATTTTTTGCGATGGTTTTCTTATGATAACTCATCTTTTCTTATGATGGTAAAAACTTTTGAATTCAAGATCTGAAAACTAGAAACTTGGAGCTTCACTTTGCTTTTTTTTTAATTGCTCTGCTACTATTTTTCTCCAAGTTACAGCCCTTTAAAAATCACCTAAAAATTTAGGATTTTTTTTCAATTCCTTAATTTTTATGCTTAGTGTATTACCGCAAACATTTTTGAGAAATTAAATATAAGAGATAAAATAAATTCAAGGATATATAATTTAATTTACATCCCTTAATTTTTGTGCCTAGTGCAGTTTGAACTTGCTATATATTCGAACACTCCTACCGGCTACGGTTAATGCTCAATAGATAAAACGAAATAGCAAATATTGATAAATACTTTACCATATTCGATCTCTTATAAAAACTTGAATGACTTGAAAGAATTCGATTCTAAGAGTTCGGTCTTAATAAGACTTAATGTACACAAACCCTGAATATTCATGAATCTATTAAGTGTTTGTCATTTTAGCAAAGATACGTCATTTTACTAAGAACAAGAGAATCACATAATATATAAGCACGCACTATATTGGTACCATATTGACTAGTCTGGTATTTATAAGTTTTTCATTATATTTAGATGCAGTTCCACGAGTGGGGAATGTGCATGCAAATGTATCATTACATAAGAGTATGCTGATCAAGCAACTCACATAATATATAAGCACGCACAAAGAAATTGAAAAATGTATTTCATCTAATAAATTACAAAAAAAAAAATGGCATAGAGAGTTTTCTTTAAAAGAACAAGAATTTTTTCTTTATTTTAGGTAGAAAATATTTTATTTTTTACAAATAAAGTAATTTCTACCTAAAAATAAAGGCATATTTCTTGCATTATATCTCTAAACGTTCAACAATGTTCAAATAGCGAACAAAATAAAAAATGAGAATTGTACAATTGTGAGAGAAGATATAAAACCATATACATTATAACTAGAGCGGACAAAACGATTCGGGGACCATAGGCTTGTGCATAATAGTAGATTCATAACATAAAATAACGTAAATAATAATAAGTTATAATTTATAAAACATTGGAACACTTATCATGCTACTTGTTACCAAGTAGCATTTTCAAAAGCAGGATGAGATCTGTGAAAGATCTGCAACATCAATTATGATTCCACAGTTGTTTCATGGAAACTTGTTCGTCATAATGAAAAAACATTCTTATATAAAGAGAACGATCATTCGACATCTAATGATGTAATATTAGCATAACTAAAATAATATTTGCCATACCGTAATGGATCTGTAAACGCACAATCACTACAAGCTCCTTAATGATGTTAAATCTGAACCCTTATTTTAAACAAACTTTTCTATAGCACTTCTTACTTTCTGCGCCATTTAAAGTATGTAGCTGTGTGTACAGCATCCACTATTTGTATGACACAAATTATTATTTCAAAAACATGATGTAAGCTAAGACGGGTGTTTTCCATTATATGGCCACCTTTATAATATCGTATAAGTTATGTTACCATATATTATAAAGGCGGCTTTTTTTGGATTTCGATACGTTGTTTACTTCCAAAATTACTAGACATACTACTGCACTATATACATTAGACCGTGTATCAACTAATTATGTACAAGGGTGAATCAAGTATTATTTTTCCACAATACAACCCCCCCTGGGATCGCATTTTCGCATCTTGTTTTAAATTTCTTCATACCTTGATCATAAAATGTTCTGGGCCTCTCAGAGAACCTTTGACGTATAAAGGCTTCCACCAACCAGTCGTCGGTTTTGGGCCCTACGTCTTCTTTCAGGAGTCCAAACAGATAAAACTTGCGCGATGCCAAATCGGGACAATAGGGAGAATATTGCATGAGGGACTAATGAAATACGAACTGACTGGATTGTTTTAATGGTTAAAGTTGCCGCATGCGATCTTGCAATATCGTCTTTTTTGCCGGAAAGTTTGCTATGTGCAGTCCAGTAGCTGGCAACAATATTCAGCGTTAATGGTACGAAGTTTGCGTGTAAAGTTTATAAGTAAAACGTTACGAAAACCAAATAAAACTGTCGCAAGAACTTCGCCGGCCGACAAACGCGTCTTGTCCCTCACAGACGCATCCTCTTCTTTTTACATCTACTCCATACTGGCCTGTTTGAATTCAGGCGTGAAATGATGTACCCATGTTTCATCGCAACGGACTAGGTCTTCCAAAAATGCTTCACCTTCCCTCCTATTATATACAGTTGATAAACATCTCAACGTCTTTGTATTCGTTCTAGGTTCAAAAAACGAGGGACCCATCTAATGGACACTTTTCGAAACATTAAATTCTTTATGATTTTTGTATATTGCCATAACTTACGCCTAATTCTAGAGAGATTTCAGCTACGATAAGCCGAGATCTTCCTGGATAAACCTTCGGACGGCTATAATGTGTGTTTCTATAATTTTGATGGCCGTTGATGGGTCATGTTTTCGACTATTTCTCGGTCTTCAACGAACTTTTTGTGACACGCGAACACTCGGGCTCTCGAAAGTGTCTTTTCTTGAAACCAAGAAGTTAATCTCGTAAGAATTTCACGGAGACTGGTTTTACGCGTTCAAAAGCCAAAAATTACACGTTACACCATTGACGGGTGAACTTCCTTCCCGGACATTGCGTTTACCATATTGTATCTCCTCTACCACCTCTTTTAAACCATGAGAACAAAAGTCTCTTTCATTTTTTACCCACCCTCGTATATATCATAACACACGAGAATATCATACCGCATAGAATACCTAACAAGCGGTTAATTTACTAGAAGGAGAACATTATCTAATAAATTACCAAAACAGAAAAAATACTGCGGTTTTTGTAGTAACAACTGTAACATCATTTATAACTGCATTTGACACTCATACAAAACCTCCACTTCCGTTGTAACATATTTATTATGTCAAATATTAAACGAAAAAAAACCAATCGCCAATAAATCTGTGTAATTGCATGCATACACATGTTTCGTGTATGTACATATAAACATTTTAACATGTACATGACTAATATACTTTTTATACGGGTAAAAATATATCACATACATCAAAGCGCTAAATCTACAGCTGTCATCTGGGCTCCTTTCTCGCTTGTCGTTTATTTCATTTATTTCTTCTACGGTCTAAGTAGGTTATGACGCGCTTGGGGAGGGGTTCGGTGCGTTGTTATATGAATATGATGCATACAGCGAGCATATAAAGGTTGGAACAATTCGATGTAGGAAATAGGAAAGAAATAATCGGGCAGGTCTATTTTGTGTTTTAGATGCACATGAGTATATTTTTTAACATCACTGGTGGAGTCTGACGTCATCGAACACCCTTATCTGACTATGCCATTTAAGAGAGCATTTTTTTACGTATGATTTAAATATTTTACAAAAAATATTTTAACAGACTAAAATAAGATCAATATATGAAAAGTTAAACAAAATCCATAAAATTAAGTGTTCAAATTGTACTTCGTTCCTATTTTTGTCTTTAAGTGCTTTAAATAATAGTAGCTGATCTGTTAATGTATCCTTGGATTTAAGGTAAAAGAAAATACTTTAGTGGAGTTAGATCTGGAGATCCAGCTGGCTACTCTAGATCACTAGAGCTATTCTAGTTCTATATTAAATCTAGATTCCAGATTTTTCTACCATTCTTATTGGGAGAGACGTGTTTAAGTAATCCTGTATACTTCGTGATTAAAGTGGTAACAGGCCATCATATTGGTACCATATTGAGTAGTCTGGTATTTAGAAGTTTTCATTTTTCATCATATTTAGATGTAGTTCCACGAGTGAGGAATGTGCATGCAAATGTGTCATGATATATGAGTATGCTGATCAAGGAGCTCCATATACTTTTTAGCAGTTAATACTATTATTCACACGTTCATTTTTTCGGGAAACTGCGTCTGGTATCCCTCTATAATTCAGTGGGGGGTTTCAAGGGCCTAAACCATGCATAATAAATTTTGCTGAGCCATCCATGGTATCAAAAAGAATAATCTGATTTGACAATTGGGGATTATAATAATAATGCCTTTATTGTCCAACAGAAAAAAATCCATATATGAAACAAAATATGAAATACATAAGTATTCCATATAATATGCGTATAACTAAAAAAATAAATAAGAAACTGAATATAAATATATTTATAAAAATAAATAAAATATATGTGTATAACTAAAAAGAGATACTCTGCATGACTTTAACAATATAAATAATAGAATAGTACATTAACATATAACTTACAGGACAGTAAGAGGTAAAAAGTCACGTAAAATAATGTAAGTACCGTAACAAAATTTAGGTATAGTAATAAGTATAATTTTCAAGAAAAGTAGCAACAACCAGTGTCGGAACTAGACAATGAAAATACATGCTATTAAATATTAAATTAATAAATTTAGCGAGCCAGTTGTTATGTAACTCACCTCAAAATTTGGCACATCATACATAAAAAATGTGCTTCTTTTCTTAAATCAGAGTGAGCATCATGAGAACTTTCCCCATTTAAAAAGAACTATCAATGACGTCATAACTCCAACAACTATGCCGTCAAAAGTATACGTATTATACCAAAAAATGCGCTGCTAAAAATAAAACTGATTTGTTCTATCATTTTATCATGTTTTTAACACGTTTTTATTAACTCTCTCGTATGTCTGTCTATTCGGTACAATTTTTTTTGCAACTGATTTTATCGATGAAACTGATTTATGAAACTAACTTATTGATGAGTTAGAGACTTGAAACTTTAAACATACAACTTGTATAAGAATCTTTGCGCGTGTTAATTTAGTGACGACACACGGATCACATGCTACACCACTCGCAATTGTTACTAATATGCCACAATTATCAGCACATATGTCTAGCGACATATGTTTCATTCAAATATGTACGGCATAGACAGTTAATAATTTGCCGAACAAAATGCAATTATGAAGTCACGCTTTATTGTATAATTTGACTCATTGGCGTCTTAATATTTCTGTAAAATTTATTTCATTTTTATTTCATCTATCTTGATTTTTATTGAATTTATTTCATTTTATTTTGATGGAAATATCACTTCCATGAATGTTTTTGTATTTAACCTTTTTATTACTCTGTCATAGGTTGACGGATTTGTATAGTACTAACTGTTATCCTAAAATGTGTTTTCGGCACAACACTGTTCAAAAATGTCAGTTGATTGATTCATACGATTGTTACCTGTGACGCACACGCAAAGAATCATTATACAAACCATAGCTTAGAACTAGATGACAATGCAATATTAACTCGATTTCTTGTCTGTCTGTTTGGTTGTGTGTTCAGATATGATCAGGTGAAGAGAAACTGAAATAAACCTGAAATTTACGACATGTCTGTTACAATCTCATCAAAATGTTTAAAATCGATAGAAAAATTTCACACACACAAGAATAAAAAGCAGAAAACAATGATTTGAATGAAAATTTTGCAATATACCACGTCTTTAAAACGGACTGAAAAGTATAGAATAATTATTTGAATAAAAAAGAATTAATACACCACGTTTTTCAAATAGATTGAAACGTATAAAATAAAGATTCCTAATCCCATACAGACAGTCCTGAGAATTGTGAATTTTTAATAGCTGGCAATGAAAATACTTGCAAGATTTAAAATAAAAAACGTGGTGAGCATGCAATAGATAGTAGTGAGGAGTGTTAGAGAGTAGTTGTCGTTGAGAGAACTCACACAACAGTTCACATCATTTGCAGTGCAATAAAATTGTTGAAGTGACAGGTGAATTATTCATGCATCGATTATCTATTGCATGCGCCCCAGGTTTTTCATTTTAAATCTTACATGTATTTTCATAGCCATTAAAGATTCACAATCATAAATTATTAGTTTATACGTTTTGAAAACGTGGTATATTATTTTTTTTTAAATTAAATAAATGATTATTTTCCTACGTGTCCGGTAACGGTTTTATGGAATTCGTTCCAACTTCTACGTTCTCGCTGTATGGATATGATGTATATAAACCGTGATAATATACTACATGACCTATTAAGGAGGAAGTTCAAGCCGGTTCAATAGATACGAAGTATTCAACAAAAGATATGCGACAATGAGGAAATGGAACATAAATGTCATTGGATGATGTGACGGATATTAATGCAACATTGTACACTGTTTCAAAGAGTATTTATTCGCAGCGGATAAAGCCAGTTTATTATAGGTATTAAATGCATTGTAAAATCTTGTGCTGTCTAGCCGAGGAATTCTTGCAGACTTTTATTTTGATTGAAATGGATCGAACTTTACAATTGTTTTGTAGGATGATTTATGAAGTGATGCCATCACCACCAAAACAATGAAAATAAAAATAATTATTCGCTAATGCGTTGTTATCTACTATTCACTGTAGTAATATTTTTTCAGTAAAGTAATATTATGCGATAAGCTGTATGTATTTTAGTTTTTATGATGAATAATTTAATGTGAAGTCTCAATTGAATTAAGAATATGTATTCACCATAAATTATTCTTCATTATAGTCATTCTATAGTTTCATGTGGCAAAAATTGTTTTATTCGTTTGTCTTTCGTTCTACATGTTTTTTGGGGTGGTAGATCCGAATTTTAGCTTGCACACCTCGAAAATGTTAAGCCTTTTGAGGAAATCGCGAAAAATGCGAAAAAATTGTTTTTTCAGTTTTTTGCTCATAACTCAAAAACTATGTATATTTAAGCTCAAATACAAAATAAACCACATTAAAACTATTTCCTTTAAAATATGTCTAATAACTAATAGCATTCCGGTTTCGGCGCTAGCCAGTGTTGAATATTAGCGTATATGGGGTGTAGCGCTAAGCCAAAACAACCCGCTCATTTCTCGTGGCGATCTTCATTTAAATTTTGACTTAATACCTATTTAATTACATTAATTCCCGACATAAGCTAATTCATTTCCTATAAATGTAATTAATTTTCAAAGTTAATTTAATTAATTTTGTAATACACCCAATATCTAAAAAGTTTCTTATGGGTAATTCATCATGAAGTGCAGCATGACGAATAAAAAAGATTAATATCGAATAATCATATAATACAACTAAGAAGACTAGAGATTAAGGAGACATAGCTCCTCGAAAAATCAGTGGTGGGGGTGGCACGAAAAACGTCGGCAATATGGCAGTCTCGCGTAGAAGCGCGCGGGATCTGCGCATGCCGTTTATCCTCGTCTATCATGATTTCTCTTTCACGCTATCAAAATGTCGGGTTCCATTGAGCCACGATCAGGGCTTTTGCTGGAAGAATTCGCAACGCAACAATATCTCGATGCTTTTGACATATTCAACACAAAACTGGAAACGCTCAAAACACAGCAAACAAAAATAACCTCGCTCGGTTCTACGCCATGATGAAGCACACCACGTGATCACAGTGCGGACGCTTTTCGTGCTATCCCCACCACTCGAGTTATGTCTCCTGTTCTCCAGTCTTCTTGAATACAACAAATATAATACAAATATGACCACAGACCTTGGCAGAGGAAGATCTGGGATGCTTTTCAGGCAGGGATCTTTCTCAGATATTCAGACTTCTATCTTCTTCTCAGATGCGATTCATCTGTAACAGATTTATATGTTGTGGTCGTCAGTAAAGCAATGTGTAGAACTTCATCTTTAGGTACGTAGGTCGATGACACTCATTACATTTTTTTATGAGTCCTAAACATTCTTTCTCACGTGATCCATCCTTACAACATAGACAGCATTGCACTTAGATGCAAAGAAGTGTAAATGAACTCAATTCGTGGGTCTGACCCCCTTTAATACGTTTGATAGAGGCAGCAATCAAATTTTCATTCGACTTATGAGATTTTCTTGAATAAAACGACTTTACCATTTCTTCTCTTACTAAAGGATCTTTCAATAGAGACGCTCGGAATTTATTAGGTTATAGAAGCCATGTTGCTAAAGCAACATCTATTGTAAATTGTCTGTAGTGTATGGAAAATCGCCATGGAAGGTTATATAGCGTTCAAATTTATGTGCAAATCATCACTTTTTCTTTTCAAAATCAGTGACTCGTTAGAGAAACGTTCCTCGCATTACGTGACTTTTATCGTCGCAACAACCGTTCTACCGAGTAGACTATTCGACGTTTGGTGACCAAATTTAAGTCAACTGGTTTGAGAAACAATCAACGAACACTCGTACGTCACCGAAACGCAAGGTCTAGTGAAAGCATGGCTTTTGTGCATGAGAGTGTACGGGAAAACACGAGGCAGTCAATTTCTCGTCGTTTACAAGAACTTGGCATTTCTGCAGCTTCAACTTGGGCGAATTTTGCGTCGGAGCTTGGGTCTGCATCTGTATAAAATCTAACTGACCCAAAAACTTAATGTAGACGACCATAGACAACGCCGTGTGTTCGCTGATTGGGCTCTGCAGCAGTTGGAAGTTGACACAAATGTCGCCAAAAAAAAAAAATCATCTTTAGTGACGAGGCCTATTTTTGGATGAATGGATATGTGAACAAGCAAAATTGTTGGGTTCGGGACGATATCAATCCACACGAGGTACACTAGTACCAAATGCATCCCGAGAAAATCACTGTTTGGTGCGGATTCTGGTCTGGTGGAATCATCGGTCCATACTTCTTCAAAAACGAAACTGACATTGTCATAACCGTCAACGGCGGGCGCTACAGATCGATGATAAGAAACATTCCTGATAGGCCTAAACAGGATGATATGGATGCCGACGACATGTAGTTCCAAAGGACGGCGTTACGTGCCACACAGTGCATGCCGCATGCAGCGATGGACATTCTGCACGAGCGATTTAAGGGCATGGTTATCTAGCGTTGCGACGACGTGAACTGGCCACCGAGATCATGCTATTTAACACCTTTAGACTTTTTCCCTTGAAACGATAGCCCTTAAACTTGCTGCCCCTTAAACCTGCTGCTCCTTAAACCTGCCCCCCCCCCCCCTTAAAACAGCGATTTAAGATATTAAATCTCAGATTTATGCAAATGAACCGCAAACAATTGATGCCCTCACAATCAACACCAGATTTATGCAACACGCACACAGCAAATTCAGTCAGATATATGCAACAAAGTCATCGAAAATTGGACCCCCCGAATTCGTGCCACCAAGCAAAATCGCGACGCACATTATATTCCATACTTAATGCCACAAAATATTCTTTGATATATAAGTAAAAATTGAGTGCATGCACACTTGTTTTATTTACGTTTAAAAATCGAGCGTCCTTATTGAAAGACCTTTTAGCTTCAGCGAACAACTGTACCTCCCTTTCCTTCACCACCGTCGTCGGTGTTATCTGCTAACGCTTCATCAGAAATACCACACTCTCGATCCGACATAATTACATATATTAATGAAGACGGTACGAACACTTGATATGTCAACACTTGCGATTAGAAGCACATTGAGGAAAGCAGTAGTCGAAAATAACTTGCGTGCAATGAAGGGAGTTTCGGATAAAGTGCGGTGGGAATGGGTCCTGATGTCTGGACAAAAGAAGGAATGTGAAGGCCGTGAAGATTTAGTGGAAGCTGGTGAAACTAGTCCAGCCCTTTGACTGGTCCTCTGACAAAAAATTCAGATAGATGACAGGAATCTTACCTACTCATTAAACTGTCTTATTAAATGCTTACGTTGCATATTAATTTAATTACATAATTAATCATATTCGAAATGGATACTGTGAAAATGAAAATCGCCACGATAATATTCAAGACTCGCTGGCGGCGAACCCGATCGGCTGATGAATGGAACGTGCGATTTATAATTTGTAGTATATTTAATTGAGTTCACATTTGTACATAACACTTTTCGTCAAAAGTAAGTTTTCGTTAAAAGTGAAACCTAAACAAAAAGCGATTTCTGGCCGATTTTGGATTTTTGATCAAACTTCAACACATTCTAGCGCCTAAACCGTTTATCTGGGGGAAAATTATTCTGGACATATTTTACAGGAAATTTAACGTTATCTATTTTCGTATAGAACTATTTTACCTTAAATGTACGTAGTTTTCAAGTAATGAGCGAAAAACTAAAAAAAAAAACAATTGTTTCTGGGTTTCATCAAAACACTCAGCTGTTTCGTGATGGCAGAGTTCAAATTCAGATTCAGCACGCCAATAAAATATAGAACGAAAGAGCTCCACCGAAACGGACTACACCATTTTTTTACTTTTCCGCAGTCCACTGTACGCGGAAAAGTAATGTAATCGTGCAAACAAAAACCTTTTTCTAAGGTTTATTTTTCGTTTTTCGGCCCAAAAACAAAAAAAATGGGTTTTAAACCACTTTGTGTGTGTGTCGTCGTTGTCGTCGGCATTTATTCTTATTAGCACGATAACTCAACTAAATCGGGTCGGATCGATCGAGTTTTTACTAATTCTGATCGGGGACGTCTCCCAGACGACACCTATTGATTTTGAGGTGGATAGGACACACCCCACCCTGTCCATCGGTCATGAGAGAAGAGGACACACCTCACAATGTCCATGGGTCATGAGAAAGCACGATGGTGGACTATTTGAGAAAAATTTAAAAAAGTAAAACTGTCGCATAAAACAGATATTCTGCATTTATGTGTTGGTTTATTTTTTATCGACAATTCAATTTCGAGATAGAGATGTTCTACGTGCACAAAAGTCCGTTTTAAGGTTTTAAAACTGTTTATTTCCCACGAAATTCCCTTTTATGTCCCCTAGTAGCTGAACTATTAAATATATGCATTTATAGAAACGGTTGTTTATTTTTTGTGTTTTTTTATATTTAGTATATTTTACATTGTTACATACATTTACATTAGTATATTTTACATTCGATAATAACACATTTGTGTTATTATCGAATTTAGAGTAAGTAACGATACATGCTTTATCATCATTATTTCAGGGGCGGCTCATGGTGGGAAAAGTTTGGTGAAAATATATTGAAAAGGGACTCCGCTGCATAGACATGGAATATTACGTTATACGAAATATTCACGAATAATTTTAAATATCGATTATACAGCCTTAATATTATCAAGCTTGTAATATATTGATTTCCTAAAATATGTAATTTACAAGCAATCGAAACATTATGTTTGCATTAAAATTATCGTTTATGGTTCATGACAATATTTTAAGGTCACTGTAGCCCCATTTTGGCTACATTTCTTCGTCTGAGAATGACAACAAACATCTGTACAATTAACACTCGTAACAAAACGATAAATTGTTTGCTAATATGTTGTTATCTACACATTGTAGTCATCTTTTTTGCAATACATTAACATATATTTGATACGTAGATTCACTGTATGTAGTTTTTTTCCAATGACACAAAATTAATTACACAAAATAGATAAAATTAACGCATCAGTGAAACTTCACATTATTACTTTTATTTTTTCGAAGTTTTAAATCATAGTTCTTACCTGATATTATAATTAAATGATTTCAACTAATTTTTAACAGATTAGAATAGTACCTACTATCGAGAAAAAAAAACATAAATAAGTAATAGAAAGACATAATGTTAAATGCAAAATATGGTTTGAATTCAGTAGCTTCTAGATCCTCCTGTAGCCCTTATCACTTCTTCCATTCGTCCAGGGGTGCTATTGATCAAGTGGTGAATGGTTTTTTGAGGAATAATCTCTCACTGGACAAGGATGACTTGTTCGAGTTCCCTAAGGGTCATAGTGGCAGGTATGTTGCTCCTAACTGATCGTTTTAGAGCATCCCGTAGATGCTCTGTGGAGTTCATATTTGGGTTTCTTGGTGGCCACTCCATAGTTGGAATAATCACAAATCGAAGATAGTTCAGTACCTCTCTAGCAACGTGCGTCCGAACGTTATCCTGCATAAAAATGAAATTGTCCCCGACAAACGGGATAAATGATGGGATATTTTCTATGTAGAAATGTGCATTCAAGGGTTTCTCCAAATAGGAACCAATTCCGTGTAACCATTGAAATTTCTCCTCAGAATATTATTGATCCACCAAAAAATAGGATTTTCGAAGAAATATTGCAGGCAGCAAACCTCTCTCCTAGTCTCCGCCGGAATCGTTGATGTTCATCTAGTGAATTAAGACTAATTCTTGTTTCGTCTCGTACAAATGTCGCTTCCAGTCGTCAGTGGTCCAATTGACGCGTTTTCTTTCAAAACGCAGTCAAATAACTATATTTTGTAGTGAGTAGTGGTGCAATAAATAACTGGTCTTCTACTATCCAATCCTCCTTCATTAAACCTTCTCCTGACCGTTCGTCCAGAAATTGCTACATTTAGAGCTGCTACTTAGCTCTAAACTGGTAGAATGTCTGTTTCTTAAAGCAACTTTTGCATAAAATATTGTTCATCTCTTGCATCCGTAGACTTCTTACGATCTTGTTTGGAGGTTCTACAATAACTTCCAAGTTAATTGAAACGTTTAACTAATTCTTGAATGTCTAACTCCTAAAAAATTAGCAATATGTCATTCACTAGGTTCCTCGTTAACCAGAATTAAAACTTCGGAAAATTAGAAGAAATAATGAAGAGCTTTGCTAATGCGTTAATATTGTCCAGGACTGTATATAGTATTAATGGAAATAGTTGTTTATTTTTTATATTTCGTAAATTATAGTTGAGCAGTTGAGGTAGTATCAAGTTTATGACAAATATCGACGTATCACATTTCGTTAGACATCACCATTCCGGGAGCGGCTCGAAGTAGAAATACTTGGTGAAGGGTGTGAAAAAGATACTTCTCTACTTATTGTTAGTCAGCAGAATATTTCGTTATACGATGTCTTCACAGAATAACTTCGATATCGATTTTACAACTTTAATCATAAGACTTGCAATATTTACCTCTTATGAAACTTGGCTCGTAACAAGATTTTGGCATTAAAATGTGCCATAATTCTATTTTGAGCTATTCAACATTAGTTTGATATTTTAAAACGTAACGTAAATGAATATTAACATTTTATAATGAAATTCACGAAGCACGTACCCTTCGAGTCCGCACAACGGACTGTTCATTCTGCAAATTAACAGCGCAAGCCTTTTACAGTTTCGAGTCTGATTGGCTTGAGGTAAATGGGAAGCTGTCTTAAGATACTACAAATATTGTGCTCCTTTTACTCACGGGTGAGACAGCTATATTTAAAGTCCCGTCGCTTGCTATACCAGATTGTATTAGTGTGGTATTTTATCGATAACATATTAAAATATTATATAATACATCATAGTTATTGATATTAGAATGACGATTATTTTTTAGCTTTCTCTGTTCTTATTGGTAAAGCATTGCCCACCTTGACGAGTCGCCACTGGAACGAAATTTGATTATAGCGCATAAAAAAACACAACACCAGTTGCCTTATATAGCGAGCAGATAGGTTGACAATGAATTAACGATTCTTGATGAACATTTTAGAGTGCTATGTATATTTTACCACATTAACAATGGATTAGATATTCAATAGATCTTGTGAGATTTTTCTCATTTGAATCAGTCGTTGTGAGAATGTTTAATGTGTTGAGTAATAATACCATTTAATTGTAATCTACAATTTTTTTTTTTCGAAGTATAGTATATGAGCTACTTAATTATCATCTCAAATTTAATTGCGCCTTAATTATTAAAATAAATATTCAGTTTCATAAATTTATCAGAATCCTAGATATATTAAAAATAATTGAGTTCATTTCCTTGTTTCAAAGCCTTGTCCAAATGTCATCACCGTTCAGATAAGCATTTATTGCACAATCGTATATTTTAAAGTGTATTAATAATGAATAAATACGTAAATCTACATTAGGACTATTAATAACTGTAGTGCATTTGTAATAGATCATAGAAACAAATAAGAATATAGAGCTAAGTTGGTTTTATGTATACTATATGTAGTCCATAATTACAGGATCAATTTATTTTCTATGTAATTGACGATTTTTAAATTAAATCCCAAAATACGTTAATTATAAAATGACATTTGAACAGAGATTTATGCTTCCTTCTTCAGTCTCATTGAGGCGACAAGGTAGAATTTACCCTTCTAGATTTTTAAATAGCATGAATATGCGTATATTCCATTATTTGAAAGGGTTTTTATTTTTATTTTCAATAATACTGGATCTTTTGAATGTATATTATTTTAGTGAAAATATTACATGTTTATTGTAAACAAAGTTTTAAAATGAATATTTAAATCAAGTGTTTAATGAAACTGGAAGGCGGGTAGTTCCTGACTGTAATAGTAGTATTATTAAAATTCTTTTAAATTTCCTAAAATACATTTTTTCTTTTAAAAACCATAAGTAACATATGTCGTGTGCCGGGATAATTTGATTGATGTCTTTCGTTAACTTAAATGTTTCATCTAACTTTAATTATTTAGATTCTTGAAACTTATTAGATATGTGATCAGATTTGCGTAGATTAAAACAATATTTTATATAAGGATTTTATATATTTTTGGTAGATTTTATTTATCTTTATATATTAATGAAGGTTAGTACACAGCGTTGTAATAATTATTAAGGGAATATAAAATTCACGAGGAAAAGAATCACGAAATTTAAACTTCACATGTATCGTTAAAATATATTTATGCACGTATAGCAGCTTAAGTTTAACTTATGATTTTTGTACTAAATGGCTAACATGTTACGAAAATCTACAGAAGGACCTAAATTTTTACTATATTAGACTCAGAAAAGACTTTCTCTATGATGTCCAAAAATTAATGCTGTGGTTTTAAATTAATCTAAATTATGAGCTTTAGATAGTTTAGATATTCGTTGCCAATCTGAGTTCATTCTTGGAGCTGATTCTAAAAGTAAATCATGATTAAAAGAAAAGTAAAGTTAGGTATCATCAGATATTGATTGAAAAAGATTAACGACTGCGTTAAATTGAAAATTTAAGTCAAAATCGTAAATTGACTAGTGTAGAGGCCCTAATATGCTCCCTTGAGGTACTCCTTGTTTAAGTAGTCTGAAAGATGAGAAATTTTTAGATATTTTCTCTTTGGTACCTACCTACATGTGAATAATTATAAAAAATAACCCAGCGTTTTCGCTGAACCCAAAATATTTAAGTTTCTTGCAAAGATGGTAATGAGTATCAAATATCTTATTAAACCAAGTAAAATCAAGCCAGTATCAAGATTGTTGTCACTAACTACAAAAGATTGTCCATTATTTGAAGTAGGACCGGGCCGTCGAAGCACTAAAGTTAGGTGTAAATCCAGATTGTGTTGGTGGTATTTTTCTTTTTTTTTTTCAGAAATTCGTTAATTTGGTTAGCACTTTTTTTTTTTCAGAAATCTTAAAAATAATAAAGTAACTTCAGTTGAATTAATAGTTTTTTAACTGTAATTATTATGTTTACGTATTTCTAGGCTTTTGGGAAACAGACAATTTTAAGACTTATTTAATATGAAAGTTAGGACTTCAGTAAACGCTGGAAGTAATAATTTCATAATTTTTGGCCAATGTTGGCAGGCCCAATTGCGTTTGTTTTTATTGACCAAAATATCTTTTTTCCTTCGTCGGTAACTTCTAGAAATAATAACTTGTTATTTTCATGTATTTCACTAGAATTATATGTCGGTGAGAAATTATCAATGTAACATAGTTGTAGTGATATACTCGTATTATAACACATGATTAGTAACTAGACTCATAAGTTCACACAGATGTAATAAACTAAAAAATATTGTGTTGAATATAATAAAATAATTTTTACACTTAATATATAAATAAATTTCACACTAAATTTAATACCTTAGTTAGATTTGATAAATATTTGGTAAATAGGGAAAATCATTTTAAAGTTTTGATGATCTAAGGTTTACATACATTTTTAAATTGAAAATACTTTTCCTGGGAAATAATACACAAGAATATCTATACCTATTACTAAATATATAATTAAAACACCTTTCAAATCAAGTATTACACGCGTTTTCGTTTCATTTAAAGAAATTTCAAGTAGCAAATATAAACTTTTTGTAAATTATATAATTTAGAATAGTGTTTCAGGGTTTTACTTAAAAAAAAAAAAGTGGTAAATTACATAGAAAATTAAATTATGTAACATTTTCTTCTCGATACCGTTAAAGTACCTGTTTTCTCCCTGTACCGATAAAGTAACTTGAATTTGCATAGTGCAAGTTCAAGTTATCATGTTCTCGTCTTATATATTAGTAAGCATACGTATATCCGTATATCAAACTACCTAGTTCCAAGAACGTCGATCTGCAAAAATGAGATTAACTTCTTGAATTATTTTCTTACTATTTGAAATTTTATATGAAACACATGCTGGTAAATCTCTTTTCCCACGAAAATATTATATTTACTAAAGATTTTAGAAAGCATTCAGTTTCTGCAGGAAACTAAAGATGATACAAGTTATAGTACTGACACAAGTTATAGTGTCGGATCGATCGGGTTTTGACTGATTCTGATCGGGGACGTCTCCCAGACAACATATATTGATTTTGAGGTGGATTAGATACACCCCACCCTGTCCATGAATCATGAGAAAGCACGATGGTGGACTATTTGAGAAATTTTTTTTGTTAGCACGATAACTCAACTATAGCGTGTCGGATCGATCGAGTTTTTACTGATTCTGATCGGGGACGTCTCCCAGACGACAGCTATTAATTTTGAGGTGGATAGAACACACTCTATCATGTTCATGGGTCATGAGAAAGCATAATGGTGGACTATTTGAGAAATGTTTTTGTTAGCACGATAACTCAATTAAATCGTGTCGGATCGATGGTGGATTATTTAAAATTGAAAAAAGTAAAACTGTCGCATAAAACACATATTCTGCTTATTTTTTCTCGGCCACTTTCTTCAGTTTCGAGATAGAGATGTTCTACGTGCAGAAAAGTCCGTTTTAAGGTTTTAAAACTGTTTATTTTATTACAATGTAGGGAATATAAAAATGCGTGCAATACAAACGAGCTACCAAATACATTAATGGATGTGTAATAGACAATAGGAATATACACACAGACAACAGGAATAACAACACACATACAGACAACAGGAATAACAACACACATACAGGCAATAGGAATAACGACACACACACAGACAACAATTTTTAAACCTCTTTTTTTTTGTTTTTAAGCCGAAAGACGAAAAATAAGCGCTAGACAAATACTTTTTTCGATTTTTCTTTACACGATTACATTACTTTTCCGGTCTGGTATAGTGCGGAAAAGTAAAAATTACAATAACAAATTTTCAGCAATCTTTTCGCTTGAATCAATAAATAACTGGGAAAGTTTTAATGAACTCAAAAGTTTAATGGAGGTATACCTAATGCAATATAGTATCTTATTAACTTTACTTTTATACTAATGTTTTTTGTAACAGTGAGTAAGCGCTATGATGAAGTAGGTTAACCAGGAAATATTTTTTGTCGCATGAGATTTTTTTATATGCGACAAGATTAATACCTACCATAAAAAATTGAACAATCATTATATTATATCATCGAGGATTACATAACATATTTAACAGGATTTAAATAATGCGTAAATTAATATGCTCTGCCTACAGTGAAAAACATATTGGTCTATTAAAAGAACCAAAGTTAACACCCATAAACTGTAACAATAACAAAACTTACTGCTAACATTTACAAACATTTCCCTTAATACCGTAATAAAAACACGGAAACATGTAGTAGCGTTTTTGATCCGCGTACATAAAACTGTCAGCGAGTGCGTGATTTCTTAAAAACAAAAAATGTCGTTGAACCCATGCCTGCAATCAAGGAATTTTAATTGCCCGACAGGTTCAGGTGTAACAAAATTATCTTGTTGCAAATGTAGATACGTTTTCGAATTCCTAAAATAAATCGCTTGACAGATATTCCACGAAAAAATAAAACCCCGTGCAGCGGTGCAATTTATCTATAACCACGACCTTGCCGATATGAAACCATGACCAAGATTCCTTTATTTTTTCTGAAAATTGAACTGTATTACTGTAAGTAATGTTCGATTCAGACTAATATTATTGCTTTTTTTTATTTCGGTTGAGATTGAATGAAGCAATTTTAATGAAAGACAATTGTTTTAACTGTCCATCAAAAAAACAACAACAAAAAATAAGAGAAAGAAATCAAGTGATGAAATAAAAATACATTAATTACCAAATTTGAACAAAATTGAGTATTTTCAATGTTGCAGTTTATGCAAAGTCCCGGAACTTATCGATATTTTGTTTAATCCTGTATGTATAGGGTGTCCCAGCGAGAGGTAGCCGATTATGTTTGTAATTATTGGGCAAATAAATAACATTTCTACAATAATTTTGGGTTCAATTGTTTATTTAAATTATGCCATTAGACATGGAATACAATATCTTATAGGTGGCCGCCTCTGCTTCTCTGGCAACAGTGGATTATTTTGATGAAGTTTTCATCACATCGCGGCATAGCTGTGGCCCTATGTCCGCAATACCTTCGCTAATGTTGTTTTTCAGCTGTTTGATCATGACGGGATTATTGGCATAGACTTTTCCTTTAACATAGCCCCACAAGTAAAATCTAATGGAGTCTTGAACGCTTAGCAGGTGCATCACGACGACCCGTAATTGCACGTAATTTTCTTTCAGTGCCCACAATTGAACCATGACTTTCGTAGTACGCTTTGACAATAAGTATGCGATGCTGAACAGTATAGCGCTCCATTTTGTAATGGCATACTCTCCACATAATAACTACGAAACATCAACTTCCAAAACTTGCCGCAAGAGTAATGGCGGCAATTTTAAATCGGCTACCTCTCACTGGGACATCCGTTATGTGCCAAAAAATTATGACTCTTTTTTTTAATAGACCACAAAAAGAATCGAATATAAAAATATTCACTAAAGAATATAGACATTAGTCAAAAGATTAAAGGTACCTTTGATAAATCGAAATTTAACTTAAGAAATACGATTTAGAGGAACTGGATGAGTACTTAGGTCAATTTTCCGACGCGGAGTTATAAAAGTTCAGCTCCACGACGCTGCTCCACGACCACTACATAGATGGACGACCGATCATATTCTTCTATAGAGGGGGTTGGGATAATATCATTCGTACTGTTGTCCGGTGTTGGGGTGTCAGTGTATGCTTGGGTTCGAGTCCTAACGGAGGGAGTTTGGCATCTCTTCCTAAAGATTTTAGTACACGTTAGAGTTGTTTTGCCAGATCTCTGACATCAGAGCTGCCAGAGTTCTGTCATCGGCGTTTACACGTAGACAAAAAACTGGTACACGTAGATAAAAACGTTTTAGATCTTCTTAAACAACAGAAAACCCTACTTTTCATTTAAATTCTATATTCGTTCAATTCTTTGTCCATATATTCATGCCAGCTTTAATAAAAATTGCTTTAAAAATACAAGAAAAGACAATTGCAGGACATTGTTATATTTGTATATACAATGAGCACGTAAAGATTGTAGCAAATGTGGTTATCGAATAATTAAAAAAAAATATATATATATATATATATATATATATATATATATATATATATATATATATATATATATATATATATATATATATATACTCTACTTGTTTGAGCAATTTTTGTTGAAGTTAGCATGAATATATAGACAAAGAATTGAACGAATAAAAAAGAATTTTTAATGAAAAGTAAGATTTTCTGTTGTTTAAGAACATCAAATACATTTTTGTATTATTTTTTATTTTCTTAACTTGATTTTCTGATGGGCATTTTTTGGTACACGATATATATTTTTTTACGTTAAAGGAGTTATGATGTCATTGACAGTTTGTTTATATAACAATATCCTTATCCGATGAGAGCACATTTGTTTACGTATGATGCAACATCATGAATGTGTTATGAAAAATAACAATTAATACAAACCCATGTCATTAGCTTAAATGTTCAAATTATCTGCCATTCACCTCTTGGAAAGTACAAGTCGAAACTAACATTCTTGCAAAACGTTGTTTAGCGTTTCAGCGTTAATTAGTCTTATTTCGTAGTTTATTTCGGATTTTGTCTACCTTCATAATGCTTCGATAGTATATGGTCTGTTGAGATATAAATATCTTGGAGCTAAGGTAACCATACAAGATGGTTCAGCTGACTTTGATCCGGAAATAACTCAATAAGTCATTTTCTATCAATTCACTTATTGGGAAAGACGATGTAAAAGGAGATGATTATTTTATACATTTTTAATCTCTGCTGATTATGCCAACTGGGTTCGTGAAACACGCGTCGTGTAACTTTTCAGTATCCGTGGAAAACTGGTCTCCTGTTTTTATTACTTCATCCCTGTTCCAAAGATTGCTGTATTGACTATTAAAATATAAAGATCCTATTATGTATCAATCTGGATACATTTAAATTTATAAATTTGAACCAGCTGATATAAAAACAATACTTACTGCTTTATGATTCCCTAGCATAAATAATTTTAAATGGTTATGCAAATTTCAAAAATTTTCAAAAAATCCAAATATCTCAAAGTTTGTAATTTTTCTATACGAGTATATTAGCAAAAATAATTCAGATAAACACTACAGTATTTAAGATAATAATAATAATATAGCATTCCATTTAAAATAACAAAATTTACGACAAATTTCAATATAAACCCCTTGAACCAAATATCCTAAAATTTTTATGAGAAATGAAGTCATATTATGATAATGTGGTGTAGATAGCACTGGGGCACAGTGTTTCAGCAGAACGGAAGTCGATTGTATATCATTCTAGTGCAAGAGTACCAACTAATAAAACAAATAAAAAATATGAAATATATTTAAAACTATATATTTTTTATTAGCAACTACTTAAAAATAATAAATGAAATATAACTATCTGTTACAAACATAAATTAACCAAAACATAATATATAAAACGTTTTCGGTACGATTTTCTGCAGTGTTTTTAGGCAGGGTAATCCTTTTGTATGGTCCAGCAGTAGTCTACCATCATATAGCTTCCATTGGATTCGGTACCTTTCTTTCATTGTCCTGATATCCTGATGGAACATCCCTCCTGGTTCCTCACTATAAGCGTCCAAGTTCTCAGGGAATCTGTCCAAGCCATGGAAAAAATGTACTTTATGCTGATATTAGCTCATAGGAGTTCCAATTTTCAGAATAACCTGATGCTTTGTGGTGCCCCAGAAATTTTTTTACGGATAATACAAAGCTTAGCCACGCTTCGGATTTTACCTGAATCATGTGGTTGGTAAAATTGGTGTCTTTTATAAGGGTAGGAATTTGTGGCCCATCAAAGATACCTGCTTTTAATTTATCCATATTGACGCCGGGAAAGCGTTTACCTATATACCAGGTATGTAAATATGAAACAGGAATTTTTTATATTTTCTATACAACACGTTTATTGTATGAAAATGATAAAAAGTATTTTATTCGAAGTATTGCCCATTGCTAGCTATACATTTTTCCTATATCTCTGACAATTTATGGATTCCATGTCAAAAAAGTTCTTGCTCTTTTGAGGCAAACCAGTCATCGAGCCATTTTCGGACATTTTCGTAAGAAGTGAAATCCTGCTCAGCAAGTGCGTGTCCCATCGATGCAAATAAATAGTAATTGGGCGAAGCCAAGCCTGGTAAGTAAGCCGCATGCGAAAGTATTTCCCAACTAAACACCGCATTCGCTTCCTTGACCGGTTTTGCTGTATGTGATGGCGTATTATCATGAAGTAAAATCACTTTGGGTTGCCTTTTTTGATATTTTGGTCGTTTTTCACGCAAAACTTAATTCAAATCGATCATCCGTAGCGTTCAGTATTAACGGTTTGGCCAGGTTTCCGCAGCTCATAGTAGATCACACCCTTCTGAACCCACCAAACACAGAGCATTGTCTTCCGTCCATAGCGATTTGGCCTTGCAGTCGATGGTTCGCCTGGAGTTACCCATGATCTTTTACGCTTAGGATTCTCGAAATATATCCACTTTTCATCGCCAGTCACAATTCGATGGAGAAATGATTTTCTTTTGTACCTAGCTAGCAGCATTTTGCAAATGGTTTTTCGCTTTTCCTGCTGTTTTTCATTCAGTTCATGTGGAACCCATTTTACCATCTTCTGAATCTTTCCCGTGGCTTTCAAACGTATGGAGGCGGCTTCTCGTGTCACATTTAATTGATCCGCGAGTTCTTGTTGCGTTTAAGCGTTATTTTCATCCAACAATGCTTACAATTCGCTATTTTTAAATGTTTTCTGTGGTCTTCCACGATCTTCGCTTCTCACGTCAAAATTGTCAATTTTGAATTTTTTAAACCACTCAAATCACTGAGATTTACCAAGGGTATGCTCACCGTAGGCTTCGACAAGCATTCGATGCGATTCTGCAGCAGCTTTCTTCAAATGGTAACAGAAAATCAATACTGTCCGCAAATCGTAGTTTCCAGGCACAAAATTCGACATGTTCAAAGCTATTAAAAATGATCTTGTTGTATGAAACATGTATTGTTGCAAGATAAAAACCTTTATCAGATGACAAAACAAAAAAATGGCGCCAATGACGCGGTATGACCGGTATGACGGTTACTACATTAGCAGCTAGGCCACCTATAGGCAAATTCCGGTTTCATATCTACATACCTGGTATTTAACACAATCGCCAGTCTTATCCAAAGCTTTGGTGAACTGTGTTATTCGCCCAAGCTTAATGTGAAGAGGTGAAAAAATGATACCCTTGACTTATCAATGGTACATTAACGATATAACTCAGCTGATGCGTGAGACTGCGACAAGTAAATACATTATCATAAATACA
Organism: Rosalia funebris; assembly: GCA_037954035.1. Classification (NCBI taxonomy): domain Eukaryota; kingdom Metazoa; phylum Arthropoda; class Insecta; order Coleoptera; family Cerambycidae; genus Rosalia; species Rosalia funebris. The sequence continues at coordinate 28,188,928 of JAZFAV010000020.1, read as the reverse complement.
ATACCGTAAATACAATATGTTAGAATAGAATAATAATACAATCGAAGAGTAAATTTCAAAAAGATGTATTACTATTGTCATATAGTTTATCTCTGGAATCAAAGTCAATCTAATTAAAGTAACTACACTTCCTGTTTGGGTAACTGAAGTGTATACGAAAACTACTATAAAAGTTCATGCCGCAGAAAACCGGATTTTTTTTTGTTTTCCAATGGAATTGTCTACACTATTATAAATTATAATTGGGAAAATTAAAATGTTATCATGAACGTCATAATATGTAGCTATACGGGAATAGATTGGCCCCTTTTAATATCCAGAATGAATATTTAAACATTTTATTGCTTGTTAACCAATAGAGCTGTTAATTAGTCACGTGATTCCATGAAGAGCTGTTACATAGAGAAATCGTGATTACGTAAAAATATGCATACTCCACAATTTTCCACGGTTGAATTTGTTTTAAACGCCTTGAGTACATAATAAGGTGAAATTATTTCGGTACAGTGTACTTTACCCAACAATGCATTTAAGTCTATTTTCTAATCTATTAACTTAAGTACTTTGTCTGTTAACTTTCTAAATCTTATGTTCCCACATTACCAAACAAGAATTTTTAACTTCTCTATTCCTGTTACACGAAAAAAAAAGCATTACGCAAATTGTGAGGACGATGCGCTAGCTTAGAATAATAAATATTTTGTCTGTAAAATTAATTACAATATTATTATAATATCCGTTAATAACACCCAGCACGAAGTAAGAGTATACGAGGTGTGTAAATTAAGTAATGAGACTGATTTTATTCGGATAGAATTCGGATAGAAAGAAAAATATAGTTCAATATTGTCTCCCTCAAAATAACTTCCTTGGAAAATCACACAACGCTGGAGATGGTTGTTCCGATCCTCATAGCAGTGCTGGAACTCGGATGCTGAAATGGCATTTGGCTTGTTGGTTATAGCCGTTTGAGTGTTTTCGAGTGTCCCAAGATGACGTCCCTTGAGGTAATTTTTCAATCTCAGGAAGAGGAAAAAGTCACAAGGAGTCAAGTCGGGCGAATAAGAAGTCTGAGGAGCCACGGGAATGTTTTTTCTGGCCAAAAACTTATTTCACAACGGAAATGAGTAAAACAACTACTAAGTTTTATACCACTATATTTTCACAGAAACGTGACTGCAGTTTCGACAATTTTTATGTCATTTTCAAACGATGATTCAACTAAGAATAAAATACAAACATTCTGTTCCTGTAATATGTACTATCCAAATACAGAGACTAAGTGTTATGACAATAAACAGGTAGTTAAGGTTTACAAGAAAACGTGTTTTATAAATGGTGCAATCCCGACCATCAAATTGTGGGGATTTCCATGAATATTATTAAGAACTATTATACAGGGGGTTAATTAATTTGGGTAACAGTAAAAAGAGGAGAATATAGTATATCTACTTGATCATTTAACAAGCTAAAAGTATTACTATGGTTGTATTTATATATTTCTATTGCTTCTAACCAATTAAGTTTTAAACCTTTGGTGGCATAGTGTAGGATTTTCATATTCATATGCCATAACACTTAGTCTATGTATTTGGATAGTATATATTATAGGAACAGAATGTTTGTATTTTATTCTTAGTTGAATCATCGTTTGAAAATGTCATAAAAATTGTCGAAACTGCAGTCACGGTTCTGTGAAAATATATAAAACTTAGTAGTTGTTTTACTCATCTCCCGTTGTGAATTATGAACTACCACAGAGTAACGGCTTCCTCGATTAAAACCTTATTTATTGATTGTAACAAGGTTACATTGCTGTGTAACAAGGCGTATTATGGCGATGTAACACCCAGTTGTTCTTCATGTTTGGTCTCACACGCATGATCCTTTGTCGAAGTTTTTCAAGAACCTCTCGGTAAAATTGTTTATTAACCATTTGGTCTTGAAGCAGATACTCTGTAAACAATTCCCTGGCCATCGAAAAAGCAAATCAGCATGCATTTGATCTGCGGTTTGCTCATTGTTGCTTTTTTGGGCCTTGGAGAGGTTGAAGTGTGCCATTCCATGCTCTGGCGTTCCCGGTCATAGTCAAACACCCAAGACTCATCACCAATAATTACATGTTGCATAAAATAGGAATCATGCTCAATCGATTCTAAAAAGTTAAGGCATCTTTCACTCTAGATGTCCTTTTGGCCCTGCAAACGGGTTTTTTGGAACCATTTTTTCGCATTTTTCTCATCCTCAATTCACTGGTCAAAATCTGATGAATGGATGAGTTGAATTCAACTCTTAGGCTCGTTTCACTTTGACCCGGTAGTCGGGTGAACGACACCGGGTGCTTGATTGTTGAGTGAAAGATCGAATGAGATATTTCACATCAAGCCGGAAAATATCGTGCCCGGCAGTCGGGCAAAGGTCCACGGAGCCCGGTAGCTCCCTGCGAATTGGATGGCTCTCGTGGCATGCAAAGGAATCGGCCCGGCTGAGGGAATATTGAGAAAATGTAACCTTTCATATTATCTACCCGACAGCGTTGTTGACCGGCACTTGTTGAATGTACCCTACCAGTAATGTTTTGAGTGCCATCGTGAAGTTGATGATTTTATTAGTTTAATTTTTCAGTTTACATGCTCATTCGAAAATAATTGAAATACTTGTCCCCATCTTCTCTTAGTTCCTCATAAAGAATGCCCCCGCCTTGTTTCTTCTCATATTGATTGGATGAACCCACTGAATTATATTTCTTCTTCTCTTCTTTATTCCCCGATACAATATCATCCACGCTAATGACTGGTTACCCTCGCATGTCTAGAAAGAGACTGAAGGAACAAATGGTTGAATAATGCCGGACGTCTGTAGTTTGTATGTGAAAGACAGAATTCCCGGGTAGAAAAGGGGGCACACGACTGGCGGGTTAATGTGAAACGAGCCTTACCCGATTATTTAACTGACTGTCAACCGACGATGTGAACGCACAAGATCCCGGATTCTATCGACATTGTCATCGGTTCTTGAAGATAACGTTAAGAAGATGGTCTTGAAGATGGCCTTCCGCTGCGAGGTTCATCCTCAATCGACTCTCTTCCTTCTGAGAATGCCTTAAACCACCGAAGAACGCTGGCTCTTGACAAAGCACTGTGTCTGTAGGCCCGCTAAAGCTTTGCAAAAGTTTCCGTTTCTCTGTTCCTCTGTGCCCAAGTCTGAAACAAAATTGATGCCACTCATTTTTAGAACGCGCTATAAAAAACAGTTTCACGAAAAATCTCAGACAACCACATAATTCTAGCGAGTTCAAACTCGTACTGAAGACGTATCGCATGTTCACCTGCTGCCCCTCCAAGACAAGCGTCCCAAGCGTTACCAGATCGAACACTACGTGGCCAGTCTCATTACTTAATTTACACACCTCGTATTTCTTCCATTATATAATTTGTGAATTGCTAAACTATCCATCTCGTATGCGTTTTGTATAGGAGCTACTAAAATTGGCTATAAATCGAGTTTTTAAGGTATTTTTATCAAATGTGTAATTAATATTGTGACGAAATTAAACTTTCCTTTATTTTCGACCGAACGTGCATTTACAAGGCATTACATAATGGTTTTTGCATAAATAAACGCATTAATTTATCTATATCCTGCTAGACTTTTATAAATAACTTGGGATTAAAAACGTATAAAACACCGAAAATTCAATGCAAGGTTAAACATATAAATGTTTACATCATTCACCAGCGGGAGATATAAAAAAAGCAGCAAGAATTTAAATTCCTGTACAAGTGTTGAAAACAGTTAAAATTACTAAATGTTGCCTTTAAGAACCGTTATTTCATTTTGTACAGAGCATGAGCACATTTTTATTACGTAACAATTTAATAATTAGAAGAAGATAGTTATCACAATTTATTGAAATAATTGTAAAACATGTATATACTAAAAGTTTACCATATATGTATAGAATTGTTTTGAAGAAGAGAATTGCTCCAACTATAGTTTATGGCGCAATTTCAGAATTTTCAAAGACATGTTTTATCCGATTTTTTTCCAAGTTAAGGGTTATATTTATTTCGATTATATTTATTTATTTGTTTATTTAAAATACAGCTACCCAATAGAAACGAGACACTTCCTATTACAGGGTAGGAACACAATAGAAATGTTCTAAATACAATAAATTTAAGTTCTAAATATACAATTAATATGGAAACTAAGTGTATGTCTAAAACAATAGTTATATAAAGTACAATAATTACAGAAGCTATATATTCATAGAAAAAAGTACCATAATAAGAGGAGCAGAAACATCCTACATACATTGCAAATGCGTTACCAATATAGGTATTTTTCTATGTTAAACATTTTGTCGTAAAATTATTTTTAATGTTCGCATTGATACAGAAAAAAATGTCGATTTGATCTTGTACTAATGGCGATTGAAGTAAATTGCTACATGATGTTTAAAAACAATGTGTTTGCAAATCGCAATTGGTTTTGGGTACTTTTAACTTGATCTTTGACTAATATTAAGGAGCTATCAAAACAAGAATTAATAATCTTACACTAGGCATAAAAAGGATGTAAAAAAATCCTAAATTTTTAGATGGTTTTCAAAGGGTTGTGACTTGGAGAAAAAGACTCAGAATAATTTAAAAAACAAAGCAAATTGTAGCTCCAAGTTTCCAGTTTTCAGATTTTGAGTTAAAAATTATTTACCGTCATCAGTTTTTGAGTAATCATAAGAAAACCACCTGAAAAAGAAATTGCAAAGTGTTGCTTGCCTTTCAAGAGGTCCACCACGGACTTCAATACATTTTGTTCAGTGATTTCATCATAACGCTTTTTTAGAAAAGTTTATTCTCTTTAATTTGAGCGGTCTATAAGCCTTGTACGATAATTTTTCGCTGATATACCGTCGTTCAAAGCAAAAAGATCAGTTTTGGCTTTGGTAATTAATTACTCGGGAAATAATGATCATACAAGAAATTCAAGTAGGGTTTTAAAAACTGCGAAAATTTTTAATTGAAGAAGAGGTAAAAGATTGCGTATTTAAGGGTATTCGCGTAACGTGACATAACTTTGCAAATAATGAATAGACTAAGGATGTTGACTGTTTCTTTTTAACCTCAAAGTATCTCAAGGAATCCCTGAAAATTTCAAAGCGCTGCGATTTTTTTTTCATTGTGTTTGGAATGATTAAATTAGTCGTTTTTATTAAAAATCAATTTAAGAATGAATTTTTCATTTTTTATTCATTTTTTGAGGTTGAAAATGTTTTCTTAGCAATAATCCATATTTTTTTATCAAAATTTGTTATTTATTGTAAGAAAAAATGAAAAGAAAAATAAAAAAAGTCAAAACTGACTTTTTTGCTTTGAACGACGATAACTCGAAAAATCATCGTTTTTAGACCGCTCAAATTAAAGAGGATAAAATTATTTAAAAAAGTTTTATGATGATATCACTGAAAGAAATTATTAAAGTCCGTGGACCTTTTCTGAAAACTAGAATCTTGGAGCTTCAACTTACTTTTTTTTTAATTGCTCTACAACTATATTCCTCTTTAACTTCTAAAGCAGGCCAATTTATCAATTCTATCCTCACTTTTTTTAAATTATCATAAATAAATAATAGTTTTAATACACCTTTTAACATTTTGTACATGCATCTAAACCCGCATCTAAACGTCTGCGCTAAAAACTGTAAATATGAGATTTTATAATACCACATACATATATAACGTTCATGGGTTGTAAATAGAGAGAACATGCTAGCCATTAATGTGATTAAGACCTAAAATGGGAAAGGAGCTATGTGGTCTTCGAAAATTTTCATATGTCAATTCGTCACGATGTTCGGCTATAATAAGGGTTCTCAGTATTTTTCTTTTAATTTTTAATACAATTATTTTCCGGAACACAATACAATACAATAACATAAACATTTTCCGGAATAGTCATAAAATCCGATATAACTTCAATCCCATTAATCCAAATCAAATCAATAATCCAAAATAAATTGGCAAAGTATTTGATTATTTCTTGCAATTGAGTATTAAGCCCATTGTGTACACGTGACAATTTAGCAAAAGTGTAGTTATTTTTGTCGTTTAATTTTTCCACCTAAAATCGGAGAACTGGAGACAAATAGCTGTTATATAAGTACCTTATACCATGTGTCTGATTTAAAATAAAAACATCCCGATATTTAATAAACAGTTGGGAGATCTTTGTCCTCAGCGGTCCCAATATAAATGCACACATACTTTTAGCCTGTTATGTTTATATCATGTATGCAAAAATATAATATATTTGTCGATTATACAAAAATATATAAACATATATCGACCTTAGATATGAATAATTAAAAAATCCACATATGAGAAGAGTAGGTCGCGGCGAGCTTCAAAACACCATATCTTTCGTTGTATACAATCAAACTGCTCTTTCATAAAATAAATATTGGGGAATTATTTACAGTCGGTCTTCGTACTAATTCGCAATGAAAATGTGATTTTGTTGAAAATTGGAAATCAACCCCCAGCGTTAGCGCACTGTATCTCGAAAACTATTGGTCGAGCACAAAAAAGGAATAGTTTTCCACTCCCCCCCATCCCACCCCTCGAGCGGAACCCCAATGTCGCAAACATAGGTGTACCATAGGGAGGCCTATGTCTACCATCCTACCAAATTTCATTTCCGTCTGACCTTTTGCAAGCCAAAACCCCATTGCGTCAATTTTTGACTTTAAGTGTATCTAAAATGTTTTAAAAACATTTTTCTCACGTTTTTGTTTTATGTACAAAAATTTTGCAGCATGAGCAAGAAATTAGAGTATCTCGAAAACCGTTCGAAATATCTCAAACTTACAAGAGAGCAAAAATATTGCGAATATATCATGCTTTAAAAGTAGTGTATAGGCACACGTCAGTGGCGTACGACAAAAAAGTTATAGTGTTTGAAATCTTGCTCGGACCGACCTTAGAAAATGAACATCCAATATCACTGACCACGAAAATAATAGGATATATTAGTCTTGCTTCCGTACACAAGTTTACAAAACTTGAAAACTATATCTCCATCTTTTCATAAAATATTAATGAAAACAATAAAAATAGTTGAATTTCAACACCCTTGCATCTCCCTTAGGAAGCCAGGTAATAGGTATGTTATAGGAACTTCTTTACTTAGAATGAAATCTGAGAATGATCCCGAGGCGGGGCTCTAGTCACAGCCTTTAGAAAACGAATAAAAAGATAAATATCGAACAGTCTATCAATTTTGTGTAGAGTATTTAACCATTGCATATCTAATATTTAACCTTTGGCATTTTCTGTAACCCATTGTTAATTATTTATTATAATTAATTATTGCTTATAGGTTACGTCTATCAATTAGTGATATCTAAAAGTCGATAATGGTTATTTTCATTCCTAGTAGAAACCTTGTGTTATTTTTAAATGTAACATCCTAATATTTATTTCTATTCTCAGACATTTAATTAACAGTCTGGGCGTGAACTGTAAATATATGTATTATTATAGTTAGGTGGCATAGCAACAACGAACAGAATATGCAACTATTACATTTGCCATTTCGATATCCAACCGTTTGCTTTCACTTTGCAGAATTGCATTTAAGTATTCAAAGAACGTAGTGCAATATACGTTTATTTTATGACTGAATTGAATTCTCTAAATATATCAGTACAATGGCCACAGATATGAATGAATGGGTTGATATGTCTCATAATTCTTTCAACTTAATCTACCAGACATTTATCATTTAGACTTATTTACCTCGAATTGGCTTACATCTGCAAGGCATTCTACAGAAATTCAATGGTTTCCCAACAGCGGCTACCTCGGTTTTTATTATTCGTGATTTGTTTAGTTTTATTTTATAATACTTGAGCATTGTTCCGTAAAAATATATCTATAGATTAGTGTGAATTAATGATAAATGCTCTAGATAATCAATAAATAGTACACAGACTTAAAGAGGGAAATAGGGAGGGTTTGGATGACTCAAAAAATTTATTTTTTTGGGTCATCTAAATATTTTTATTCCAAAATTGTTAGTAAAACTATTCAAAAATATGTTCCTAAAGTTTGAAATACAAATTTCAATTCATTTTGATATTATGAGTGGTTAAATGAGCGTCTCTCGTTGAATTTGTTTTTTTTTACGTAGTATATGTGTTTAATTAATCTGTCATGATTACTTAAGAGATATGCTAACTGGGATAGATATGCAATATAATTGAATGGGTTTTTTTCACATTACAGTTTATGGCTTATTTATACCAATAGGCCTGCTATAGATATCAGACTTCTCATTTGATAACAAAGTCACTATCAGCTGGCTTCGTGAGAGGGGGTGGAAACTTAGACACAGGTCTATGGCCATCTCAGAATCATAAGCCTATTCTGGAAATTAGGAAAATTAAGTTACAAAAAAGAAATCCGAGGTACGAGTAATGTTATACTTTCAGATGATGGGTAGGGGGTTTGTTTCCAAGAGACTATAGGGTTCTAAAGTGTATTACGTTTGCTGAATCAGCCAGAGGATTTAGCCGGTTATGGAAGTTAGGCGCAAAATTAAATCCTAATGTAAATGGTGATATCAAAGTGAAACCAATTTATGAAACTATTCCTACAGCTATTATCTGAGGAAATAATACATCACCAAGAGTAATTAGACCTTTAAATATTCTAAAATAAAAAAATCTAAAAGAAAAATATTCTAAATATTGTTTGTACACACAAAGGGTTACGCGTAAAGAAAAATATACCGATGCTCAGAGGGAACTGTCGAACTATCCCCTTTGGGACTCAAACCCAAGAATATAATGACACCCCTAATGTTGAGCCTAATCCGTTACTCCGAACCACTGTACGTGATATTTTTTCGCGTTGCCATCCATGTATTGTTGACATTCATATATAGTGACCGGGGAGTAAAGTGCTGCACTTGAATCTGACCTGAATGGCCATCGTATTTTAATTACAAATTAACAATTACATATATACCCAAATATTGAAGATTACTATTGACCCAGAAGATTATTATTATGATAGAACTATGAGAAACTTTTAGTTATACTAAATGAATATATAGATATAACTGATATAGTAAAATAGATATATCTATTGATTTGCGTATTTGCGATACACCTATTTAAAAAATACACAGGATTTAGTTTGATTTCGTGAGCATGTGAAGCACGAAACGTTCACCCATTATTATAAGATCGTCATATTGTTGAGAATTTACCTATAATCATACGCATAAAGAAATTTCGAAAGCGCATCACAAAATGTTATAACCGAACAATTGTTGGAGTAGGTTGGAACCTTTGGTGTGAAGATAACACTAAGTTAGTTTTCCACAAAACACTATACACTACACTCGACTCGCGTTTCGCCAACAAAGTTAGCATCATCTGAAGATGTTTAAAACTGATAGGGGTGAAAATAGGGGTTGTCATTTAAAAAGTGCGCCCTCTTTGCCCCTGCAAACGTACGACACTGTATATAGAAGTAAAATATTTCAAGAAAAGGCAAATTTAATATACCTTTGAGCGTTTTTGCGAGGAAAACATATTTTGCGAGATTTTTCAGGTGATCCAGACTTCTTTTTTACACCGTATATTCCCTTCCCAGGATAATATACTTTTTTTTTATTTTGAACTACTCGTATTCGGTGTATTACTTAATATTGTATTACTGATATAACAACGCTACGATAAAATGTTGTTAAGTTCGTTAAACTGCCTCTAAAATGAATAATGATAATTGTAACAGGTTTATAATTGTCCTATGGTTACGTCCAAATTTGTATATGTACTACTCGTCAAGAATAGGAAAAAGTGTGAGATTCTCTAGGTATGCGTAGAAGAAAGAGTGAGACAGCATTCGGAGGGAAAAGGATGCACTTTATGCGCGGCCAGATCGAACTCTGTGAAGATTCATTCAATATACATATATTCATCAATATTCACTCTGCAAAGTCTCAATTCGACTGAGTAAAGACCAGGCTATTTACTGCGCACCTCGTGGGCGATCCGATATTGCAGTTTTGAGACTTGTTCCTATTCTTGGCGAGCTAGTAAATATGTAATTCAACATTTTTATACATCAGTGTGCCTTCATAATAAATCAGAAGATAAATGTTGTAGTTTCTCTTCTCGTGATTAGATATACCATTTTGAATTATATAACACGTGGTAACCATATCGTAACATTTGAACATAACGTAAACATATTTTATTTCTATAGGCAAAAGTAACATTTTCACGTATGCCCTTAGAAAATATAAATTAGAAATGTGATCGTTCGGTTCAAGTCAAATAAATCCCAAAATATTTAATTAAACACCCACTATTTACACAAAATTTACTCATCTAACTCTATCTTCCTACTTATAGAACAATTAGGATAATGAATACAAAGTAATAAAAATAAGAGTGTATAGTTTATTTTATCGCTATTTGCCAAATAAAAAATCTCATATCATGGCTTATTTTTATGGCTAGGCTCAGGTAGACTGTTCCGTTTATCGGCAAGATAAGAGAGTTTTTTATTTGGCAAATAGCGATGGAATGAATAGTACATCACGTCATTTAATAATGGAATAAATAGTCACTATTGATAAAATGATTACATCTTATTCGTAACTAAAGTAAAATATGTATCCTCTCACAAGAGAATGTAATACACATTGTGTATCTAAGTATATTTTATAACAGTGCAGTTCTACCTGCGTATAAATAGCAAATAAATATCAATTAATTAACGCATTGCATTCTAGAATGCAATAATTTGTGTTCAATGTTAATGGTAGCGTGATAATTAGTCCAAAGTTTTTAGCGTGAAGTTAAGTAGAGCAGAAACGAATTGTATAATAAATAAAGATGTTTGTTTTGCAAGTTGATATATGAAATTGTGTTGTTGTAGAATACCTGGTGTTTCTGCAATTTTATTTTGCTGTGATCTCCTCAGTTTCATGCATTAGTTAATTCACTGTTGATTTATTCATTTCCTTTATTTTAGCCGTATTTCTTGCTCAACATAATAGGTTTAACTACGGCTAGTTATTGTAATAGGGCCCATTTCTTATTTTATAATCTACGTCGTGTAAAGGTGCGTCCAAACATGCAACACCGAAGCGTATCGTAACGCAGACGCGTAACTTACCATTGTGACACAATATCGCAACAGGACACATACTTTTTAAACCGCAACAGGACATCGACGGGTTACATCGGTTCATAACACTACGCCGGCGCCGTTCCATCCATCGTATTTGTAGTCCCGTCTAGACATGGAAGGAGGATGCGTAACGCAACCGGGGTACAAACAAGCCTTTGATGGGACGCTGAAAAACCGACAAGCTACGGAACGCTCTAGATGTTGCACGACGAAATTACGATGTTACGCTGTGTGTCCTTTAAATTGTCACGGGGCGGTGTTACAATACCCTTCGTTGTTGCATGTTTGGACGCACCTTAACAGAACAATGAGCTTTCCTTGCTTATTGTTATCCTTGATTTAGGTAGTTAGTTATACACGGTGTTTGGCGAACTATACCAACGTACAACTGAAAGGAACTGGTAGATGAAGTGATTGATGACGGTGACAATTTTTTTTCTGACAGGAGTTTTTGACAAATCATCTACCTAATATTTAGGCTTAAGTACTCCTCGAAATAAGACCACTAGTAGTATTCCAAAACGACTAATATTCTACACATTATCGCATAACTAAAAGATGTTTTAATTGACCAATTTTTTGATACATCTATAGGGTGAAGTAGGCCAATATTGTGACCTGCCAAATCTCAAAACTTCACATCGATTCACATCGAAAATCACATCGATTATCATACCTGGAGGTGTAAGAAGGAATTCATATACGCGAAGAAATACAAAATTTAGATCTACTTATTACAAGCATCAATTAAGCAGCTGAAATAATGAAGGCAGGAATGAGATTAAGCGTAACCATTACTGCGATGTAACGAAGAGCTCGAATTTGGATTAGAAATGGTTTTTATTAGTTTAAGCATGAAAATTAAAAAACGCCCAATTTGAGAGATTATTGTTAATATTTTTTATCATCACACCAAAAACAAATAATTTCATTTTTATCTGTAAAATAACTTTTTTAAACCCTTCTACTTTATGTTTTATACATTATTTAACAGAGAAACAAGAATGTTTTGAAATATGTTTGGACGTCTATTATATTGGCATATTATTTGTTAATGGCTTTTGAAGTTGACATTAAAATGGCTTTTATGAATGAATCAATGGCTTTTAAAGTTGACAAGATCTCGAACCGAAGCTGTTCGGATGGGGGAGACACATTGAGAATATGGGTGAATAACACCCATTCCCATTGAATTTGCCAGTGACGGCGCTTGGAATCGAACTGAGATCACGGCAGTCAGTATCGATCGAATATTCCACATGACGCGCTCTAATCAAATCGGCTGCCGTGACGACTCCAATTACAGCAACATAATTATAGCCTCCAATACAACAATACTAAAACAAAATATTTTGGAAATTTCACTGGAACTGAATTAGGTAAAATTAGGAAAACGGCGGCAATATGTCGAAGTTCTTGACGCTCTGTACATAGGCATGTGGTCAGATAAATTTCAAATCATCTCATCTACCACCTCCTAACTATACGCCTGTTAACCAAACAGCCTGAATACTTATGTAAATACAAAAGGGAATACGATGGGTAGTCAAGTTAGTTGCCTGATGAGGATGTATGCTGTGCAAAAGTGTAGCACTTTTCTCTGCGGCCACTACATGGATGAGTAACCTATTGCATTCTTCTATAAAGGTGGATTCAAGGGTGTCATTCGTACTGTCAGTCCAGTTCGATAGCGGACTGGATATGAGTGTTGGATGTATCATTGTATGTTTGGGTTGGAGGGTTTGGCAGCTTCCCTAGTTGTGAAGTTGTGTTTGTTCTCGTCTCTACATGTGGACCCCCTCCACAGCCTGAGGCTTTAGAGGAAGGGGGTCAATTTCTGCATATAAGAGTTGCTATATTAATCTAAATATAAATAATAAATTAGACAACAACCAAATCCGAATCCGAGACCGTTCAGGAGGGGATCAAATATTTAAAGAAACATCGTTCAAAACCCATTCCTGTCCACGTTGCCAGTGCCAGAATTTGGATTTACACCCAAGCCATAACACACACCGTCCAGTTTACCACATAATACTTCAAACTGACTGGCTGTGGGCTATCATGACGGCAATAACTAGAACTTGTTAATTCTCTCGTTTATCGTTTTTTAGTCATCTTCGTTTTAATCAAACTATATTGGGTATTATTCACAAACAATTTATAAATAAAATGACATTCCCTCAGAGAGTAAGAATCAACTGTAGTGGTTCAGGGATATCGAACCACTGTCTGTGATATTCTCGAATACGTTTAGGAGATTTTGGACCGCGTTTGTAGACGATATTAAACCATTTACATTTGGATAATGTATTCGTATTTCTTCAGCCACAAAATGTAGAGCGTGAAATTTTACGCGTAATATGTAAGAATTATCACACTGTTACTTCAAATATTGGCCTACAGAACGCATAGTTACAGCACCATCAGTCACAAACATGTCCACTTCGTTTCTTGAAGGTTGAGATTTTTTAATAAATCTAGCATCACCCTCATAGTTGCTTTGCTACGTTTAATAGGTTCCAGTGTACGTACTATAACAATAATAACGGATTTTTTTGACAATCTGTTGTTGCGTCCACACATAACCGCAATTTTATTGTGTAATTCATATCTCGTATTGTTTTCGGTAGGTGCAGATGATACATACGTCTCAAATGCTTTCCGACCTGGTAATTTAATGGTGGGATTATCTTTACCCGAGAAGTGCCGAATTTTAAATCTGTAAATTCGCATATAAACTTATTCGCTTGATCAACATGTGGTAGATTTTTAGCCCTGCGTGCACTCGACATAATGATTAGCACATTGCAATGCAAAAATATTCGTATCGAAATGTATAATGTACCGCTCAACACATCTTTAACAACTACTGCGAAAGTCGATGAATTGAGTGGCGACGCTGACACACCGACTCACCCTCCCCACGTGGCACTGCCCCGCTGACAAAATTATACGACTGTAATTATCAGTATTAATCCATTTATAAGAGTCATAATATAATAATTGATTTATTTCTATTACAAAAATGTTAGAACACGTCCAGGTTATATACTTATTTTATCGCTTAAAACAGCCTGCCATATTACTATTATTTATATGTAGTAATTATTTAATATACAGTATATTTCTAAATAATGGGTTATAATAACATGACATATGAAATAATAAATAACTAAGCTTAATTAGTAGAATGCAGTTTAACCTCCATAATAAAGCAATCCTCACAGGAAGTCGTCCATTAAAATCATAGTTTACCTGGTAGCCATCGGTGAGACAGAGATGTTTCTTCTCTGGTCGACAACATACTAAAGATGTTAATTTTTGCATTCCTCCCTAGACTCGCTGGATTCCCACGACTGACAAAGCAAGCAGGTTGTCTAATTAAATATAATTAAATAATACTCTGCCGTAATGTATAACATGAGATGCGGCCGTATATATGTCATTTTATGGATGTTAACCAAATACATATATTGTAGAATGTAGTTTAATGCAGTCATCTGTTTTATGTTTGTATGTGTACATTTTTTGCTCAACTGGCTAGCTATTACGTCGTAATTTCGAAAGGTAATTTTCTAATGAGAAAGTTTAAAGAATTGCATGTTATTAAAATTGAATTGTTAATAATTACGGAGTAGTTACGAATTAAGATATAACATAATTTCCTTAGCATTTATGACACTGCCAAATGTCAAGACAAGAAGATAAACTGGCAATTTTTTAAAAAGTGTTTTGGCGAAAAGTGTTATCCTAAGAACGTCTAGAATGTCAGTTCTTTATTAAACCACTAATGAGCTATAACATATTAAAATATTTTGCAGTGATTAATAACAAAATAGCCACTGCACAGCATTTCTCTGTCGACGCCTTTTTTTCGGAAGGGACCACTGGTGAAAACGTAGCTCGTGCAATTTTTCACCTGGAACCAAATTCCTAATTTTTTTCGATTATGTATATGAACAGCTATAGGATACGTAGGATTTTTTTCGTATCGATTCTTAAGAAAATAGCACATTTTTAAAAAAGGGTTAAAAATTTTCGGAAAAAATCATCAAATAATTGTTTAATAACTATACGGTATAACACAAAAATGTACATACTTCTGTAGAGAATCTAGTTTTGAATATACAGTCAAATTTTCAAAATTATTGGTGTATATTTGCTTGAGTTATGTTTCCACTCAGTTCAAAAAACGTGGTTTCGAGAAATACGCGTTTAAAGTTTTTAGTATTATATAGTATTTTGGTATATAATGTTATCGACATTATTTTGGTGTATCGTTTTTGAGGCCTCCTAGGTACTTTTAGGCACAAAAGAAACGCTGTGTTCAAAATTCTGGAGTGGTCTAATCCCTTAATTCAAAATCCAAAATTCAGCTACATTACTTATGATCATCGCGTATATAACTAAAAATGTTAAGTACAGCTAGTCAAGGATATGGACAAGTTTCAAAACTGCGATATCGGGCCGCCCACGAAGTGAGCAATAAATACCCTGGTCTTTACTGAGTCACATTGAGACCTTAAAGAGTGAATATGGAGCGCATGTAAATGTACACAGTGTTCGATCTGACCGCGCATAAAGTGCACGCTTTTCTCTCCGAATGCTGCCTCACTCTTTCTTCTACGCATCACAGAGAATCTCACATGAGCTGTATATAAAATTAACTTTTTACGAAATATAACGCAGTATTATTTACTAGGAAAGTTCCTTACATACTCTTTCTAAGAATGAAATACACTACTTATACATTGG
Source organism: Rosalia funebris (assembly GCA_037954035.1). Lineage (NCBI taxonomy): Eukaryota > Metazoa > Arthropoda > Insecta > Coleoptera > Cerambycidae > Rosalia > Rosalia funebris. Next base: position 28,172,958 of record JAZFAV010000020.1, on the reverse strand, counting down.
ATAGTAAGTAGAAGTCAGTCTTCATTAAAAAAAGAAGTCAAAGTTTTAGATTCTTATATCCTGACATCAGTCTTCTAACTTAAGTTTTCAACCATTTTGATGATTCTTCGTTCTTCTATGGGTCTTCCACATTCTAGGTAATTCTGAATCTACTCCCTACCCCACAAACTGGAACAAAACAACTGCTTGAAACAAAATTTTAGCTTGGTTAGCACATCTTCATAGACGGCTCTTCTAAACAATTTTTAGTGCATTGCCTTCTTTAGTCAACAACTTTAAATAACTGTGTTTCGGCTTTTTTTTTCTAATTTTTGGTAGTGAAACCTTCTATATTCAAAATGAAAGCATTTAGTTCTAATTTTAGCAGCTAACTAAACAAATATCACTAACTTAATAGCAAAGATTTAATTCCAAGTTATTCTACGATAAAAATATGAATTGTGTTGCGTTAATGGTATACAATTGTTTGATAATCGACGTTTGTAATTATTTTTAGTTGTATTTATTTGTTAATGAAAAGGCAAGACATTAAAATTAAAAAAAGTATCAAAATTATTCACAATACCATAATCTTGAAATTCAAGATAATAGCAAAGATAGAAAAGCAAGATAATAGCAAAAATAGAAAATAGCAAGACATAGCTGCTCTATTAAGAGCAGCTATGTGCAGCTTTAGTCCAATCTTAGATTTTGATAGTTTAATAATCTTAGTAATCTTTTGAAGGATATATTTGTATAAAGATATTTGTGATATTTTTATGCCATTTTTTTAATCAATTTTCAAATAGTTCTTGAGGGTATATATATTTTGATAATACCTATCCTTACACAGGAAAAACGTGAGACATATAGTGTATATATAGTAAAATATTCATTTATCAGAAACTTATTATTTTATTCCAGTAATCCTGCATTTCTCATCGTGAACAAGTATTCCATGGAGACAAAAAAATTACATATTTTAACAAACCTTATTTGATACTAATTTGTATTTTTTTCTAAACATCTATCGCCCTCTTACATCTTATGTCGGAGACATACCTGTGTAATCAGATAATCATATCTCACGTATCTCGAGTGTGCTTTTTCTTCCAGTTGTATAATTCTTAGAAGTACGGTACACCACAGGCCCAGTGCGTTAAATTAGCTGGGTTTGTTCTAACTTTGACTTGAACAGGTTGCATTCCTAATAATTATATAAACAATACATTCATTGAAAAATGATAAGTATTAGATATACGAGTATATCCATGCTTTATGTTCAAAAAATGTTACCACTTTTAGTGTAGTGAAAAACATGTAAAACATGATTATTGTTTAACATTTAAGACGGATTAAATTTGTAAAAATGTACACCATTATTACTGCAAAATTTAATACAATATGAATGCAGACCTAATGTATTGTCAGTGGAATCTAAAACACCAGTCCTTATAATGTATTGTACCATTATAGAGACTGTTTTTTTATATTCTACTGACAGAAATCGACCAAACATTGATATAGCCAAAACTGCAAATCTTATACCATTCAATTAACACATAATCGTCTGGAATTGTATATTTTACAGGGTACGTGACCTGAATTTTGAGTTTATGTACCGTAAACTGGGGCTACTTAGACATAGTTTGAGAGGTTTTTCTTGGTTTTACAAAAAATTAAGACGTTATTTCGAGCTCACTATAGCTTATTAAACCAATAGAACCTTTGGCCTTAAAATCTGTGAGAAATGGCGCCCCTTGGCTCCCAGTTTTTTAATTTTTTTATTTAAAAATGTGTCAAGGTAACCTCTGGTCCGGGGTTACTTTGACATAGCATTATTTTTGAATACAAGTCAAAGTTAAAAATAGTACGAGTTTCTTTGAGACCTTTAAAACAAAAAATATATATGATTTCCCGTTTTTATAATTATTTAAACGGCAAAACATAATGAAAAGAAGTCTTTGAATAAGGAAAATCAGATATATATTTAAACAATATCTTACTTATTAATTGGACTTTGGTTACAACTTTATAATCAGTCTTCTGTCAAAATCAGTCATTACAAATAATTAACAATCATATTATTATTATTAACAATCTCTTAGAAACATTTAAACTTAATCAACGTTTACAAAGATAAAAATTTAAAAGTAGAAAATTAACCCGAATCTTCACATCGCTCACACTCGTAAGTCAATTTTTTAGACCCTCTGTTACAAATGCCACATACCCACTGAAGACAGGTGACGCAGAAAATCCAGTCTTTTGTTAGCCTCGTCTCTACTTTTCTTCATCTCACTAACAATAAGTGTCTGTTATAAAGTTTTTTCGCCTTGTATCTTATTATTTTCTTTGAATTGGGTATAGATCCAGCAGGTCTTTGGGAAAGTCCAGAAGTTGATGCAGTTGTTGGAATATTCTCTTTATTTTGCTCAATAATAGCTTCCTCTTCGTTTTGCTCAGAAACTGCTCCCTCTTGATCTTGCCCAATAGCCGCTTCAGCTTGTGTTGCCTCAAAAAGCTGTAGTTCAACATTAATCAATTGAGTTCCTGGTCTGTGGAGGATTTGCTTACCTCTTCTGTGGCGTAATCTCTGAATTGTAGCCCCTCGTTTCTTTGAGAAATTCGAGTAAGCTATTGTCGAGAACTCTTCCTGATTCTTGTGTCTGCTCCGACAGAATATTTCGCAGCAGAGCTTGGGGATCAAATGGATAAAGTCCACAAGATCTGAAGGAGCTTTGAAAATTGTTTTTTAACTTGGGAGCAATAGCATCTATTAACTTTTTCAATAAAAATGGAAACTGCTCTTTTGTTATCGACCCCTTTCTTCTAGATTCTTGCCTCCATTTATCAAGAACTTTACGCCATTGTTTTTTCATGAATATTCCGACATCTAGGGGCTGTAAAATATGAGTTGAATTTGGTGCAAGAGTTGTGAAATAAATGTTATTAGCTATAATAGTGCAACTTTTATGACTTCGGGCGCAAAGTGAGAGGCTACCGCCTCTCCTCCCTGCGTTCTTGTCTCACGCGAAATTGAAGGTCAAACACAAAAACGTTCTATGTCAATGTAGCCTCAAAAACTGTCAAAGTTACCCGCAAAGTCAATGTAACCCCGGTTTACGGTACAGTTAACAGCCTCATATTTGTAGTAATTACGTACTTGCTTGTTTTCGTATTATATAAATATTACAAATAATTTTGTTTATTTATACAGCTGTGGATATATTGTATGTACATAGAAATGATATTATAAAACAATTAAATTGTAATTGTACATGGCAAATAATTGATACAGGATATCAATTTCACACATGTCAACAACCCTTAATTTATTTAACATGAGTCTAGATATGTTGTGCACTTATTTCGCCAAAAACGAAAGTATAAATAAGCATTACTATTTATTAATGTAAAATATTAATCAACAGTTTTATTCCGATGCATTTTATTCTCATAACACTGTCTATTACTTAACACATGAGAGCATTACATCCTATCTAATAAGTTTTCACAAATGGATTATATAGATAGATTCTAGTTCAGTATACATAAATTGAGCATATTCAAAATTATTATTTCTTTATGAGAATTTTATGTGTTTTACCGAAATCAAAATAGATATAAATTATTCATAATAGATATAGATTATAGATAAATTTTTCTATAATTTATATCTAAAAAAAATTTAATATATAAAAAACCTATGCTAGTTGAATGATTAAGTATTTTATGTATCCTTGTTTCCCTAGAGTAATGGCTAGAAAAGGATACATTAATTAACTATTACCTATATTATAGAGCATGAAATGGTAAAGTAACTATAGCATAATTCCCAATTTGAGAATTACGACAAACTTCCTGCCAACCTCAATTGTGACTGTCGTAAAAGCAACCCGTCCTTAATTTTAAGTTATACGTACGAGAACATGATTGCATAAGTAAAATTACTTATAATTTTTCCACTTTAAAGGTTGTCAATTACTATTGCCTTAGATTTTTACGTAACGTCAATTAAAACAATTTATAGAAATTAAATAAATCATATTTTAATCGCATCTATTAGGTAAACCTGGCATTTTAATTCATTCTATTAATAAACGTATTATTAATTAATTACTATAAAATATTTCTTAGTACATTTAATACAGAAAAAATAAGACTTGTTATATTCGCTAGTTTTCAATTAATAATGTCGCTATTAACATTTCTTACGACATTCCGATTCACCTGTTGTACAACACTGCGTAACTACCATACATATTAACAGTTTTCGTTATACATTTTCACTCTGAATACTCAAAAGTTTTGAATATCCCACGCTTATTTTAAAGCATCTGTTAACATTATAGTATTTATTTGTGAAACGGCTACAACCAATTAAACTATTTTTAAAACGATACATACATAATATGCACTCTTAAATACTTTTAATTTTCATCGATTCAATGACTATTAATTGAAAGGATATTGAAAATTTTTGCAGATGTAATGTAATGAATACTCCAAATAAATATTCAAAATACAATACTACATTGTGAAGATATTAAATATTATATTTCTTTATAAACATTTTAAGTTGAATAATGTTCAACATTGAACAGAGTATAATACTAATAAAATCATAGAAGTAATACTAATATCATCCCAAGATACGATTTATTATTTTACCAAAATATTATACTATATCAAAATATATAGTTGACAGAATATTCGGGTGTCGTAAAAAGATGTTCAATTATCAATTATTTTTTCCAAAATTTGTAAACTGTTTGGAACACATTGATCAGTTCTGCTCAGGATTTAAGAATGAAGACTTTTGCGGCCGTTATTTGGGTTTCCTCTGAAGAAACAGATAGAATGATCAGTCTAAATCCTTCCAATTTGAACAAATTTTCTATGTAACTTATTTTCTTTCACAACAAAAGTGATTATTCATATGGTATACTTAACTGCCTAAAATTCCGTGTAACATTTTCCGTCAAATTCCAGCAGTTAGGATACGAATATTAATTTGGTGTGAATTGAGTTATAACGAAGGCCATGATAATATATCGTATAATAACACTAACTTAGTTAGTGTTATTATATTTTATTCGTAGTCCACAAAACACTATACACTACACGTGCGTCGAGTGTAGTGTTTTGGTGTTTTGTGGAAAACTAAGTTAGTGTTATCTTCACACCAAAGGTTCCAGCTTTCTCCAGTATATCGTATAATAATTTGCATTCACAAGTGGAAATGTTCAATCCAGTAGTTAGTAAAATCAGTACGATTTTGTGATATATATCCTGTGATTTAGCCCACAGTAGTAAACTCGACGGTATTAAATCAGGTGACCATGGTGGCCATTCTGTTGGTACTCGTCGGTCTATCCATCTGCCATGGAAAGTATCGTCGAGAAATGGCCGCACATTCGACTATAAAAATGAGGAGTAGCTTCGGCTTGCTGAAACCAAATTCTTTGGTGAGGAATATCATCATCCTCGATATTGATATAAAGAATTTCTAAATCTGGAATTTGAGGAAAAAGTCGAGACGTAGAAATACTAAATATCTAGCAGCCTTTCATTTTGTTTAAAAAAATAACACAGACTACTTATTATTCCGACCCATATTTATTATGATGTTGGCTGTGCCATTGTTGAACCCAATGAGCAGAGGCCGCTTCATAAAGAAAAATTTAAAATAATTAAATTTTTATCATAATGTAACATGATATCGTCACAGAATTGCATGTAACTATATGTATCATTCTCATTCAACTCTTGTATTAAATGAACTTTATAAGGCTGGAGTTGTTATTTTTTTAACAATTTTCCAACTTAAGTTAAACCTAGTTGTCTAGTTGAAGTGTGAAAATATTCATAAACTTCAAGCAATGTTTTATTTTTAAATTTAACCGTATTTTAAAATTTTAAGTTTAGCATTCACTATCTTAAAAATGTGTAAATGGGAAACCCCTAATACGGTATGCTACTGTATTACGGAAACTTTAAAGAATTCATTTTTGTTAAAAAGGAAGGATTGCCATTTAAAAAATACTATAATGACGTCACAGCTCAAAAAATGCGACTAAAGAAAAAGACGTGTACGTCAGTACAATTTCAATAGTATTTCAATGCAACACTTGTTTTTCAGAAATTGGTCAAAAATACCTATTTTCTTGACGCAGTTTCAGGTTTCAAAATACTAGAAATACTTCTAGTATTTCTAGTCCCTTGCCAGGCAATCGTCAGAAAACAGGAAAGAAAATTACTTTTCGCCGGGAAAGTAACTTTCCCATACCGTTACTGGAGTAAGTCGGAACCTTTGGTGTGAAGATAACACTGACTTACTTTTCCACAAAACACTGTATGTATACACTATACTCGACGCGCGTTTCGCCTACAAAGTTGGCATCACCTGAAAATGATTAAAACTCTAATCATCTCCAGTGGACCATCTGCTCTGGAGTTTCAATCATATTCAGATGATGCCAGCTTTGTTGGCGAAACGCACGTTTAGTGTAGTGTATTGTTTTTTTGTGGATAACTAAGTCAGTATTTTCCCATACCGGTTTTCTATCTATATTCTAAACAGTAAATAAATACAGGCAGAAAAAACTATAATTAAAAATGCATTTAGTAAATAGTCCATTTATTGAACATGCTATTGAACGTTTATAATAACTATTTGGTTGTATTCCGTTATATTGCCGTTTGTACGACTATGAAATATTGGTTGAACTTGAAACTTGAACATGAAAAGTCAGTTATATTATTGCTATTATAACGAATTTACTAGAAAGTTCTTTATTTCGAACACTTATTTACAAATCAACTATTTACAAGTCCAACTAACTAACTAAACTTTCTTTCTACTTTAACCTTACAAACTAACTTTCCCACTGTATTACACAGCGTTACTTTCTTCGCACCGTATCGCTCACTATCGCGGTCCAGATTTAACTAACTCCTCGCTGGACGACACAATTCTTATGTAGGCAGTAGGACGTTTCTCCAGGCGTTTCTAGATAAAGAACTTTGGCGAACCTTCTAGTATAGAACGCACTGGAAGTCAACTCCACACGCTCTTGATGGTTTCGAATATTCCCGGCATTCGGGATCGCTCGAGGCGTTCGTGACACTATTAATTGTTATTTCTCTCCGACAATATTATCAGCAAATTTTTCTTTATTATTTTTCTTTCCCATTTATATATTTTATTTGCTGTCTATTTCATTTGTAAGTTTCCTCTATATATCCTTTGAATATTTCCATCCCCCATTCCACTTTAAAGCAATTAAGTCTGCTCCAGCATTAACCAAAATTGTCAGATAGGGTTGAGGGAAGCCATGCCCAGTGTATTCATCTGCATTTGGCCAATTAAAAAAAACAATGACATTCAGGCATTTTGCCAATATATTTTCCGGTATTGACGGTACACTGGCATATAAGTTTCGTTTATCACAATTGATTTTGGTTATTTAGTTCTATTATCCTGTATTTTAATCATAAACTTTTATCCCAATTCTTACAGGTCATTCATATTAATTGACACAGTTCATCGCGATGAGATGCACTAGCAACACCGAATATTAAATTAACCTAAAGAGTAACAAGTTTGAAGTTGTTTATTCGACAAATCTGTTGATTTCTTTAATTTATAGTTGTCACCTTCATGTATTAGGAAAGCATATAATTTTAAATATTTTGATATACTTATCATTGTCTTTCTTTGACCTAAATGTTGCATGTGTCAGCATGAAATACTTTAACCAATACCTAGATGTCTTGAGCTTTGTAGATAAATCGGGAAAGTATGCAGTCGTGTTTTTTGAGGTCGGAAGGTCATATTTTTTTCGTGGAAATAATCTACTAAACGTTTGTACGCGAACCTTTCCCGAGATTTATTTGGCAATAAATTTAAAGTCACATTCTTGACTTTAAAAGACACCTGGACATCACTGTCCATTTTAATTGCCACTTTAGTACGCATATTATTAATTAATTTTAATTGTCATTTGAAAAGATGACATCAATAAGCAAAATGTACACGTTAATAAATCTAAACCAGTAAAGATCTATCTTGTGACCAAAAATGTTGTCAGAAATACTTAACCCAAAGATTTGTCGCCGTCCATTTTCCAGTTATTATTATTAACGGTTGGTTAAAAATATATACATGTACAATTTTGGATGTGAACATGTTATATAATTTTAAAACTTTATATCTCACATCATCATTATTTTTAGATGTGGTCCGGTCCGTCTTCACACTAGCATACCCGTAACGGCAAAATTAAAGTATGTCCTCGTGGCACGAGTTATTTTCATGTGCGTTGTTCTGGAACATTATTTTGCAGAATTCTAACCGATACGGTGGTTTCTCTCTTTGACTGCTAATAATAAATTTTGTGCTTATACATTGTTTTTGTTCGATAATGATTTTGACTTAGGCCATGCACTTTGTATGAAAAGAACACATGAAAAGAATAACTACCTGGTAGACCCTAACGATAATGTTTATTAGCATACATAACCTAGCGACATTTTAATTAATGTCTGATAATTTATTATGTTTCGATGTTTCAATATAAAGAAACCTGCACTTAAGCAGCATCATATAGGGACCAGATCAAAACGAGGAGTATGTTCAAAACAAAAATTTTTGGGACCATGTAATCTTTAGCAACGAAACAAATTTAATTTAGATGGACTAGATGAGTTTAGCTATTATTGGCATCATTTACGAAAGAAGCCAAAAATTATGTCAAGAAGATCTCAAATAGTTGGTTCTGTTAGGCATGGGAGGCTTTCAAAAAGGGTATGAAAAGGCAACTGGCATTTGTAAATGTCAGAATGATTGCGACTGCTTATCAAAGCCTGTTAGACGATTACCTGTTGCTATTTTTAACCCTTACTGGAGATAATGGTGCAATATTTCAACATTATAATGCACCTATTCATTCTGCAAGGTCCATAGAAAACTAGTTTCAACAGTATGGAATCGACCTTATGCCATGGCCAGCATTAAGTCCTGATATTAACCCGATAGAAAATCTATGGAGGCGTAGCGACGCGTTATAATTGGCAACATTAGCAAGGATAATGAGTGTCCCTTGATAGCTTAACGGTCAGAGCAACCAACCGGCAATTGGGAGATCCGGGTTCGATTCCCGGTCAAGGCACGCACTTTTATCCTTACTATCGCCAAAGTGGTGACACCGACGTGATTCGTTCCAGTACATCGAACCTCCCTTACATCTCAAATCCGCGGATTCGATTCCCGTTCTATCCATCGCCCTATAGTCCGGGGGTACTGAACAACGGTTCGTAAGAATGGTGAACGCAGCCACATCCCGTTAAATTGTATCGAGACAAACCATGTCTCTAGGGAGGGAGTACTGTAGCGACACGTTAAATTGGCAACATTAGCAAGGATAATGAGTGTGCCTCGATAGCTCAGCGGTAAGAGCAACCAATCGGAAATTGGGAGACCCGGGTTCGATTCCCGGTCAAGGCATATGCATTTTATCCTTGCTATCGCCAAAGTGGTGACCCCGACGTGATTCGTTCCAGTACATCTAACCTCCCTTACATCTCAAATTCGCGGATTCTCGTCCTATCCATCGCCCTATAATCCGATATATCCATTAAATTATTTTCAATTTTGAGTTTTACTCATGATGTAGTCTAAATTAAGGGCGAGTCTATACTCTATCACAGCACTGTATATATTATGTTATTTGACAAAGTGTATAGCCAGAAAAACAATCCTGAAAAATACGATATTATTTACCCACAGCAGGTGGGCAAATAGTTTTGCACATATTTTTTTCCAGAACATAAATACTTTCACTTGCCTTAACACATTATATGTACAGAATAATATAGGACCTTGTATGAGACCATTATTCTAAAAGTAAAATCAAGTTTGAAAATTCTTAAACAAAAGAATATTGTGTGGGTACACCAGGTACCACCGTCCATTGACATTTGGCCACCTCCTACATGTATACGTCCGTTAGGTATTTACAGTTTGTTTATCTTATTATGGCTTGTTGGCAATTGCCAATTATCATCTTTGCAAAAAAGTTGCATTACAATAACTTGTAATGTAACATTACAATAACTATACTATTAGAAAAATCTAAAAATAACGTCAACCATCAAAACAATGGATTGTAAATATAATTTATATTGTATTTGTTAACTGATTTAGCATGACTTGTCAAATCACAGTAACAACACCTACAAATTTTAAATTTCGTTATAGTAACAAGGACGTAGTTTAAATTTGAGCACGACTTCGCTAGTTCTGCGTTCTAATTAAGATTTTCTAATGTAGTGAAAATTTACTCGTATATGCATAATATATTCATCATAACCGCTTAAAACTTTCTACACACCGTCGACGCTTTTAATATTTCTGTGCCGTCGGTAAGTAGTTCATATAATTTCACTTTTAACAGCGCCTGGTCGTAAATAAGTATTAGCTCCAAATTAGGCTGTTTAGTCAACCCCATACTAGTTTAAGTGTTAATTAAATTGTCAACACTTATTTTTATTTTTAGAATAACTGTAACTAAGCTTACACATCCTATTGAAATCATACAATTCTTAGGTAATTATGGTTTAATGACAACAAAATATATAATGTATATTATGATTCACTTTTAAATTAAATAAATAGAATGGTCCAATACTGACCGTCATAGTAGAACTGCGAAAAATAGTGCCTGTTCATCATACTTCTTGGTCTTAATATACTCCTCAAGCAATACTATTATGTATATGTTGTTTAATTGTAGATAGTCTCATGGGCTTTACATTAAAGGTAGGTTGGAGTAATTCATAGATGGCACTAGCTCGAAACAAACTTAATCTACTTCTACCTAGACAACAACTCAGTATTATGTTCAAATAATATTATTCAAATATTTATTTCTTATATTTATGTATTTCCTCATAGATATACCGCAATTGAACCCATAAAATAAACAAACATAATCTGCTCGTATCTAGAATTAACTTAAGAAAAATTGTAGTAACATTTATTCTTTATATTTACGGATTGACTCATAAAGGGCACTGCTCAAATGCCAACTTTCAACTTAATCTACCGAAATCCATAATATAAGCAAACTTAATCAACTTCTGCTCAGATAACAATTACATATTTTGTTAAGAGCCACTTTAATATGCCGCCTATCAAATCCGTAAGATAAATCTAAACAAAGACAAATTTAATCTATAGTTTATTTCATCCCTATTTGCCAAATAAAAAATCACAAAACATACCGTGGCTTGCTTTATGGCTAGGCTCAGGTAGACTGTTCCGCTTATCGGCAAGATAAGAGAGTTTCTTATTTGGCAAATAGTGATGAAATGAATAGTACTTGTACCCAGGTAGCAATTAGATATTATGATGTCAGATTGTGATCGTAAACAGTTTTCCTTATATTTACTTATCGAAGACTTCACTTTCATTTAGCATAACACATATCGGGTTGCCTAAAAAGTTCGTTCGGTTTTTTCACAAGTATTTATTATTAACATTATAGTTATTATAAATTATTTTAATCAATAATGTACGTCCCTCCATTTTCAATAACTTTCTCCCATCTCTCAGTAAGCTTCATAATACCATTTTCATAAAAAGTTTGCTGTTTACTCGCAAAAAACGTTTTTAAATGATTTCTGACTTCCTCGTCATTGGCACATACTAAGTTTCGTAAAGTGTTATCCATGGAGTGGAATCGGTGAAAATCCGAGGCCTCGAGGTCTGAAGAATACGGTGGATGGGGTAAACATACCACTCTAACTCCAACAATTTCCTCCGGGTCTGCAGAAAAGTGTGAAGTCGAGCGTTGTCGTGATGGAAGACGACCTTCTTACGGTTTACAAGTCCTGGGCGCTTTTCCTGCATGGCTTGGCTGAATGTTTGTAATTCGCAGTAAACGTCCGAATTTATTGTTTCGTTCCTCGGGAGTAGCTCAAAATAAATTATTCCTTTGGAATCCCACCAGACGGAAAACAAAAATTTCCTGTGAAAAGGTGAAGCCCTGTCTTTGGTGTGGATAGAGAACGTTCACCGAATTTTTCCCACGATCTTTTTTGACTGACGTCGTAAATGATCAACCTTTAATCTCCAGGAACCATATTTCTTAAAGAGGGATCGCTACGTTGACGAATCCTTAACATATCGCAGACGTTCATGCGATCCATTAAATTGGATTCGCTGAGTTCATAAGGAACCCAAAAATCAAGTCTACTGACAAACCCAAGTTGTTTAAGGTGATTCTGTATACTAGATTTTGACGTCCCGATTTTTTCTGCAAGCTCGCATATGGTTTGGTGAGGATTTGCCTCAACTAAGGCTCGTAAATGCTCGGGAACGACTTCTTTAGGTCGGCCTGACCTCGGGGCGTCCGTGAGGGAAAAATCGCCAGATCTAAATCTCGTGAACCACTTTTGACACGTTCGATCCTGAATGACATTTTTGTCGTACACAGAACACAATTTGCGGTAAGTTTCAGCGGCTCTTTTGCCTTTTTTAAAATAAAGCAGCATCACGTGTCTAATATGTTCGGTTGCACTCATTTTCTCATGACATCATAGGTGGTGAGGTAAGTGGTTAACTCAGAAAAACGAAACGACTTTTTTACAACCCAATATTTGCTCATAGATATTTCACAATTGAACCCATAAAAGGAATAAAATTATTCTACTTGTATCTATAATTAAGCTGAGGAAAATTGTGATAACAGTTATTCTTTATATTTACGGATTGACTCATAAAGGTCACTACCCCAAATGCCAACTTTCAACTGAATCTACCAAAATTCATAATATAAACAAACTTAATGACTTCTGCTTAGATACAATTAATTAATTAGGATTGGCTGATAGATGGCGCTAGCCTAAATACCATAATCCACTTTAATATGCCGCTTATCAAATCCATAAGATAAACAGATTTAATATATTTGTGCCCAAGTACCAATGGGATATTATGATGTCAGGTTGTAACTGTAAACAGTTTTCCTTATGTTTACTTATCGAAGACTTCATTTTCATTCAGCACGACAAATATATAGGTGGCCTATCGCTATTATAGGTGACCTATCACTATGATTTGAGTCCGTAATATCTAACGAAAGTATAAATATAATTTGTGGGACTGGTCACTAAGTAGCAATACTGCCATACTAATAAAATATAATTACATTAAGCTGTATAGCTATGTCTTTCTTAAACAATGATATTATCAATAACGCGTCTATTTTCACAAGCTGCAACAGAGTCGAACTCATCACATATTACAAAGCGATAGTACACAGAAAATTATATTATAATACAGTAATGAATATTAATAGATACTCGAATAAATAAAAAAACGGTAAGTAAACCAAGTTAACATCATCGTGAGATGAATAAAACTTTTTTAAGGGTTGTTGTGTAACAATTGCAATGTTGTTATTCAGTTTATTATTTCGTTTATCATATTATTTTTGGTGTAATGAAAATAATCACTTAATTTATATTGAAATATAACAAATATTAAAACAATGTATATACCTAACAATAATATTATATTTTCGCCACCTGATATATCCTATTACATATTTCAAAAAATAAAACCGGCCACAGGTAGGATTCGACATTTGTCCCGGATCGGAACCGAACGACATACAGCTGTTTCGAACTTGTTAGTTCTCATCAGTGCCGCATACGGTACGCCGATTCAGGACAAATTCCGAATGAACTTTATGGCCTATACATCTTTATCGATACGATCTCTGTCAGTAACTTATAAGTCGGAAATTACATATAACAAAATCGTGTTCTCTTATAGAAACTGTAGATATATTTGATCGCAATATACATAATAGTAAATTGTAGAACACTTGTTGTCAGTAATTTTATTAAATGTTATCGCTATAAATTAATCCTCAGGTGAAACTAACAGTTACAACAGCATATTTAGCGTAGTCATCCAAACGAAAGAAATGTGTATTGTTCTCCTAACAACCGAAACATTCATGTTCACTCTACAATATAGGTTAACACGGTCCGCTATGCCTCATTAATTCACCTACGAATGTGAGCAAATATCCTTAATTGCAATTATTTTCAGAACCAGTTAAATAGACCGAAAAAAATTGCGCCGGGAACATTGAAGAATACAAGAAAAATGGTCTTTTTGGAAAAATTAACTAAATAAATATTTTCTTCGACAAATAGGAGACCAATACTAAAGAAACTAGTATAATTGCCACCATGAGGATCACACACTACCCAGGAAAAGCCGTCATAAACGACCCGGCATGGCTGGAGATGGACATTCCAAATACCACCAGGGGTAGACAGTACGAAGCCAACTGGGAAGACGCGCAAAAATCCCTCTCCAATAATAGTTCAGCCGCAAACTCGTGGGACAAATACAGCTACAAAGGCATGGACGGAACTTTATCTAGTAGGTTGGGCCAGTACCAAACTATCCTAGACGAAATAAAGAAAGACAACGAAGACATCTACGCAATACCTAACAAAGTGAACAAAGCTAGTAGTAAAGATAGTATTAGGTTAAAATACCACAGTGAGAAATGTTTGTCGAGAATAAACTCGAAAAACAAGAATGACATCCAACAGGAAATCGCCAGATACTTTTTACCGTCACAATCCAAGATACAGAGAGAAAGAAGTTTTAAGCATGACGTTCCTAAACCAAAACCGAGGAAAAAAGTGCAGACGAACTCGGAGGAAGACAGAGAAAAATTCAAAACCGTGATAGACGACTTGCAAAAGCACATAAAGAAGTCGGTTAGATTCGACGAAACTAGCACTGAAATTAACAGCGACATGGAGAATCATTCCGAGAAAGAGAACGTGGAAGAAAGAGAACATTTTGATAATGGAATGAGAGTTACCATGAATCCTCTTCATGAGTTAGATAACCAACTTATGAAAGATAATGAAGACGAGTCCGACTCAGAAGAGGCTATACAGGAACGGGTCAGTACCTGGATAGACGATCAGAATAAGTACATCCTATCCACTGATGAGGATAAGGATCAAAATGAGGCCTCCACGAATCTAAAGAGGAACGACAGCGGCTATTACGAACACGCCGAAAAACCTCGTCAACGTCTTCCTCCTAAAAATATATACCCTTCTTCCTCCTCCTCGAGCGACTCCAGTACGAAACAATACTCATACACGAAAACCTCCTCCTCGTCCTCGGAAAGTGATTGTGATTACAACGAAGTGTATAGCTTGTATAAGAACGGTTCTGCTCCGAAGGTTAACGTGGTGAATTCTCAGCCGACACCGCGAGACAGGACTAAAAACTCTTCGCCCACTTTGCACCGAGGCGGCTGTGATTCCAACGACTTCTTGATACCTAGACCCAAGTTGATTGTACCAGTGCACACGTATGCGGTGAGGAAGAGGCGAACCGGTAATATTTTGTCTGAGTGCTACGATTCGGACTGTACCAGTGGGAGAAGTACTGAAGTGGCTAAACAAAATAAAGGTTTGTTTGTTTTTTATACCTACCGAACTGTATTGGCGCACGCACCGTTTTTAGGAGTAGAGCTACCGGTTTAAATAATGGTAAACTTTTTGTGGCGCCGCCTTAATTATTGTGTTATTCATTGCACATAAATTATGTACAAATAATTAGATAGTATAAGTCGTTCAGGTCACTTGATAGTTTCCTATATTTAGCCCTAAAAGAGGCTATTTGATCATAGAGACATTCCAGAAATAGTATTATATATAATTAATTAAAAATAACATACTGGGCCTATATGACAAAAAGAGGCCTTAGAGCGACCTCTCGTAAAAAACTGAGAAATTGGTATTTAAAGTTCAAGTAGTGTCATAATGTTACGAATAGAGTGGATGGTGTGGGCAAAGTAGTGGTGACGCTATTTGTCATGTTGTTGAAGGCAAGGTTTCGAATCCTGTGTGTAACATAACTATTTTTTTACTATTTGTATTAAAAGAAGAATAAGGCAAATAACAAAACATGTTCAATATATATTATTATCTAGAAAGATCAGGGCCGTATTTATATAATATGTATTAAAACTATAAATATGCGACATATATACAGTAAATTTACTAGTGAAAATATAAATTTTTTAGAAATATATAGATAGATATATAACGAAATAGTAGAATACTTGAAGATTTATTGTACAGGTTAGATAAGTAAATATATTCTTTTAACTGTCTAACTCTTTCTACCTTTTGAATATCCCCCTCCTACCAAAAATGTAACGTCAACTGACCTGAGCCTACGCGATAACACACGGGGTCTTGCCAGATTTGAGGAATTATCGTTTAGGTATCTGAAAACATTGTCTTAAGATAAAGGACGTATGTGGGGGCTAACAAGAAAAGTAACAAATTATAACAGACAAATTCTAGTATTATTATTAAGTCTTTTGTGTAAATTACTTTTTTCCAAATTTTAATATAAAAACTTGGTATACGTATTTAGTATGTATCATATTTCATTGAGACTTTTAATGAAATAGAAAAATTTTTACAATATACAAAAAGTAGATAGCAATAGTTCATTTTGTAGATTTTTTTGGTAGTATTAAGAATGTTCGAAAAATTATCGATGGCATCAATGTTACATCGAAATATATATTAAAACAAATGAATGTATGCAGACTGTATTGACTGTATTTGAATTATTGCAGATTATATTATTAAATCAATATTTACTAACAGTCTAGTAAATATTTTGTTTTATTATTTACATAAACATTAAACAACTAAATATAGAAACACTGCAATGAATGTGACCCACTATAACTAATAAATAACTGGTTAAATCAAATTATTATTATATTTTTTAAAACAAGTTAAAGAGTTGCCAAGGATTTTATGAGGAGTGGAAAAAGTCATATAAAAACCTAGCAACAATGAGTTGTTTTGGTCAGCGGAAATATTTATGATCTTGTTAAGTTAAAAGCGGTTAAAAACACAATACACAATGAATTGTGAATGATATTTATACAAAGTGACCCATTTTAAATCTGAACACCCTGATAAAAGTTGTTTATTAATCTTATTAATCGATTTAGATCGTTTTTTAAGGTACGACATAAAATATTGTACTTTTCCACAGAACGTATTTTATTTTTACTAATAAGGCCTACCGCCATCTTTCTCGGAGGCTAAAATTCAAGAAATCGTATTAGCGATTTCTTTATATAAAATACACCTTTATACGTGTAGCACTTCCTTAAATGGACGTACCAAATATCAAAAGAGAAATGTGAAATTTTAAAATGTTTTCAAATAAATGTAATAAAAAATATTATGCATTTACTATTACAAAGTAACCCACAGAGTAAACATGAAAAATAAATAAGAAAATTGATTTTAATATTACTTATTACAATGAAGATATGTACAATAGAACCGATGACAGCGACGCACAGGTATTGTCCATTGTTTAAAGTCCGAGGTGCAATTTGCGTCAATGTGGTCTTTGATGCTTTATAACTTTTTCAGTGATTTCAGGAAATATTTTTTATGAACTTTATTATGACAGTGATTAATTAAGTTATGACTTTATTATTAAATAGTATTTTAAAAGCTACGTTCTGCTGACTTATACTGCTGAAGTTATACTTCGTTCATTGTCTGTAACTTATCGATGAAAACCCAAGTTGTCATTTAAATAACGAATTTGAAGTTTTGTGTACTAAATATTTGTAAAAATGAGTAATCTTTGTTATGGATCAACTAAATATTTGAGAGGCAAAATTGAAATATGTAGTTCGTCTGATTGATTGTAATATTGCGGTCGAGAGACAACTAGGAAATTTAATGATAAACATAAATCCTAATGAATATACTAGTCAGCAATAACACTGTGTACAATATAAATAAAGTTTTCAATGAAACAGGTTTCGTATTATATTAGATGCATATATTACGTACATTTTGCAGCTAGGTATAATGACCCAATTTGTAATATTTTACAAGAGTGCTAGTCGAGATTTAAATATTCCAATAGATTTGTAAAAATACGATGTAGAACCATATAAGCAAATATTTTTTAGTAGTTTAGAACCTGAATATGAAATCAATTTTATCAATTCTTTAAAAAAAATTGTTCACCGTTCAACCTCGGCCAGGGACGAAGCCGAACGGGGCTTAATAGGACTAGTCATCAACGGAGTTAACGGAGTCAACGGTCAGGATTAAGCACTGCATCGGCACCGAACAGAAATTCAACTAGAAGGTTCACTCTGAGCTCCGCCCGCTAAGTTTCCCTCCTTACCCCGTCTCGTCGTCCAGCGAGAATTAGCTATGTAACCAGCACCTGGCGTATGTATAGTATCATACAAAGTATCCCCCATATACTAAAGTAGGCCGCCGTTCAACAGCTGCATGGCGGCATGTCCTTTGTAAGCGTAAGATAAAAGTACCGCCGGAGAGTGAACCTTCTAGTTGTAATTTCTGTTCGGGAGTCTCGGCAAGAAGGCAATCCAGGAATGGATGAAGATTGATAAACTCAAGTGCTGGCGGAACCCCCAGGGATACAGGCAGTGATTGTAAGAAAATCAGAATATATGTAGTTCCCTAATTGAATTGCCGTCTAGGTCACCGGGTTTAACACCACTGAACTTTCTTCTTTCGAGTACTATTCATGAGGTATATAAATCAAGACTTCAGACGTCTTTTATTGACTTGAAAAACCCACGCATTATTGCTAAGAATATTGTTTTAGTGTAAATTTTACATTCTTGATTACCTGTGACGTTATTGATTTCATATAATTTCTGTGGAATGATTATGTTCTCATTGCTTAGTAATATTATTATAATTAATTTTGTTATGTGTTTTGATGTTTATTCCATGGCTTACTTTGTTTGTAATAATAATAAATAAACAATAATAGTTTGATTATTGGATTTGTCTGCAGCCATTTGGTCAATACTAGTTTAAAATGGTTCTGAGTACAGTTTTATGTAAATAAATTGCTAATACGATTTGTTGAATTTTACCCAAAAAATAAAATGTCGCGGTAGGCCTTGATATTAAAAAGAAAATATGACATTTAGTACAAAAGTACACTTTTTTTATATACTGCCTTAAAAATCGATTATATTAATTAATAAATACACAACTTTTAGTAGGGTGTTCAGATTTAATATGGGTCACTGTATAATAATTCTTCGCATTTTTATACTATTATGCACTATGATCACCTCTACATTATTTAGTAACAGATAAAAATAATTATAATATAGTTTGAGATATAATTTATTTAATTTATTCATTTCAACGTTAATTAAATTCTACTTCTTTTAACATAGTAAAAGTTTTAAAATTATATTTTCGTGTTTATCAAAAACAGTATAGGCATAATTTGCATATTAATAAAATGAACACTGTTAGAAATATAATACCCATAGTAAAAGCTATAAAATTTCGTGATATCTGATTCTCCATTTGAATAATTCAATGAATAATTGAAATGTATTTTGCAAACACAGTTGCTGTTTTATTATAAATCTCGTTAATAAACTTTCTGAAATAAATTAAGCATTTCTGGTATTTTATGTACTTATAAGTAGAACGTTGTATTTTAAAAATATACATACGAGTATAATTTGTATAATGGTTCTTTACGTGTGCGTCACAGGCAACAATCGTATGAATCAATCAACTGACATTTTTGAATATGTCACGCCGAAAACACATTTTAGGGTAACAGTTAGTACAATACAAATCCGTCAACCTATGACAGAGTAATGAAAAGGTTCTCCACAAAAACATTCAATGGAAGTGATATTTCCATCAAAATATGTGGGAGTGTATATTGGCTACAAACTTAGGTTAGGTTATTTTTTTAATTTATATTGAGACACCAATAAAGAAAATTATATAATAAAGCTAAGACGTAACTTCATAATTGCATTCTGTTCGGCGAATTATTAACTGTCTATGCTGTACGTAGTTGATTGAAACATATGTCGCTAGACATACGTGCTAGTAATTGTGGCATCTTAGTAACAATTGCGAGTGATGTAGTATGTGATCCGTGCGTCGTCACTAAATTGATACACGCGCAAAGATCCATTGAACAAACCATATATACAATATGGAAATAGAAAAGAAAGCGGATAATCCATATGTTCTCTAAAATCATCTATTGCCGGTATTTTTGAACCTTTGTGGCTTTCCGTTTGAATGGAAATTATGACGTCACATGACAAACAAAATCAGACATCATTGTGTTTGAGATATATGTTTTTCAAGTCAAAATAATTTAATAACAAAGTAAATATGCGAAACTATATCACTATGCTCGATGTACAGTATGGAAGAAAATATGGGTCCCTGCATACTTGAAATATCTCGTGAAATATTTTTTTACAAAAATATTTGAATGAGTTGATTTTTATACAGTGGCGTTCCACTGAGCTGAAATGGAAGAATGCATACATACTTGTTTAAATTAACTGGTTATTTAAATCTTTAATTTAGATGGTGACTTCTATTTTTTAACGGTTTATTTTACTGTAGAGTAAATATTTTATTCCATTGCATAAAGGGATCGTGGTAAATTCAAGGAAAAATTAGAAATATCGCAAAAAGCGTTTTTTGTAATTCAAATTGTAAGAATGAACAAAATGAAATTATAACTTAAAATGGCATAAACTGGAAGCTTCCATTATCTGGTTCCATATGTTCTCAGTGCTGGGATAGACCATTCTTCAAATCAGACCTTAATTAAATATAATGGACTGTATTGCCAACGTTTCATCATGCACTGTAGATAACTTCTTCAGGGGTGATTTGAGATAATTGCTGGGTCAATACTGGCTCCTACTTGCAGAAAAGGAAAAATTTATATAAGAAAACAGATCCGGGCTTTCCACTTTCCCAAACTCGTGAAAATATCAGATAATTCAGAGAAAAGTACCAACATTCAGGCACTTTTAATCAATCAAGGCATCTCTGGCATAATTACAAAAACAAAACTTATAAATACGAACATTTTAAACGGCAATGCTCCTTAACCTTTTGTAAATAAATAAATTCCCCAATCCTCCAAGTTTATCGGAACTGTAGATGTGTTCTCTATATAAATCTGTCTGTCCGTAATTAGTCGTCAGCGTCGGCCCTGAAATTGGCTGTTTCAGTTTGCTACGGGATCCATTCATAACTGAGAAAAACATATAAAATGTATTGAAATAGCTATCTGATTTTATAAATGTTTTTGTTTTCAAGCTTTTTTTAAGTAAAAAATTTTTTTTTGGTTCGTTATAGTACGACATTATACTTATTATTTTCTATTGTTCGCTATATGTTTTCTATTGAAATCATTTCCACAAATGTAGTGGTATTATTCACTGCAAATTTTAACAATGTTCTTTAAAAAAACAGCTACGTTTATAATGCCATATTACTAAGAAAATTATAAATTAATATCTGTAATATAAAATTAAGCAGCAAGAAAGCACATGACCTTTCGCAATCTAAAAAAGTATAAACATCAGTCGTATCTCATATCTACACTAAAATTTTTTGTAATAGTGAATGCTATTACTTCTGTCAAAGGAAAAACTGTTATTGTTTATTACTTTCTAAAAACTTTTTGTTCGAACATTTGATAATCAACTACAATTTTTAACTAACTCTCAGTCTATTGTCGATATCCGCAAATACTGTATGTACTTAATTTATTCTGACACTCATTGTGCTCAGTGACGTGTATTTTTTTCAATAGTTGGTGATAATTAATTTGTGTATTCGTGTAAGCCGTTAGTTGATAATGTGAGTGACAATTTTTGTGACAATATCTGATAATCCTTTTATACGGCGATGTCTCTATTGGTAAGGTAAAGAATATTGCATATATCTATTTAATGTAGGTTATATTCGCTGCATGTTATGTACTTTAGATTCTGTTTCGTAAATATTGTATGCCGTCGCAAATAACATATTCCACTAAACCATTTAAGGAACATCATGATTAATCATGTTTTGTACAAATTATTCTGCTTCTGTTGCACTGATAAATAATAATAGACGCTGATTACTGTGGCAAAAGTCCTGATACATATGTATTTACATTTTTGAAAACAGATCACATGTCTATCCACCCTGAAGTATTTTTTAATATATATGTATATAATAATGTTGATTTGTAATTTTAAAGTGACATTTAAAATTACAATTTTGTTATTTTTAAATGAAACATTATGTATCACTCTACGAATTTAAATGTGTGTAAATATAATTAGAAACAAAAATAGTATTAAATTGAAGAACCAATTTCTTGGTTTGACCTGCGAAACTTTTGGTTTGACTTTGAGTTTGACATTTTTGAGCATAACCTTCTACAGAACATTTTATCATTTAAGCGCGATTTGTGTTAGTAAAAAATGGAATTAACTCGTGAAAATTTTCGTAAGATCATTTATTATGATTTTCGACGTGAATTATCAAGACAAGAGTGCATCGATCAACTTAATTCCAACTTTTGGCGATAAAGCCCTATCCTTTGCTACTGTGAAACGCTGGTATAATGAGTTTAATCGTAGCCGCCATTCGCTCACCGACGAAGTCGTGAAGGTCGTCCAAAATCAGTTTTTATGCCACAAAACATTGATGCTGTGCAAAAACTGATAATGCAAGGTCGTCATGTGACATACTGTGAGATTGAGGCAACCTTAGGCATTAGTTCGACTAACATATATAAAGCATTGCAGGATCATTTATCTGTAAAAAAGGTTTATTCTCGTTGGATCCCAAATTCGAAAAAATCTCAAAAAGATGCTCGTGTCGATTGGTGCAAACAAATGCTCAATAAATACGATGGCGGTGGTTTAAAAGATGTATATAACGGGTGACGAATCATGGATCTATGCGTATGAACCGGAAAGTAAACAGAAGTCGACTGTATGAAATCCAACAAAAGTTGTTCAGCGCTCGAAGCACTTCGAAACAAATAATCGCCTGTTTTTTTGGAAAAACTGGTCATGTGGCAACAGTGCCCTTAGAGTAACATAAAACGGTCAATTCTGAATTGTTTGCCGAAAGTCTTCGGTGAAATAAGGAAAACAAGCGCCGTCTGATCATTCTTCATCATGACAATGTGAACTCGTCGTAACAATCGAATGTTTGAACACTCAAAAAATCGAATTAATGGGTCATCCGCCGTACAGTCCTGATTTGGAACCTAATGACTTATTTTTGTTCCGGAACGTCAAGAATAAATTGCGTGGACAACGATTTTCGTCGGCAGAAGAAGCCTCTGATGCGTTCAAAAACCATGTTTTGGAAATATCTCAAGAGGAATGGAAGAAATACTTTGACAAATGGTTCTAACGCATGCAAAAGTGTTATAGATCATGAAGGGGAATATTTTTAAAAACGATAAAGTAATTTTTAATGACAAATCAATGTGTTTTTATTATTAGGCTCAAAATATAAATGGTGCCCCTCGTACTAGCAACATTTAGTATTGAGTAGTAAAAAACTTAATTACGTATATAATTAATAATTCATAAGTTGTATGAGCTGCTTTTAAACAGTTAAATTTTTGTTAAACCGTGAAAATATACATTTATTTTAAGAACCTTGAAATAATTTTTTTCGGCATATTCTAACGCTTTTAATTTATATCGCTATAAACTAGTCACATGATATTAGGTAAATATCTGAGCAATAAAAAAGTGTAAATCTATACTTTTACTAACGTGTGCATACACGTGCATTACGGCATATTTTACTTGTACGTAAATACGCGGCGACATGTTTTATTATTAAAATTAGGTTATAGAATTCACGACGTGTAAAATTGCAAAGGAGAAAACCAAAACGTAATTGATATTTTGTGGTAATAATATACTATTACGTTTTTGACATTCTTCATTTATTTTTAACGTAAAGTAATACAGCTCGCCAAAGAATAATGGTTATTTTTGTGTTCCACATACATAATTATTACCGTATATAACGAGAATGTTCTTATAAAAAAGTTATTGTCTTATATTTCAATTACTTATTGTGATGAATTATATACAATCATTCGCTTACGTCTGTTATACTGTAATTTAATACGATATATTAACAATATTGTTAATAAATAAAAAATAATAACTTTTTGACTACTTAATTGGAAATAAAAATTTGGAGTTTCTTTTTTAACTCTAGTTAATTTTGTGTGTGTATTACTTATTCTTATCACTGGGACGGTTAAAAGTAAAAATATTTTTACTACGCACACAGTGTGTTTCATCATTCTCGCAGTAATAATCATAAAATAATAATTAAAATTAATCAAAAGAGGATAAGTCCATTTTTGACAAAATTAAATTACATACATTATTTTTTATAAATTATGTGCTAATAAACTACAGTATTTTAACGTAGAAATTCCTGAAATTTATCTAGGGAATGGGATAATTTTCCTTTAAAATGTAAATGTAAAAGTTCTCTTACATTTTCACCTATATTTGTTTGTACGTTAGACTGCTTCCACACTGGATAATTTTTATCTGAAATAAATAATAACTCAATTTTATAACTTTTTCATATCCTGTGAATCATATTATGTTTTGGTACGACTAATATAAAAGGTTGTCCAACCAAAACGCACGATGTTAATTGTAAATAAAACAAAAAGTTTTCAGAGAATTATCTTAATATTTTTTATTCTGATAGAAGGATCTATGACAATTATGTTTGAAACTAAATATCGGCCAAATGCTCGCCACGGCTTCGGTGGCATACCTCTATCCGATGGTCCATATTTTCAATGACTGACATAATTGAGACATAATTGAGGTTCAATGTCGTTAATGTGCCGAATTATCTCATCCTTTAGCTCTTGAATTATTCTTGGCTTATTGGCGTACACTTTTTCTTCTAAATATCCCCAAAGAAAGAAGTCCAACGGTGTCAAATCACATGATCGTGGCGGCCAATTAACATCGCCACGACGTGAGATAACACGGCCATTGAATTTCTCGCGCAAAAGTGCCATTGTTTCGTTGGCTGTGTGGCAAATGGCACCATCCTGTTGGAACCACATATCGTCCAGGTCCATATCCTCAATTTCTGGCCTCAAGAAGTTCGTTATCATCTCGCGACAGCGAACACAATTCACGGTAACTGCTTGGCCGACCTCATTTTCGAAGAAGTACGGCCTGATGACGCCGCCAGCCCATAAACCGCACCAAACAGTCACTCTATGTGGATGCATCGGCTTTTCAACAATCACTCGTGGATTCTCATTTGCCCAAATGCGGCAATTCTGCTTGTTAACGAATCCACTGAGGTGAAAGTGTGCCTCGTCACTGAAGATGATTTTCTTTGTAAAGTCATCATTCACTTCTGTCTGTTCAACCAACCATTCGGCGTATTGACGACGCTTGAAATGGTCAGTAGGCTTCAGCTCTTGAGT
This sequence comes from Rosalia funebris, assembly GCA_037954035.1. Taxonomy (NCBI): domain Eukaryota; kingdom Metazoa; phylum Arthropoda; class Insecta; order Coleoptera; family Cerambycidae; genus Rosalia; species Rosalia funebris. Next base: position 28,147,532 of record JAZFAV010000020.1, on the reverse strand, counting down.
CAATTGAACCTTGTAAGCGTGTAAATTTAAATCTTTATTCAAAATTTGCATCAGTGATGTTCGTGAGATGTTCAATTGTTGGGCACGACGACGAGTCGAGGTTGACGGCTCTTCTGCTACACTATCGCGAACAACAGCAATGTTTTCCGCAGATCGAACTGGGCGAGCATGCACAGGTGTTTTCACATTTCCTACAGACCCGGTTTGCTGAAATTTGCGCACAATTCTCCCGATTGTGGACACATTTGTTCGATTATGCTGACCAAAAAAGTTACGAAGTGCACGAAATGCATTTTGATTTGAACGCCCATTCTCGTAAAAGGCTTCAACAATCTTAACGCACTGCTCAATTATGTACCTCTCCATGGTTGAATTTGTCAAACACTGAAACAAAGAAATGTCAAATTAAATTGGGCAAAAAACTTGACGTTAAGGTGTGACTCACAATTAACATCGTGCATTATGGTTGGACCACCCTTTATTTGTTTTCAATAAATACGACAACTGAATTCTGTATGAATTCAGTTATCGTATTTATTGAAAACAAGAAAGCTAATAAATACTCGTAAATCAAGGCAACCAAAAAACAATTTTAAATAATTTATTTGAAATTAAATAACAATAGTAAACAAGAAAACGTTTTTTTTTTATAAGTAACAAGAAAATTATGTTATAATTAGATAATAATATTTACAAAACTTGATCCAAGAAAGATCATATTAATCATGTAACACATATTAAAAAAACAATTTAATTTTTAGGAAACTATAATGATTTAATATCTAATTGCCATGATAACCTTATTTAAAACTGTTTTCAAAATATTTGCTCGCTCCTTCAATGCAGACACGAAGTTATTTTCGAAAGTTAAACTTATTTGGAAACAAATTCATATTTTATTTCGAATTTAATTTACTGCATTCGTTCTTGTTGTTCAAGATCTAAAAATTCTACTGGCCATTATAATGAACCATTTAAGGTGCCCCAAAAATAAAAATCACATGAGTTGAACTCATAAAACCGCGGCCGTCAAGCAATAGGTATATTTTGACTGCGACCTAACTTGTAGTAGAACTTCATCAAGAAGGTAGTCTTGATTTTGAACGAACCAACGCAAACTATGTAGAATTTAAGGTAACAATGTTATTAAATGATGAAACCAAGGGTTCTATTTCTATATGTATTGAGAGTCACATATAGATGTGCCTAGAGAACGATAATTTATCATCAAAGTACACACGCAAGATTCTTAATATTTTCGAAACATTAAAACTGTACCACCAAGAGAGTAGTTAAACATGTTATAAGTTGCTTATGTAAGGTATTCATAAACATCACATTTATCTATGTTTGTTGATAGTTTATTCTCTGAACACCACGACATAATAAAGTCGACGAATTTATGCAAACTCAGTTGATCATCTAAGCAGGTTAAAAGTATGTTAAGGAATAATGGCCCTAAATTTAAGCCTTGAGGTACTCCGGCAGATACTAAGAAGGTTTCGGATTTAAAGCCATTATATGAAACGTCTAGATAAATACGATTTTACTAAGTGAAGAAGATCACTCCTACATTTATTTAATTCTAATTTTGAAATTAATGATCCACCTTGTCAAAGGCCCTCGAAATATCAGTATACACCACTTCCACTTGACCTTTATTATCTGTTATTTGCGATTATCTGGATAAATTCTGTTAAATTTGTAACTGTGGAGCGTTTTGCAACGAACCCGTGTTAATTAGAAGAAAAAGCGAGTTGCACACCAAGATAAATGTGGGTCTATAATGACATTTTGAAAACCTTTGCAAGATTTGACAGAATAGTGATTGAACGATAATTTTTTTGTCTGATGGGTTGCCACTTTTTAATATAAATCAGATCCTTGCTACTTTCCAAACCTCAAGAAAAGTGTGGGTTAAACAATATAAGAAGTAGCTGTATTAACAATATAAAAAGTGGCTCTTAACAATATTTAACAAGAATACTCGGGATGTGATGATCTCCACAGGATATTTTATGTTTAAAATTTTTGATATTTTTTTGTTGTATATTCAGTTCAGACCATGCAAATCCATGGTGTAAGTTTGGATAATGATTGATAAATATCCGCTTCTGTAAGTGTTACTATATTCATACAGGTTTAGTGACTTCCAGAACTTGTGTTTATAGCCTACACATCATCAGTGGCCGTATTTATGATGAATGCCAAATAAGTAAACAAAACAGCTTAATTATTTTATCGGCCTACTAATAAATACGTAATAAAATAAAAATAAGATATGAATCTAATCGAATTTATTCTAATTTCATTTATTAAAAAAATAGTGCCACTAGACATGTTTGGCCATTGATTAAAACAAAGTAAATTATGTAACTCGCAAAAGTGATCGGCTACGTCGGGTGCTGTGACCTATAGCTGTACGTAGGCACATGCAATAAATTCAAATTAACACATTCACCTTTCTATTGTCTGGTGCTATGCAATAAAATAAATGCAAAACATATGTGGAGGCGTGGTCACTCGCTCACGTTTGTGGCAAAATTAATTACCATCCATAAATGCATTTTTAAATCTTTAGCAGAGTGTTGAAGCAATATTCATTATGATCTTACGTCTTACGATAGAGCGTGTAAAATGCATTAACCATACCATGAACACATGCGATATCGAAAATTAATAGCACGCATACGTTGGACTTTTATTAAATGCTTTGCTATCGCCGTTCAATTTGGTAAATATAAAATTTACCAAATTTGGTGTTTGGTTTTGTACAATATGTATAATTCTATTATATAGTGTGGTCCAGGTTAAACGTCATTAATTTTAACAAGTGATAGAACAACAAGAAAAAAGTAGACTTTTATAAGAAAACTTTGTTCAAAAATATTTTCTAACGAAGATACAGGGTGTCAAAGTTGTAAAAAAAAACCGGTTTTCTCATCATAACTTCTAAACCACTCGATCCATTTTCATCAAATTTCTCACACAGACTACTGTAGTACTGTAATTTACATTAATGTATAATAAACTAATAATTTAGTTTATATTAATGCATGCATAATACTTCATTATTACTTACATAGTTTTACTTATGTATATTGATTGTATTTATATAATACTTGTATATCGTCGCATCGGCAAAATGCTTCTATTAATTAACAGTGCCCCTGGTGACGCAATAAAGATGCAGTTGACCTGCGATTATGGCAAATTATGTATCAACGATATTATCGGGTGTGGATTGACGAAGGCAGAACATAACACGAAGATGCAAAAATACCAGATGCTAAAGACGCACTACAGAGCGCACATAGGAGTATTTATACTCGTATAAAAAATCCGGTCAAAATTATATAAAGCTTTAAAGGCTTTTTAATAAAACCTTTTTAATTTATTGTAATGTTTATAAATAAGAAAATACAAAATTCACTCCAAAACAGGATTTAAAAAAAAATTACCTTGTGAGTTACCATCGGCAACGTAGTCGTGGTAATGAGACTTTTTTGGGGTTCTAGGATGCTGAAATAAAAAACAAAATGGAAAATAGCAACATAAAATTAAGAAAAAATAAAAAAATAAACAAAAATAAGAAAATTAGAATATAAAGTAAAGATTGGTGTGTGCGTGTGTCTGTGTGTGTGGGTGTCTGTGTGTGTGGGTGTATGTGTGTGTGGGTGTCTGTGTGTGTGCGCGTGTCTGTGTGTGTGTGTCTGTGATTTTTCTATTTTATTTGTTTAATAACAAATTTAGTAACAAATCTGTGAAAAGAGGAATGATTGACAAGGTTTGACAAGTAAAGGAATACACTGTTTTTTCAGTAGTAGCTTCATACAAATAAATTATATTTTTACGATTCATGTTTGTTCATTTATTAAACACATTACTTAAACTGCAGATTAATAAAATTTTGCGTAAAGATAATCTAAATGCCTTCCATTTCCATATTGAATATGGTTTTTTCCCACACTCCACCACACGAAGACATATTTTCAATAGCAATATAGCGAAGAAATACAAGCGTCAAAAACAACGACATGCAATTTAAACAACGACTGAGTTTCTGTGAAAATGAAAATATACTTCATCGCTACGACAAAATGTTGTTGCAAAAATTAGCATTACCTTCTGAATAAATGAATGTTTCTTGTATGTATAATGCCAGTAACGCTATTTGTTTATCATCTGTTATTATTTGATATGATTTTGATTTGATATGAACGTCTGTTATTATTTGATATAAATTTAGATGTTTTCGCGGATTTTTCCCATGCCTCATTCCTGTGCGTTATTAGCCTATTTTTAATGGTAATGCAATCCTGTTAGTCTTTGTTTGTCAATATGTCTTCTTGGGCGTTGACAACTGGGTCGTAGTATTTTTAAATGTGAAGGTTGTGTCATCGATACGGTCACAACTGGACTCCGGAGGATACGTTGTCGGCACCTACCTTGATATTGAAGGAGCTTTCAACTTTACATCCAGGGAGGTGATTAGCTAAGCACTAAGCAGATGCTACACCCCAGAATAATCGCTGAATGGATATACCATATGTTGGGAAACAGACAGCTTACTGCCAATAAAGGCAAGACTACCATCGAGGGCCCAGTCGACTCGGGCTGTCCACAGGGAGGGGTACTGTACCCTCTTCTGTTGCTTGAAAGGTTAAAGGATTACCAAGTCGATTACCATTACTATGCCGATGACTTTGTATTAATAACGAAAAGCCCTTTTCTGGAACCGATTCTCGATATAATGCAAGGAGCTTTAAACAAGGTTGGGAATTGGTGCAGGGAGAGGGGACTCTCGGTCAATCCCTCGAAGACTAAGGTGATGGTGTTATATAAGAAATATAAATATACCAAGAAATATAAGTGAAACAGAATATGTCCTCTGAAACTTGGTGGCCAAGAACTAAGCTATAATAGCGAAATGAAATACTTACGAGTAATCCTGGATGGGAAACTGTCATGGGGAAAACATCTAAGTCACATATGTTCCAACATCACAGCAACACTTTGGCAATTGAGAAGAGCCATTGGTAATAGCTGGGGCTTGAAACCGGAAACCATGAAATGGATGCATGAGGCAATTCTCAAACCCAGACTGACGTATGCAGCACTGGTCTGGTGGCAGAGAGCCTGTTTAAAGTTGGAAGCCAACCGACTTAACAAGTTAAGAGGATTGATTATTAGAAGTATAACCGGAGCCCAAGATCAACACCGATCGAGGCGATGGGGATACTGACGGGGATACCACCTCTTAATGTCACCCTGAAAGCGGACGTCGCAAATACAATGCACAGGGTGAGAAACATGAATGGGAAGGTAAAGAAACTGAATAAACTCTCAAGAGAGCTAGCTGAGGAGGGACTCCTATGGATGCCCTCTGACAGTACGGATGTGCACTTCCTGTTTGACAAGAAATATAAGATCACCCTCGCCAGTAAGACCGACTGGATGGAGGGTCGAGCTGGATTGCCGTTCAATGGAGACATCTGTTACACGGATGGAGCCAAGAGTGGGAACAGAGCGGGTGCGAGGGTGTATAGGCGACGCGGCGGGATAGGTAAAACCTTCCCCTTGGGCAAATACACTACCGCACTCCAGGCCGAGCTATTACATACGGTGTTCTGGGGGCCGACCAAAATCGGACGCAGGAGAAGGTATGTATCTGCTCGGATAGCAGGGCGGCGTTGGCAGCCCTGAATTCAGCAACGACAAAGTCGAAGCTGGTCTATAATTTCTATGAAGCATTGAACCACTTGGCAGGGAAGGGACCTGTGTAACTCTTATGGATACCTGGGCATAATGGCATTAAGGGAAATCTAATTGCAGATGACCTTGTCAGAATAGCGACCAGGGAAAACCTCTATGGACCAGAACCTGCAGTGGGAATAAGTCGGAATCTGATCAGAGACCGCATCAATGGCTGGGATAGAGACCAGCACAATAAAAGATGGAGAGAAGTAACGGGTTGTCGAATAACCTTCAAAAAATACTCAGAGATTGAGAAATGGGCCCAAGAATTCATTAAATTGAACAGGCACAAAGCCAGAACCTTGGTGGGAATCATAACGGGCCACCATAGTAGCCTGAATGCATATAAGCACAAGCTGAGGCTGACTGAGAGCCCGGCCTGCAGATACTGTAAAGAAGACGAGGAAACCTCGATTCATCTTCTTTACACCTGCCCCGCACTGGAGGAGAAGAGGTATCTTATATTAGGAACCCCTGTTATTCTAGAGGAGGCGAGGCTTAAGGCGGGGGACGTGCCTAAATTGCTTTTTTTATGGGATAGCATTTTTGGATAAGGACCCGGATAAGAGGGGATCGCCAAGGGACTACCCATGCGATCAGTGACTAATGAGACCCAAACCTATATAATATAATAATAACTCGGCTACCGTGACGGTATATGGTAATCAATAGTTTAATAACGAAAGTAGGCGAACAACAATACCAACAGTATATCAACATATAAGGTATTCAATATAATGCAAAGTTATTTTACTACCAGAAGGTAACTCTGTTTGACAAAAATACGACAAATTTTGTCATGTAATTCAGCGCTCGGCGTTTGGCATATAGCTAGGAGAATAGCTGTTTTGACCTAATTTGTTTAGTCCTTATTATATAAGGCATTTGCAGATGAGTTGGAGTATAAACTCCTTATTTCTGTAATATAAGGTATTTTGGTTTCTTCATTTCGCCCATATTATGATGTAGCCATCGGCATAAACATTTACAGTGGAGTAGAGAAAATGGTACAGTACAATATGGAATGGTATGGTATATTCCCTGATTAATAATCATGATTCTATTTATAAATAAATGCAAAATGACGGTATGAGAGCAAGGAGGAGATAGATAAATCCAATATTCTATATAGAGTTGCAGCCACACTATGCTATTGCCTATGGTAGCAGATCGTTGCCATGCTTACAAGATGTTTTCGTTCTTTATAACATTTAGTGTATTTAAAGCACCTCAGTTTTTGTTAATATTTTGACCTAGGCGTCTTCCAATCACATGCCATAATTTATATATTCGTACGACTTTTCCATAAAGTTAATATAAATAAATGACTAGTAATATAAGCAGATGATTACTATTAAGTGTAATGACACGAACTTAGTTTTCCACAAAACACCGAAACACTATACACTACACTCGACGCGCGTTTCGCCAACAAAGCTGGCATCATTTAGAGATGATTAAAACTGAGTTTTATTTATCTCCAGATGATACCAGCTTTGTTGGCGAAACGCGGGTCGAGTGTAGTGTGTAGTGTTTTTGGTGTTTTGTGGAAAGCTAAGTCAGTGTTATCTTCACACCAAAGGTTCAAACCTACTCCGGTATTAAGTGTAATGTACAAAATGAAAGAACGTTATTTAAAAACCACTTGAAAAAGTTTCTACTTCTAGTAATCCCACAAGTTTGTGGGATTATTAGAAGTAGAAATTTCTAATAACTTAAACAAGTGTCAGAATATTGCCCCTATTCTGTCAAAGAAAAATAATCAAAATTTTCTCACGATCAGATGAATTCGTCACGAAACATTGACAATATATCATTCCTTTGTCTATCTACTTTTATTCCAGAATATTTCCAAAATCCATTGATGTGCTCCATGTAGGTTTTTATAGAATATTTTTATTACATAACAAAGTTGGCAGTAATTTGTGCTGGAACTCTGTAAATTTCTGTGGTCGTATAATACCACATAAACAAGTAAATTTACCAATGACCCCATACTGGATATCCGGACACGTATGTCATCATGTCATGCCGCCCAGTTTACGCTAAAAATACCATTGCATTGAGTTTTTTTAACTTGTAGGTGTCATTTGAGGATAAATAATTTGTGCTTTTGTTAATGTCTATTTATAGATGTTACTGAATCTTGTTCGTAACAGCAACGTGGGCAATGAGCCTTTTAGTCTTTGGCACTTGTCCTTGTACTTCCATTTTCAAACCATTTTGGTACATACAAAATTTGATGAAAAATTACTTATTTATATAATACAGGAATGAATATCGATTATGTCCTATTAATTAAAAAATACATCAATGATTGGAAATAATATTAAAAACTGATAAAACTTTATTCATTTTACGTTTTATTGTATTTCAACAATTTTGGTAATTTGTAAATTGATACACTTACGCGTTATCCTCGTTTATAAATTAATATGCTTATTAATCTTATTTGCTTATTATATACTTATGCACTTTATTTGTAAGTGCACAGTAACAATAGCAAATACAAAATCTTAACTACGTATCCAACCAAATCTTCCAGTGCATGTATCAAAATTTAACATATTTTTCAGACATCTATACATCTATACAGACATACCTATTAGTTCTATTAAACTTGGCCATGATAATGACTATATGAATTTGCTTCTTAGGACCGGCAAGTCATTTGGGCATAACTTGATTATGCAGAAATCAAATAGGCACATTGCTTCAGATTTTTATAGATATAATTCTATGTATTGGGATTTATTACTTACTGTAGCTAAAATATTTGTAAATAAGTATTCTTAGTAAAATTTATATATTATTATTATTAAATAATAAACAAACAGTAAATGACAGTTACAAAATATGCATTTGTATTACTTTGTCTATACTTCATCGTCACAAAACACGAATAGGTTAAGTACATGTATGTTATTCACATTATTCAGGCATCTTGACAAAAAAAAATTATAAACTTGGCCAGTGCAATGAATTTTTTCTTTTTGAGACATATAACAGCGTTTGGATATAAGTTGGTTAATCAGAGATTACGAACATCCAAATTGTCTCAGGTTTTAACAGTGTCAACCTAAAGACCTGGTTGCGTACCTTAGAAAAGTTATAACGCAGGAATTATAAACCCCACGCAGAGTAAAGTGTACTATATTGTGGTATATTTATATTAGTTGTATACCTAAAATATATAAAAGGTTACAATTCTAGTGGTTTAAAATTTTACCAATTACATTTGTGTTAAGTTTATTACAAGAAATAGTGAAATTTTACACTATTTTCATATTATTAAAAAGTAAAGTTTTACTATGGCCGATTTTCAACAATATAGACATAATCTTGAATATGCGCCATTTTTTTTTACTAAATAGAAGTTAATTAAGAATTGTGTTGAAGTTTATTACCAATAATATTAATAATATCATTAAATATTTTTTGTATTTTAAATTTGATGAAATATTTTCAGTAGTCAGAATTTCTTGTGTGGTTCTGTAGCATATGTAGTTCTATATACAGTATTGGACATAATATTTGGAATAAAATAAATTTGCATCAAAACAAATGTATTAAATAAATATTCGTCAAAAATACAGTTGCTCTCGGATTATTAGAATATTTCCTACAGTTTACAAAATGTTTTCTGATATTTGAAGATAACAAAAGAAAACAAAAACATGTTTTTATTTTGTTTTTGGACAAAAAGGTTGGAACTTTTTATGTATTATCAAAACAGAGTGGTATTTGCTTACAGAGAATCAAAGTGTGTTTAGAAGTTACATACACATGAACATAGAAGTTTAGCATACCATATTTTCTATAATGACGAAAGGTAAACCACTTTCTGTAGATCTTCGCAATAGAATTATTAATTATTATAAATAAGGGATTCGGCAAAGTGAAATATCAAGAAGACTTAATGTACAAGAAAACAGTATGTCTTCAATTATCAGAAAATTTAAAGTGTGTGGTAATGTGCTTCCAAGTAAACGTCCACGGAGGCCTAGAAAGACAACTGCACGCCTGGATAAAAAAATTATTCGTTTATCCCAAAATGATCCATTTCTGCGTTCAGTGAAAATTCTGCGGAAACTTGAAACTACACCATCCGGAATATGCGACAAAACAATAAGGCGTAAGTTAGCTGAACAAGGTCTTCTGAACCATAGATCTTTAAGAAAACCATTACTAAGTAAAAAGAACGTTAAAACACGACTTGCATTTGCAATGGATCACGTCAATTGGATTACTAGGGATTGGAAAAAATGATAATGTGTCGTATTTAGTGAGTCTAAATTTAACTTGTTTGGCAGTGATCGATTCAAACATGTACGGCGTCTTAAGGGTCAGCGATTAAATAAAAAGTATTTTTGCCCAACCGTAAAACATGGCGCAGGATCTATTATGGTGTGGGGGTGTTTTTCGTGGTATAGTACGGGTCCATTACATCGTATACATGGAAAGATGATAGATCGTTTTATGTACAGAAACATTCTTAGAGATGTACAGGAACCCTACACATTTGCAACCATGCCGATTAATTTTATTTTCCAGCATGATAACGACCCAAAACACGCGCCGAAGCTTGTAAAAGAGTGGTTATCATGCGAAAAAATAAATGTTCTGAAGTGGCCGTCACAAAGTCCCGATTTAAACCTCATAGAAAATCTATGAAAGTTGGTTAATACAAGAATCCAGCGGGAAAATGTAAAAAATGCAACTGAACTTTTTGAAAAACTAACAGAAGCCTGGAATAGCATTGACAGAAATGCTATTGAATATTTACTCGAATATATGCCTAAGAGGTGTGTAGATGTGATTAGCGCAAAAGGATATCACACCAAATATTAAAAAAGTTAATTACGTAATCAGTTTTTAGAAAAATCGTTTTTGTTCCAACCGTTTTGTACAACTTATTTTTTATTTTCTTGTCTCAAAGATGTAACATGCTTTGAACCAAATTATAAGAAGTGTACTTATTTTTACCCAAAACGCCTTAGCTAACTATTAATAAATGCGAGTAAGCAAATCGCAATAATATTGCGCCGCCCCGTCGCTCATATCGAAGGCACTTCCGAAGCATGCCTTTAGAGGCTTCGGATCAAAAAACAAAAGTTACCACGTTGTTCGCAAGGGTCGAAAATTTGTACATTTACGAAAACAAAGAATGAATAAAAGAAAACGATAACACAGGAGTGTTTTAAACATCGTGACCAAGGAAGACAATGTCTCAAAATTATCCGCGAAAGAACGATTGATGTCTGAATGTCTGAAGAACATTCACCATCATATTTTAAGATAAAAATTGACACAGTGTAATCCAAAATCATATTGCATAGTCGTAAATCAAATAATCAAGAATGTAAAAAGCAAGGAATCAAGAATATAGAAGGTTTCTGTTGTTTCAAATAAAGTAGACTTCGTTTACTATATTTATTTTGTCAAAATGCCGAAATTCGAACGAAAAGCATTTCGTACATCGACTTAAAAATTTCGTGACACACACGAAACAGCCGTTTAGTAAATAGAGATAAGTAATGCATATGTCACATAATTAATTAATTAATTTAAGTTCCAACCATTATGTTGAATACTGTATATATAAAGTAATTTTATACTAACTAAATAAAAACTAATTAGTTATGTGCTTGTACCGTTATTAATAACGTTGGTCGATAATGCTGTCCCATTACCCAAGACTTTTACTTTTTATATTGTGTGATCTCATTTCAGTAGCTTCAAACTAAAATATGAATCAAACCACAAACTAAAATATCTTCAAGTTTTTGTATGTAATTATATCAATAAAGAAATTAAATATTTTCTTAAATATTTAAATTATACACTTAATATACCTATCGTAAAATTTTTAATATGTATGTACATAATTAGATTTCTACGCACCCATTATTTATTCTATTTTCTTTGTTTTAGGTAAGCAGTATGGGTTTAATATAGACTGGCTATGGTAAGAATTATAATAACTAACCAAACATACCCTGGAGTTGCATTTTCTGTATCCACCAAAAATATAATTAAAATAGTGAACCCAGTGAATGTATCCAATTGTAAAGTTCATTATTTAATAATTGGGAACATTCTTAATAACAGTAATGTGTTATTATTGTTAAGTGGTCATTAAGAATGACAAATATAAAATATCAATTAATTACCTACCCAACAAAATCCTCGAGCGAATTTATAACAGTTTTTCAGACCTCTAATGTCTATTAATTTTAATATAATATTGACTATGTTTGCTTCTTATGATAGGTAAACCATTTAGGCATAAATTCATTATTCAAGCATTACTTCAAGCTTTAGTAATTGTTAATAATTCTTACTGGGATTAGTTCTCGCTGGAAATAAAAATTTGGTAACATTCTTGGTATAATTTATATATTATTATTGACAGAGTGGAAAGATACAAAGTATGCATGTATATTATATTGTCTACTTCATCGTCTAAGACGTAGATGGGTTACATATACGTAATATATCTTCAAATCATTCAGCGATTCATACAGTCAATACATTATTCAAAAAATTTAATAAACTTGACCAACATAATTCATTTTTGCTTTGAGATACATAACAACATCGGGGCATAAGTTGGTTAATCAGATATCAGGCATACAGCCGCGAAACAACCATATTGCTTTACGTTTCAAAATTGTCAATTTGAAGACTACATGGATACGTACTCTTGAATAATTACCACGCAGGGTTTTCAATCTACCCCACACGAAGGAAAGTGTACTTGCCATATTTATATTATTGTTATACCTAAAATATTTTAGTTACTAGTATAATAAAGTTTACTAGTATAATCGTGTAAAGTTTCACCAATCACACTGGTGTTAACTTGTTTACCAGAAACAGTGAAATTTTCACGCCATTAAAAGTTGGCTGCGACTAGAGTCCCGCCTCGGCACCCAGGTCAAGTCCCGAATAACGTCATAAGTAGCGTTTCGGGACTTATATTGCGTCCCGACGTGGGACCCTTATCCGGTCCCGAATTTATAAGAAGAACCTTCGTTAGTTACAGATATTTACATACATGGTATACATGGTGTCGGAGTTTTAAACATCCAAACTTCACAGACATGTAGACAATCTCAATCTGAGTAAAAAAGTTCCTATTAACATACCTATTACCTGGCTTCCTAAGGGAGATAGAGGGTGTTGAAATTCAACTATTTTTTATTTTCATTAATACTTTTCGAAACGATAGAGATATAGTTTTCAAATTTTGAACACCTATTTACCGAATCAAGACCAATATATTCTATTGTTTTCGTGGTCAGTGATATTCTGGATGTTCATTTTCTGAGGTCCGGGCAAGATTTCAAACACTAGAACTTTCTCGTCGTACGCCACTGACGTGTGTCTATACACTATGTTTAAAGCATGATTTATTCTCAATAATTTTTTCTCTTGTAAGGTTATGATATGTAAGGTTGCACATAACAGAACAAAAACGCGAGCAAAATGTTTTTAAAACATTTTAGATACACTTAGTCAAAAATTTATGCAAACTGTGAGCTTATAGTGCGTAATTGTAAGAAAAATAAGTTGACTTTCTAGTTTAACTTAAGAATCCAGATAGGTTTTTTTGAAGACACAATTTTTGAGGAAATAACAGTTTGAGTAACCGAGTATACTCTAAGTGCATCTACTACATCTAAGCAAAGATCTACAAACATTTTTTATTATGTTCTCCCTTCATGAAGGGATTTTAAAGAGATACGCAAAAATCTTGCAGCATGCGCATGTAATGAGAATATCTCGAAAACCGTTCGAGAAATCTCAAACTTACAAGAGAGCAGAAATGTTGCCAATATACATCATGCTTTAAAAGTAGTGTATAGACAAACGTCAGTGGCGTTCGACGAGAATGTTCCAACGTTTGAAATCTTGCCCTCACTCTCATAAAATGAATATCTAGTGTCTCACTGACCACGAACAATAGGATATATTAGCCTTGCTTCCGTAAACAAGTGTATACAATTTTAAAATGGAAAATATTAATGAATATTATAAAAATAGTTGAATTTCAACACCCTGTATCTCCCTTAGGAAGCCAGGTAATAGGTATGTTTATAGGAACTTTTTTACTCAGAATGAGATTGTCTAAATGTCCGTGAAGTTAGGATGTTTAAAACTCGGACACCATATATGTAAATGTTTCTAGCAAAGGTACGGTTCTCCTTATAAATTCAGGATCGGATGAGGGTCCTGCGTCGGGTCGGAATAAAGTTCCGATAAAGCTACTGATGACGTTATTCGGGACCAGATGCTGGTCCCGAGTCGGTAAGGAATATCAGTCCCGAAACGATACCTATGACGTCATTTAATGACGTTATTCGAGACTTGACCTGGGTCCCGAGGCGGGATTCTAGTCACAGCCTTAAAGGCATTACCATGATATATTTTCATCTGTGTAGATATAGCCAAATAAAGAGAGACATTTTTAAGGCAAAATCTGAACAGAACACCTATTTTTAGTAGTTAGTTTTTTATTATTATTAAATACTTTTAATATCTAGAAAATTAAAACATTTAATTTAATTGTATATTAATTATACGAGGTACTAGATAGGTACAGATAATATTTATACTGCTATTGGCTATAAAATCATAATAGCATTCTACATTATTACTTTCTTTTTAATTTTCCGCACTCCACTATACGCGGGAAAATAATGTAATCATGTAAAGAAAAAGTGAAAGAAAAATGTTTGGGTTTATTTTTCGTTTTTCGGCCTAGAAACCAAAAAAAAAGGTTTTTAAATTTTTTTTGCTGTATGTGTGTCGTCGATGTCGTCGGAATTTATTCTTGTTAGCACGAGAACTCAACTAAATCGCGTCGGATCGATCGGATTTTGACTGATTCTGATTGGGGACGTCTCCCAGACGACACCTATTGATTTTGAGGTGGATAGAACACACTCTATCATGTACATGGGTCATAAGAAAGTACAATGGTGGACTATTTGAGAAATTATTTTGGTTAGCACGATCACTCAATTAAATCGTGTCAGATCGATCGGGTTTCGACTGATTCTGATTGAAGACGTCTACCAGACGACATCTATTGATTTTGAGGTAGATAGGACACACCCCACCCTGTCCATGGGTCATAAGAAATCACGTTGCTGGACTATTTGAAGAAAGTAAAACTGTCTCATAAAACACATTCTGCATTTATGTGTTGGTTTAATTTTTCTCGGCCACTCAATGCCGGGATAGAGATGTTGTACGTGCGGGAATATCCGTTTTAAGGTTTTAAACTGTTTATTTCTAATATTTTGCATAATTAAAATCTATAAATCTATTAAATAAGTATAGTTAGTTTACTGTCTACGCCATAAAATTTAGAAAATCATTCTATCTACAAACAAATTAAGATAAATAAATTAAAATGAAAACCTCATATTAACCGTATGCGCTTTGTTCAGTATAAGGTAATGAAGTTATGTCTTAATTAATTTATATTAAAAAATTACAGCGTCTGGGGAAGGGGAATAAGGAAATCTTTTATTCAGGAGGGAAATGAAGAGGTATTTTATATAATTTTCATCAATTTTCTACTTCTACTAATACTAATACTTCGCACAATATATTTTTTAATATTAAGAATATAAATAATTTCTAAAATCGTAAATGGGCCTATGTATAATTAGTCAACGTATAGATAATTGTAATTAAATATTTATTTTAATCAAAATGTTATTTGGAATTTCGAAAAATATATAATAGCAAGTGTACTATTACACATCAACATTTAAATCAATTAAGGTATATTAAAATAAAATAAATATATAGCATATCAATTATTGAGTGGACGTTTAATGAAATAGGTTCGATTAATACGTTTAATTTTTTACGTATATACTTTCATCCAGACGACATAATCGGCAAAGCTAAAATCTACAAATATTATAGTCACTTATATTAATAACTAGTCGATTCCGGCTTATTGAACCCAGTTCCATCTAGATTAGTTCATTACAATGCACCATTATTTTTAAATGGTAGTAGTTGAAATATATGACTGCCGATGGCCTTGACTTTTCACAAAAATCCGTATTACGTTAGCGGGAATTTAATAGCCCATGTATAAATGTAGTGTAAAATGTCTTATTATGTAAAATTTGAGTTAATGGCCTCTTGCTGTAACATCCTATTCGTGTATTGCAAAACGAATGATAGATATCAATTTTAAACACATTAGTTTCTCTAAGTTTACGTTACAAAATTTTCAACTAGAAAATATTGTCTTGGTTTATAGACAGCACAGCCTAGTAATGGAAAAAAAACTCAGTTTCTTTAATTGAGATAGTTCGGGACAAATACAGTTAGGTACTCCTTGAAAAAACTTATTGTTAAACTGATGAATTTAGCTCAAAGATTTTGTAATATTCTTGCAATGTTTTTGTTAGACAGGGTTTCAGGATACGTTGTGGTATAACTTCATATACATATATATATATATATATATATATATATATATATATATATATATATATATATATATATATATATATATATATATATATATATATATATACCTCAAATACTAAGCGATACAAAAAAAGTAAAGAAAAAAAAAATATGTGCAGCACAGTACACGTGATAGAAGTAAATAATTCTTTAGAATAGAGAATGAGAGAGATTAATAGTGAGAGATTGAAAGAGAGAGAGAGAGAGAGAGAGAGAGAGAGAGAGAGAGAGAGCAAGGGAGAGGGATAATTTCAAAAGAAATATAACAATATAAAATTTGTCTAAAAAATATTTGGTTTATTCATTATCTACACTATCATCGGCTGGTGGTTCAATTGGTAATACTGATATGATTGGTTTGTGATAACTAAAATATGAAATATATGTTCGTGATTCGATATTTTCTAGATAACGTGTAAAAATTGCATCTATTGTTGTTTCGGATTTTGTTGTTGATTCTTTGGGATTGTTATTTATAAGCAGACCAAATGTTTATCGAAGAAAGTTAATCAACGTCAAAGAATCATTGGATCCGAAATTTACATTGAAATCTCCCCCGAGAATCAAAGGGATTTTGCGTTTTAATTTAATTCGCCTTATTCTTAAGAACACATAAATCTTCAAGAATATATTGATAGTGTAATAAATAATATTTCTTAGTAATATAGGTCACAGTTTTGTCCTATAAAGAAGAGCTTTGCTCTATTTTTGTGACATGCTAACGTATATTACGATATATTATGTATTCCATAGAAAACTATTTTGAAATGTACAGGAGTAGAGTAAAATTGAGAATTCTAGACCACCCCCGCCACTGTTATGTAACCCCTTGCGCTTTGGCCGCTCCGCCATAGAAGGGGGAGGATTGTCAGTTTTACCCTACTTATTAAAAAAACGCTTAAAAGTAAATAGCGTTTATAACAAAAGTATGCGCTTTTTTCACTAAATGAACTCCATAAATATGAAACTCAAAATTAGTCTGAAATTTATTAGAAAAATGATAACAGTCAAATTGATCATAGTTCGACTGTTGATATGACAATGATGGTTGTAACCCTCCCACTTTTGCCCCTCCACCGCAAAAATGAGAGCGGTTACGGAAAAAGTGGTGAATTGGAATATAGAACTCTGTCGTACCCTACTCATTACCAAAATGTATAAAACTAAATACTGTATCACAAAGGTACGCACTTTTTTCAACTAAATGAACTCCATAAATATGAAACTCACAGAATTAGTCATAATTTCATAAAAAAACTAATGACAATAATATTGTTCATAGTTCGACTGTTGTTACGACAATGTCGCCAGTGTTGGTAGCATTCGATAGTACAACGCTAGCCGCCAATATTCTGGCCGGCGCAAGCGTCTTTGAATGAGGGGTTGCAGGCCAAGCAAAATTACTTCTCTTTACTCAATCTAACGCGAGTTTGCAACTAACTTCCACTCCTGTGGAAGTAAAGACAAAATAAAGGCCAACACCTGAAAAACAGAAGTAGAGATGTTTCAAAACCTTATGAGCCGCGAAATGCGCGAAAGGCGGGGCTATCCCCATTATTTTATATAAGTCTATTGTGAAAACAGGCACCGGCCGTAATTATATTTCTGCACATATGAAAATCCAAGCTCATAAGGTTTTGAAACATCTCTAGCTACCACAATATTCTTCAAAAGTGTCTCGCTGGCCTAGGCCTAGAGCCTAGATCCTGTATCACCCAAGTTATTTATTATATTTTTTTCCACGAGACGTTCAAATATTCTCATGTGAATACGGAAGTTTTACATACTCGTATGTACATATATATGCCCCTATACTACAGCGGTAACAATGTTGAGTTTTGCCGGGAAATTGATATTTTTAGCCCATTGTGAAAGACATGTTTGCTAAACAGAAGTAAATCAGGTAACTAAATACAGTCTACTCTTACAGTTAGTAGGTAACTTTTCTATTGTAGCATTAATGTTTTCCTTGCATGCAGAAGTAAATCTCACTAATAGCAAATTATTGCACACAAAACGATGGATGCAATCTAATAAGCTCTCTATCTAGGATGACAAAGGCATAAACTTATTATAGGTAGATTGTTTCTACCGATTAATCTACGTACCTATTCTACTGGTTAACCTACCACTCTTACTATTAATCTTAAGTTTATCAATTTTAACACCATTAGTCACTGTAAGAAACCATTTACTAATCTGATAAAAATAATTCAAGGAATAATGTTTCGGTGTAATTTAATCAAGTTGCGTTACTAGGACAAATAAACGGCGATTTAACATTACAAAAGAATATACATATCCTAATGCAGGTCGTCTTAGCAAAGCTACTCAGTCAATTTCTCTCAGTGTAGTGATGGCATGTATTCAGTTTATCTTGGCTATTTCGATACCTATACTAATAACAGTTTTATACGTCAACTTTGCAACAGAATTTCAAAACAAATCTATGTAAAAAATTATGGCTATAAATAAAAGTGTTCTGCCTTCCAGTTAGTAACAGTAGCATATGTGCCGTGTAGTATATTATTATTAGCATTTTAAGGGTTATAACACAAAATCGTAAATTACGGAACATTCTTTCATGAACAAGCAATTTTGTGATTATATGGGTAAAGGTTGTGGTTACGCCCAAAATATATGAGACCGTAAAGTTAAAATTCGCGAAGATTATATATCGTACACTTTAAGGCTGCCTACGATGGCGATGGCGAACAACGGTTGTGATACCTCTGCCAAGCCCCTAAACCGTGAGGAATACGTTTTATTTATCTCAATTGCATTGTGTTTGCCGAGAGAAGTTCAAACAATTATCAGCGTGGGTTTAAACTGCAATATTGAAGGAATGTTGTGCACGGGAGCGCTGCCGACTCTGGCAGTACGAGAGAATTGTTAAATGTTGAAACACTCGGTAAGTTAAACTGAATTATTGAAATGCAAACAAACAATTCAAATTCAACAAACGTTTGTTAACTTATGCCATATTTCACTACATATTTGGTTCTCATTAATCGTAATTTTATTAAAAGGATTTTGAAACCCAAACATATCAACCTTATATAATTTTTTCAAAAAATAAAACCCGCGACGGGATATATGTCCCGGATGTGAACCGAACGACAGATAGATGTTTCGAACTTATTAATTTTCATCAGTGCCATACACAATACGCCGATCCAAGACAAATGTCGAATGAAATCGGTGGGATATACATCTACATCGATACGATCTATGTCAGTAACATATAAGTCGGGAATCGAGAAAGGAACTACCAAACCGCCAAGCAATTATCTAATAGTTCTCGAATAGCAAGGCTATTACATAATCGCTATAGGAAACAACTACTCCTCGGGCTAAAGCCCCGACAGACATTGAATTATACCTAAAAGCGATCCTCGACCCCTTTCTTGTGTTTCTGCACGATCAGACAAGGTTTCAAAAAATAAAACCCGCCACGGGTAGGATTCGATATATGTCCCAAAAGGAAACCGAATGACAGACAGCTGTTTCGAACTTTACTGACAGGAACCTTATTTAAAAAAAAAACATTGGTTGAAATACAACATTTTTAATATGTTGCATTTTGACGTTATTATACTATTTTTTTTAATTACAACAAAACAAAGTTAATTTCTTTTTGTATTGTTGTGTGTTATAAAATTATTTCAAACAACAAATTTTCCGGGTACAATCTACTACCACATATTAGGCATTCCCTATTTACAATTAAGACAGAAGGTGTTAATCTTAACGTACTGTAACGTAAAATACTGTTCATTTTTTCTTCAAAATAATGAGGATAATGAGGTTCCCCACCAAAAAATTTCGTTTCAACATTTTTTCCTGCATATAAATAAATAACAAATAAAAGCAATTATAAAAGCATAAACAACTTTTAACAATAAACCGTTATCAATACAGAAACCTTTTGCGAGATCGTAACAAAAGTAGTTATAAGAAAAATAAAAATGCTAACAACCGGGAAGTTTTTAACAATGACCGGGCTGCCTTGCTACCCCTTTCTGTTTCAAGGAAAAAAGCAACCTGCGAGAGTCACCACCACGCTTATTTATATCCACGATATGTATATACATATACATTATATCATATGTAAATACCCTGAATACATTGCTAACATAAAATAGAATTATAGTCAGAATGAGGTAAATAAAAAATTTTACATGAAAATGAATAGCTTCAACAAGACAGAGCTTTCCTCCTTATTTCTATAACGCATGTCCAATAACGTCTTAACTATACTTTCCCTGGCAGAGGAACAACAAGCGACCGCATTGGAAGCAAAATAAAATTGGAGTGGTTACATCCCCCAGGCTCAAACTAACTAAAGGTCATTGTGTGCCCCTTAATTGTGAACATCTAAAATCAGAAATCGACCTATTTCAGGATTCTTTATTGGAATTTTCCATATTCGAGTTACAGAATTTAATTCAGTTTATAGCATTTCCGCCCTATATTATTGGATCCCTTTCTCGACACTAAATATTTAAAATTTGATATTGAAGAAAATTCAGGTTTTATGGAATACACTGGGAAACATTTTTTTGTCATTCGCTATTGCAAAAGTTTTTTAAATTCTCGAGTTTTTGATTGTAGTAATATTTTCATCTCTCATTGCAAACCTGATCTTGATTATTCGCTACATGCTCTGGTTTCCATGCAATTTGATTTTGCATAGAGCGTATCTTATTAAATTAATATATTAACCCTATGATGCACTACTTATCTATGATTTGGGAGATTTTTTGTGTGCTGGATATTATGCCCTTAGGAATACTTCGTTTATTTATTAGCATACTTTCTGTACCAACAACCTTAAATGTGAAATAGTTTCATGTAAAAAAAAACTACTGCTATCTCACCTTTACCCAACACGGGCATCTGCACGTGGTCCGTCTTTAAGCAGGTCTCTATTTGTTTGTGGGCAAGTAGTTTCTATTTACAGCTCATCAAGAATAGGAACAAGTCTCAAAACTCGTCTCGTCCGCCCACCCACGAGGTGCCGTGGGTTCGATCTGGCCGCGCGTAAAGTGCATCTTTTCCCTCCGAATGCTGCCTCACTCTTTCTTCTACGCATACCTAGAGAATTTCACGTTTTGTCCTATTATTCATGAACAGTACATGTTTGATAGTGTATGAGTATAAATAGATAGTACTGACCTGCATACGGTCAAAACTTTGGTACATAACTTTGTGAGGAAGATGAATGGCAAGGAGAAAGCAGCGTAGTTATCTTTCGTGGCAGTTATACAAAATTTCCGTGGTAACAAAAAAGAAGTTCTGGTTAATACAATGCTGTTGACTTTTCGTGGTTTGGGTTGCAATATGAGTGTCAAGCTCCATTTCTTGTATAGTCACCTTAATCCGTTCCCAGAAAACTGTGGCACTCTAAGGCCCAATTTCCACAGAAAGGACGTCAAGCGGAGACATGACAAGGACTGGGGCACGAACGTGGGGGAGACGGGATTCTCGTATGTACACAGAAGGGGCGGGGAAAAGACGTAGTCAGTACTCAGTAATCTTCTCGACGCGATTGAGGTGAATTTATCCAGTAATAATGATGATGATGATGAATGCATTTTGGATATAGTTTTTATAACCAATTTGCAAAAAGGAGAGGATTTTGGGTTCATCCATTGTAGATGGAGAAGGGGACACCGAATGGGACATTTAACGTTGTTCGTGAATTGAATGAGTATCCAAACGTTTTCAGAATATTTATAGAATGCCCCATGGATGCTTCTATAAAATATTTCCCGCATTTTGAAAGTTTTCAACAGGCGACTGACAAGAGGCGCAGAAGGGGCGTGCCCCTTCTCTGTGCCTCTAGAGACATTAAAGAGACGCGGCAGGGGCAAAAACCGTCTTCTCTGTGTAAATCGAACCATTTGTTTAAATAGGAAAAGCGCGGAAGCGACATTCGCCCGTTCCACGTCCCCGCTTGACGTCTCCTCTGTGGAAACTGGGCCTAAGTGACGATCAGGGGAGCGTTTTTCCATCGAGACCTCTTGATGATGGAAGAATGCTACCAAGGGCGTTGGGATAAGTATGTGATGGCAGACTACTGCTAGAGCATCAAACTAGTGCTGTAATAAATACACTATGCAATATTTTTGTTCCCCAGTGATATCGAAAGTTATATGCTTTACCGCTCACTGTATAAAGACATATACCAACCAAGACCTTAATTGTAGGTCAAGACAGTTTTTGAATAAATATACATAATTAAAACAAGAAATGACCTTTGCAGTGGTAGTTACTGTACCCAGTAAAATGAGTTCAACTTAGAGCTTACCGTTATTTTTAAGGCACAGTCCTAACAACTATTTACATGCGATGCAATTATTGCAAACATTTATACAAGGAATGTACGCGATCCATAACAATGGCCGTTTTATTAGCGGCTCGCTGCTATTTCTTCCTCGACGCGACGACGTGCGTTTTTTTTTATTTTTAAGCAGCATCTGCTTTAGCAAGCACGTAGGGTTACGAATAGCTGTTCATTGTCCATATATCCACGTTCACTTCGACAAATTTATCTATGCTTTATCCGTGTAACGATGTTTATGCAAATTATCACTTATTTTGCACTGTTTTCCGTTCTGTAGTTTACATTCAAATTAGCGAATTAAGACAGAAATTTTATTTTCACGAAAACGAGTTGTTAATTTATCACAAAACAGCACTTGATTATGTGACGACTACTTTTAACAACAAAATTATGGGAACATGTTATGATACCATATGATATAAATTATGTAAGACTTATTTTATTCGATTTTATTGGCAGTTTGTCGAATGAGTATTATTGCTGAATCCAATAAGTATGAAACGCCATCTTGAATCCGTTTTTAAGTAGTACCGAGTGGTGATAAATTTTCCCACAATAATCATAATTTTATTATTAAACGATTTTTGAAAAAACTTGAAACAAGTTTCAAAAAATAAAACCCGCCACAGGTAGGATTCGACATTTGTCCCGGATCAGAACCGAACGAACGTGCAGAAACACGAGAAAGGGGTCGAGGATCGCTTCTGGGTATAATTCAATGCCTGCCGGAGCTTTAGCCCGAGGAGTAGTTGTTTCCTAGAGCTATTATGTAATAGCTTTGCTATTCGGGAACTACTTTGATAGCCGCTTGGCGGCCTGGTGGTTCCTTTCTCGATTTCCGACTTATAAGTTACTGATATTGAAACAAGTTGTTGGCGTTCACAACCTCTTTTATAACAAAATGTTCAAAACTATTTTATTTCCATAATTGATTTCCACCCTGTATGTTATGAACATAAACTTTCCCCTAAGATTTCCGCCAAATCACTCAATATTTGAAAAAGGCTTTGGCACCTCTAGTTTGCTTGTTAATCTAACTGATGACATCCTACGAACTACCGACAATTGTTACATCTTTAACTTTACCGGATATAACTAAGGCATTTGATTATTGATATATTAGTTGTTTGAGAGCCAAATTGCACCATTATTGCATTTATGAAAACATATTTTATTGATCTATCTTTTAGATTGATATATTTTTCAACAATACTGTGTACAGCATTAATACAAACTCCTCGATACTTATATCACACATGAAATCGATTGTAATGAGTTCCGCAGGGTTCTGTACTGGGGCCACTTCTATTAGATATTTTCTCTGCAGATAATTCAAAAATTCCCTTAAATTACACACTACATATGTATGTAAGCTGATGCCATACAGGTCCTCAATAGTTTTTTTTACCATGTGACTCGTACGGGGCTTCTCAATCTATAAGAAAGTCAAAACAGTTTTTGGCACACACGGAAATTAGACATCCTTCTCCAGAAAGCTTACAAGCAGGCTTATGTAGGGGAAGGTTACACATATAAACGTGGACAAACACCCAGCCCTGAGGGAAGCGCCCAGTTCCCTCTGGTGAGAATCGAACTCACGCAGACAATGTGCCCAGTATTTGGCCCAGTTGCCACCCTGTTACCAAATACCAAGTCAGCACCACCGCGGCACCATGAAAATAAGACCATGCGTCACCCATCCAAGTCGCAAGCATGCAATTCGTTGCTTGACTTCGAACAGCGCAGGTCCGACAATGAACGGAGTACGCTGCCTTATCCTCTATCTATCTTTTGGCACCCCATATCAACTTCACGACAGATTTGAATTAAATATTAAAATCAATGATGAAGCAATCCCATGTAAATAGTGTTTTTAAAACCCTCGGGGTTTCCTTTGATTCTACATTGAAATGTTCGAGTCATATCAATAATATACGTACGAGCATTTTTCTCATTAAAACACGACGTCTGGTGTAAACTTCACCAACTTAAGTGTAATCTTTATTCCAGTTTTACACATTTTACTGTCCATATTGTACAATGAAGAAAAATAAGACCCATTTGAAATATAACACACTTTATTATATTTTTCTTTTTAATATACATTTAATTTAATATAGATGCTAATTTCTTTATTTCACTAATGAACTATTCGTGTATATGTATGTGCTAGTGCAAGTCTAAGAAATATTCATATATTAGTGAACAACACAACCAAATTCCTATCATAGTTGATAAATAATACTTAGTATTATCGAGCCTTCCAATTAAATTTCCAATTAAATATTATGATGAAAGTGAATGGTTTTCCTAGTTAATAAGTAATAAATGTGCTTCATTGACATACAGATGTCTTTGGATATTTACCAATAATTCTTTTTATAGTTAAAGGCTTTAGTCCTTACTGAACATAAAAATTATAATTTAAACAGTATTAATATATGTAGTAGTAACGGCGTACGCATGACTCATGAAGAACGTACCCAATTATTAAAATTCATTATTTAATAATTAGGCACATTCCTGACAAGATTAATGTGTAATTATTAGTAAGTGCATAATAAGAATGACAAATACAAAATATCATTTAGCTACCTACCAAACAAATCCCTCCAGCGAATTTGTAATAATTTTACATATTTTTCGGGCATCTAATATTTACTAATATTTAATTTAGTTTTAATAAATTTGTTTTTGACAGTGATTATGTTTATTGCTTAGAAGAAGAAATCCTTTGGGCATAAGTTGATTATTCATAAATAAACACTTCAAGTTTTATTAATCTCCAATAATTCTCACAGATATTTAGTTTTTGCTGGAAATAAAAATTTTTTAATATTTTTGGTAAAATTTATATATTATTATTAAATAATAAACAGACAGTAAGTGATAAATGGGAGATACAAAATATGCATTTATATTACCTTGTTTACTACATGCAAGTGGGTTAGATACATATACATAACATCTATTCTGAGAAATCATCTCATGACTCTTAAAATTCAACTTTACTTCCTGAGACGCATAATAATAGTTTATAATTAATATTAGCATTTAATTTTTTTTATTAGCAATCATATATATATATATATATATATATATATATATATATATATATATATATATATATATATATATATATATATATATATATACATATATATATATATATATATATATATATATATATATATATATATATATATATATATATATATATATATACACAATCTATAAGCTAATTTTGATCACTTAGTGCAAGATTTTTGAAGATTCTTGCACATGACGTGGTGCAGAGTCCATTCATCGACGGCACCTCAATTTCCTCTGATTTTCATGTCTCCTGTTTTAAGTAAGTTTCAAGAGTGGTACTAGTATTGGGTTTGGGTGGATTTCCAATTTGTTGTGGTGTTTATTGTTTCTTTCAGTGATAACTTTCTTTACGTACGAAATTTTTAGGAGTGTATGATTTGAAGTATACCAGGATGCATCTGTAATAATTCGGTAAAGTATTTTGGACTGAGCTCTCTGCATAATCACTGTATTTGACTTGCTGTAACATCCCGAGAGTTCAACCCCATATGTCCATATGGGTTTGGTTATCGCTTTGTAAATAAGAAGTTTGTTATCAATGCTCAGATAAGATTTACGTCCTATTAACCAGTCGATTCCTTTCATTGTTAAATCTATTTGTTTTCTTTTGCTGCTTATGTGCTGTTTCTAATTTAGCTTCAAGTCCAAGTGTAATCCCAAATATTTTACTGTTTCTTGTGGTGGTATATATCTATGATTAAGGGTGACTCTGGAACAATGACGTTTTCGTAGAGTGAATGTTATTTAGGTTTACTTGGACTCGTTGACTATAATTTTCCATTTTTATAACCATGTTACTATGAGGCTGAGATGCGTTTGAAAATTGCGTGAGGCTTTGTGACGTGCAAATATGGCTGTCATCGATAAATGTGCCTATTGATGTTTATGTGGTTGTTGGTATATCGAATATGTATAGAACATAAAGTAGAGGACCAAGCATGCTTCCTTGTGGTATTCCTGATAGAGTATTATGACGATCATAGGTTTCATTGTTAACTTTAGTTACGAATTGACATTCGTTCAACTAGTATTTCAATATGTTGAGATATTTTATGGGAAGAATCTTACTTTACTTTATCAAATAAGATACTTTATCAAATGCCTAGCTAACGTAAAAAATACAGTTGAGCTGTATTGTCTTTTGTTTATTGCTTGATTTATTATATTGGTTACTCGATGACACCATTGAACTGTAAAATTGCCAAAATCCAAATTGGTGATCCACTGGAAGTTGGAATCCATTCTAGCTGATTGAGGTCTTCGTTGATACATTTGAGAACGAGATTTTCAAGAAGTTTTGAGATCTAGGGTAATAATGTGATTGGACGGTATGATGCAACATCTTTGGGATTTTTTCCAGGCTTAAGTGTCTGTATAGTTCGAGCAATTTTTAGGGTTTTAGATTAGATAATTTGAGCATAAATCGGTTAATCAAAAATTACAAACAACCATATTACGTCACATTTAGTCAGTCTAAACGTGAAGACAACATGGATGTGTACTCTAAAATAGTTAAACACATGCAGGGATAATTTACCCCTACGCAGGGTAAAGTATACTATATTGTAGTATATTTATATTAATTTTATATTTAAAATGTATAATTATACTTTTTATAATTATAGTGTAATTTTATAGTACGAGTACAAGTGTAATTGATAAAATTACACTTGTATTACTTTTGTTTTATATCATACCATTTTCACGTCATGTAAAATGATAAAGTTTTACCACGGAAGATATTAAACAATATAGCAGATGCCACTTGTTATCTCCTGTTTAATTAAAGGTTTATGCTAGGGTTATTAAAGCTTTGTTAATGGCTGATCTTTTCTTAAAGTTCTAACAGGCAATTTGACGCATCACAGGGATCCAGAACGAAAGTTATGAGTTAATACAACGAGAATTTAATGAACACTTTCTACCAAAAATCTTTTACTTTCTTACCATTATCATTGCAGGGATCCTTGTTAGATAAAAATCGCTCTTAGATTATACCAACCAAGATAAATTATATTCAAATCGATACGTATGAAATCTATTTACGAATATATCTCTTCATCTACTCATACCCAGCTGGAGCTGTGGATAACCGCAACTCATCCGAAAACCAGAGAGAATCCAGCGAATACTTAACCGAACCGAAATTACTTAAACAATTTTATCTGTAATCAGAGCAGTGCTGAGCAGAACTAATCATAGAAGAGTATCCGTTTCTAAATCGATTCAGCATAACTTATTATAAATTCAACAAAAAGCCAATTTATTGTGTGCCAAAAAAAGTGGCCCACGTATAAATTACATAATTTCATTCTTGAATTTGTCTATGTCGACCATAAACAAGTTTACTTTAGAACCGAAACAAAGAAAATGCCCGTTACAGAATTTACATGCTTTATTTGTCTTCTGTGGCTGGAGGCTATTTAGAGTTTTACACCGGTCATGCCAGGATGCATTTATCACTTTTTCTTTTATTTCGGTTGTAGATCTTGCGTCGTGACAATTTAATAAATGAAACTGAAAGCGCATACTCCAGTGGCTGCTAATATTCAACGATTTTTTTACAATTAAGTCTATAACCTCGAAAGAAATAAACGGTCTTACAGATGGAAAATATATTAAGCGTACATGATGATATAAGTTAATTACAAACCCAGAGCTTCAAAAGTACAAAATAAAATAGTCATTTTCTCGTATACGGATAGTCTTTACTCGACTGTAAAAGGTAACAGGACAATCAAATGGTTAAAAGAATGATTAAAACGATATTATAGCTTTGTACAAATAATATACATAGTATGACCCACATATAATATAATTTGCCTATCCCTACAGAACCCATATTTTGGCAACCAATTGAAATAACTTTTTTTAAGGTCTACAGTATCAAGAAGACTGCACAAAGTTTTAAAATTTAATTTAAATTTTCAAGGCTTTGAACAAATATCACTGTCTATATTGTAATAATAATAATAAATGTATTGCTTAAAGACATACATTTTATAGCAAGGAGCTTATTAATATATATATATATATATATATATATATATATATATATATATATATATATATATATATATATATATATATATATGCAGTCTGCTGTATATAACAAAAAATATTATTATATTGTATATTGATAATAAAGATACTATTAGGATATAAATACAACCATTTTACACCAATTTTACTACCAAAGACAAAATTAAAAAAAAAAAACAATAACCTGAAACAACTAACAGTAATAATAGAGCCAAAGTTAGTAGAAATAATTATGAAAATATATAATAATAAACAGTTTTAAAACCTTAAAACGGACTTTTCCGCACGTAGAACATCTCTATCTCGAAATTGAGTGGCCAAGAAAAAATAAACCAACACATAAATGCAGAATATGTGTTTTATGCGACAGTTTTACTTTTTCCAAACAGTTCACCCTCGTGCATTCTCGTGACCCATGAACAGGGTGGGGTGTGTCCTATCCACCTCAAAATCAATTGATGTCGTCGAAACCCGATCGATCCGGAACGATTTAATTGAGTGAACGTGCTAACAAACAAATTTCTCAAATAATCCACCATTGTGCTTTCTCATGACCCATGAACATGGTAGAGTGTGTTCTATCCACCTCAAAATCAATATAGGTGTCGTCTGGGAGACGTCCCCGATCCGAATCAGGCAAAACCCGATCGACCCGACATGACTTAGTTGAGTTATCGTGTTAACAACAAAAATTTCTCAAATAGTCCACCGTCGTGCTTTCTCGTGACCCATGGGCAGAGTGGGGTGTGTCCTATCCACCTCAAAATCAATAGGTGTCGTCCCCGATCAGAATTAGTGAAAGCACGATCGATCCGATAAGATTTAGGTGAGTTATCGCACTAATCTCAAATAGACCCAAAGGAGGTGGTGTGTGCTATCCACCTCAAAATCAGTAGGTGTCGTCTGGGGGACGTCCCCGATCAGAATCAATCAAAACTCGATCGATCCGACACGATTTAGTTGAGTTATCGTGCTAACAAGAAATTCCGACGACAACGACGACACACACACAGCAAAAATTTTTAAAAAACCATTTGTTTTTGGTTTTTAGGCCGAAAAACAAAAAATAAACCCAAAAAGAAGTTTTGTTTTTTCACTTTATCTTTACACGATTACATTACTTTACTTATAGTGGAGTGCGGAAAAGTAATAATAATTAGAAAAAGAAACTAATTATCCATTCGTTAAAAAAGCCCTAAGCTTAAGAATATTTATGAGAAGCTCGCTGTCTACTTTGACATTTTCATATGATATATTTCAGTATATAGGTAAGTATAAGATACTTACATTTCAGATACACTTTACAGATACATTACATAAGATACATTTCAGATAAGTGTTGATCAGTGATGGAAAACTTTGCTGAAAAGCTGCACATGGTCTTGTAACAGAAAGCAGTATTTCAAGCAGTATCATGATTTTTACAAGAAATATGTACTCTGAGACGTTTAGTTTTTAAACTTAAATCTTACATTTCATCTACCCTAAAGCAATTTCAATAGTGGTTGCTATTAAAAAAGAGTTTTTGTCGAGTCATCCTCGCTGTTATTAAATGAAACTGAACCTGTTAGATTTTGCATTGATCCCATCTTAACTGCATAAAAAACGGCATTCCTCTTGACAGTAATTGGAAAGAATAACAGAGTAATTGACACTTTCCCTGATCAGATTATGATAAAATAATGTCACATAACATGGTTCGTTGTTAATAATACATATAAAGTGTGTGAATGATTTAATTTATATATATATATATATATATATATATATATATATATATATATATATATATATATATATATATATATATATATATATATATATATATATATTCTAGAATACTATACTACTTGAAAAGATTAAGTGAACAAAAAATTTTCCTAAATTTTTTAGTAATTTTTGAAACGCTGTAGGTTAGTTAAAAATGGTCGTATGGATATTAAAAAAAGAATTTAGAAGCTTTAAGTTTCTAGTTTTGAGATCTTTTGGCAAAAAATTCTTGTAAGCTAGTTAGATCTCACAATCATAAGAAATATCGCGAGACAGAAATTTTCCAATTTTTTGTATTTTTGGTCCACTTACTTCGGAAAATTGTTCTTACTTAAACCAATACATTAGTTAGTTAGCTTGTTTATTCAGCTTTAATTTGATTTTTTTTTTATTTTCTCTACATCGATTTTTCGCTGAGATATCTGATTTTAAATGAAAAAGGATCCTCTTATCTTTAATCATCAATATATCAGCAACTAATAATCGTACAGTAAATCAAAGGGTGGTTTTAAAAACTTAATAATAGCCTACAAGGACCTATCATGATTTTTAACGAAATGTTTTTTCATCCTTCACATTAATTTGAAAAAATTGAAAAGATTATGTTTTACGGTTTTTTTTAGAAAATCTACGGCTAGATTTTCTAAAAATACGTAAAGCGTCGTGTTTTCAGTTTTTACAAATTAATGTGAAAAGATAAAAAAAATTGTTTCTGTAAAAAATATAGTAAGTCCTTATAGGGTGTTTTATTTAAGGTTTTGAAACCATCCTTTGATTTACTGTAAAATGATTAGCTGCTAAGATATTGACGATCAAAGACAAAAATATTCTTTTTCATTTTAAAATCAGGTATCTCGGCGAAAAATCGACGTAGAGAGAATAAAGAGAAATCAAATTAAAGTTAAACAAACAAGCTAACTATCCAATGTATTGGTTTAACTAAGAAATATTCTCCTAATCAGTGGAGAAAAAGATTAAAAATAAATTTGGAAAACGTTTGTCTTCAAAATTGTTCACAAAGATATCTCAAAAGAAGAAACTTAAAGCTTCAAAATCTTTGCTTTTCTTTTTTCTTAATCTTCATACGACCAATTTTCACTGAGATACAGTGCTTCAAAAGTCACTAAAAAATTTATGAAACTTTTTTGTTCCCTTATTTTTTTCCAGTAGTATGTATATACAATCTTTATAGTTATCTTTACAAGATTACCAAAGGAGACTATATTAAAATATATAAGAGAAAAATGAATAATTATGTCAAAATATCTTACGCAAAAAGAAATCACTTTCTTTTAGCAGAGCAACTATACTATAACTATAGTACTTTTAGAAATCAAAGGTTTTGACAATAGTTACGAGTATACTTAAATACTTATAGTACTTGAAATCACTTGAGTCTGTGAGAAGATATCCAAACATTGTTTTAAATATAACACGTATTTTTCACAGGAATAAATAAATATTCTACGACCAAGCAAAATGAGAACGAACATCCTTATATCGAAAGCAACATATACATTGCTTGTTATCGTTTTCCATTAAAATGTTATGAAACTTATAGATTTTTATTGGTCTATTTATTTAATATTGGGGAACAAATTAATAAAATATGAATAATTAGTTTTATAGCATTTACATAAATTTATATAAATTGTCACCATTAATACAATTTTTTTTTCTCAGAAATAGTCCCATATCTTATAGTTTTTACCCCTCATCTACCATAATATTCTGAACTAAATATTTTTGTATACCAATAACAAAGGAACTAAATAGAAATTAATCCAACCACATATTTGCACTAACTATACGTGAAATATTGATAAACTTCTTCGTGATGATGCATATTTAATACAATATTATTATTTTTTTATATATGTAATCGAAAGAGAAAGTGTGCATTTTATTGGAATAAAAGTAGGTATACATTTATGATATTTTCAGGAAAACATTGTCTATATATTTAAATTATTATATAACTATAACAGTAGGAATAAATCAAAGTTAGTTATTATTAATAACATCATATTAATAAACAATATTATCTACATTATTAAATATGTGTAATTAAAATATGAATGAATCAAAATGTTTATGCTGCAAACAAGAATGTAGTATCCAGAAACATTATAATCAAACACTTTCGATACATTCCCCTGAGATATAGGCTATAATTAATGTAATTTAAAGTTGATTATAGTCCTGATCTCAAAATGGTAGCGCTCTCTATTGATTGAGAGCATAATTCACCATTTTTTTAAGAGATTTGTAATTTTTATACGTGTAAATAAGTGAAGCTCGAATAACAAAAACATATAGAACGGTTCTAATTTTCGGAGCCAACGGTCGAAATAAATTCTTAACAACTAATAAATTCCCTTGCGTGTGAGTTATCACATTAAGAATACAGACTGATGTGTGTCAATTCAACAAGAAGTTTCTCATTGTTCAATCGATTATCGCGGCAAATGAGGCCAAAATTTCGAGCCGGCTGACGATTGAAAATGGCTTCATTTTTTTGACCATAAATTTAGCCTGGAATAGGTATCAATAGATTCGTGCTCCGCAATGTTTAGTAATTGCAGATTATAAAAATATACAATTTTCTTTTAGTCTATCAATATTTAGATGCACTGCTCGTATTTAATAATGCAAGTATTATTGTATTCAAGAATTATAACAAAAATCATAAATAGTATCTATTTTTTAACACGTGAATCAAAAATAAACTATTTTAGACAATTTACAGTGATTGCACATTGCTTGTAATCGGAAAACGAGCAATATTTACTTTGCATTTTTACCAGCTAATAAATTATATGAGCCTAAACAGATTGACCATATGTATATTAATTAACATTTAAATAATTCTTTCTTCCTGAAATTGTAAATATCTTAATCTGAAATATCCAAAGAACGTACAAACAAATATTTTAATTAACACTATTTTATTAAATACAATGCCTGTTCCTACGCTCAATGCAAATCAATGTTCTTCAGTGCATGTTTCTTATTACATGTCGAATGTTTTGATGATGTTATAACCCGAAACAGTTTTGTCGTTTTTTATTTAAATGTGTTCCATAGTTAGTGTCATCTATTAAAAACCATATTCTTACTAACATCATTGCGCAAGGAATAATCAAAAGAATTTAAATTAACAAGACTGTCTAGTCAGATTGTCTGAAATAAAGTGAAGCCGTGTGTTTTATGATAACTGTGATAGACACGTGCTATAACATGTTTCTAAATATGAAGATACATTCCATGGCAATTTCGTTTTGTAATAATTTCGAATTTATGCCACATGAATTTCATTTGCAGTCTTAGTAACGTAATTTCCGACATTTTCTGCCTTATGAATGTTACCTAAGTGTTAACCTGTTGATGATTATCTTTGTTTGTATATGTATCATTATATATAAGTATTGAATTTTTTGATTTGCAATTATAAAATTCCATAATTTCTAATCCAAACAGCTCGGTGATATATGTATATGATATAATATGTCCATTTTTATAAATATTAAATTGTTTGATTAATTCATTTGTTGTTTTTCGACAGCTCCGTTTTTGTTTGCAAATTCTTAAATTCCTTAAAGAATTAAAAGAACTCTTTGTATATACGTTGTTAAATTTATAGGCAAATAAATAGACATATAGGGTCAAAAAATATAAATCCCTTAACTTTAAATGATATACCTAATAGTATTTCATCTACTTTATAAAATGTATTGGAAAAATCAATTGAACTACTTTGAATGCATGATCATCTTAACAAAAATAATACAATTCAATCGACACAGCCGGGGATCAAGTCTGGTTATAGGTGTACTACTACACTTATAAAAGTAGCAGATGATATAGTAAAAGCTGGCGACAGGGGTAAAATAACGACATTAATATTACTTGACTATTATTGGCATTTGATACATTAAACCAAGATGTTCTAGAAGTGGTATCGCATTTTATTGGATTAAGTGATTCAGCTTATATTGAAAGTCTCCAGTTTCTTATTTACTAACAAAGGTGTCCCACAGGGTTCTATACTAAATCCCTTATTGTTTAGTGTTTGGTATTTACATCATCAGTATTCCTTTCTTGTAGACAACATTATTATGCTGATAACATGCAGGTATATTTATCATCCATCCCAGAAGAAAATGTATCTGCCATAGCTGATCCTTATTCAGAAATTTACTCATTGTTGAAATTTTAATTCCACCAAAAATATTGCCATATTATTTGAACAGAACAATGCGAGGGAATCCTTTTTACAAAAGCATTCGGAGGATATAATAAATAATAATTCGACAATATTCTCGAATGAATTAAAAAATCTAGGATTGTGGATAGATAAACATTTAAAGTTCACTTAACATATAAATAATTATCTGCGGAACGTCTATAGCTAAAAATGATATATCAAAATAGACTTGTTTTAGATCAGCAAAAGCTTTGTTATGCAATTCTTTGGTATTCACTCAAATGAACTACTGTGATATGCTAAATGATCCATATTTAAACTATATTGACTACCAATTGCATACAAATACTTCTTAAAATATAACTGTCTTATTTTTGGAATTAAAAAATTAAAAAATATAATCATGTAAGGGATACTTTCCAAATAGAGTAATTGGTTAAATATGAAAAATCGTCGATAACTTCATTTGGTTTGTTTCTTTCATAAACTTTTAGTAACTAAAACCACCTTATTTATATAATAAAATTAAATGTTGCACTGATGTGCATACTATTAATATTATACATAAGAAGATTATATCCAACCAAAGCATTATACCCAGTAAAGATCTTTTTCATACAACTTTTGTAAATACATTAATGAGTTTCCATAATCTGTGTTAAGTCCTACTAATTCAGTATTTATATTGAATAATTATATTTTTTATAGAAACAAAATTTCGGGAATGTTAAATCAAAGACAAAATTAAAATAAAATATTATTTATTTTTAGTGTAATTGATTAAGAAATAGGGAATTCATTGTTGTGATACTGTTCATAAATCATTTGTGGTGTTAAATGAAAGAACAGACAGTTTCATTAGGTAATTTTACCTGATTAGTTTAAGTTGCTGAACTGAATCTCGCCCTACTGTATTATTATTTGTGTTAAATTTATTTCTAACTGTTAATAAGGGTCTATATTATTACCATTATTATTATTACAAAGTGCATAACTACGATATAAATATGAATGATATACGACGGTATAAATTCATTCAAATTGCATTTGAAGATAAACTGCATCCGGGGGATGTTATTCATGTACATGGCGGAAAATTGATACCATAATATAAAATTAGTATCCGGTTTATCATAAAGCGACAGAAGACATAGTTAAATTTTAAATACGTATGGTATACGAATATATGTATGGACATTTTATACATACTATGTGCTTACAAACTTTTGGAACTGATGTTTAAACAAATTAGATTTGAATCAATAGGGATCATCAATTTTTCACAGAAAAAGTGATAATCATTTCATGGAAGAATGAAAAATTGTGTAAAATCGACATCACGTGTTTTTCCCGCCAAAAGAGAAAGGGTAATTAGAATTTAGTTCGTTACCGGCGCATTCGCCATTTTTGTAACCGGTAAATGTTTTAATCCAAAATAAAAAAAATTGTAATTTGGTCAATCATATTTACAATGTGTATATGTTGACGTTAAAATTTCTATGTCCATTGGTAAATCAGTAGACAATTTATTTGTGAAATATCAATTAGGAGATAATATGACACAAAAATTATATTTGATTTTTATTCCTATTGATCCTGTGCCATTCTTTTACTAGTAAATCCTTCTCGTTCTTCCATATATGTATGTATCTAATTTGTCACAAGTAGTGAATCAAATTGTTTATTCATGTCAGATACAATAAAAAAATTAATTATGAATGTGTTTTATATACTCGTACCTATTGTATAAGATTTAGCTTTAATGCTATATAGAGCTCTTAAGTGGGCTGTATAATAAAAGTAAAATAAAAATAAATAAATATCGCTACAGCTGGTTAAATCTACATAAACGTGATCGATCTATCAGGTTAACATACATGACAGTTAGAGTCCTCGATGGCTTCGAGTAAATTGCTGTTTTCTAACACCATGTGGGTTAGAGGATTATAACGTCTATAAAGCGAATTGTCAAATAAAGCGTTGATAGCGTAAAATTGCAAGTATAGTTATAGCAAATACTAATTCTTGTCTCTTTTTTTTGCTTTATGAGCCGCGTGCACATCAGTCGACCAAAAGGGTCAAGATATATACAAGGTATATGTGAAAGTAAATGATTATGAATTATTTCAAAAAAGAAAACCCGCCATGGGTAGGATTCGACATCTGTCCCGGATGGGAATTGAACGACAGACAGCTGTTTCGAACTTATTTACTTCTCATCACTGGCGTACACGGTACGCCAATCCAGGACAAATGCTGAATGAAATTCGTGAGGTATTCATCTAAATCGATGTTATCATAATCAGCAACTTATAAGTTGCTGATTATGAATTAAATTAAATTAATTAACATTAAATTAATTTGGTTTTAAGCGAGAAAAAAAGCAAGAAAATATATGTAAAGGATGTACTGATGGAAAAATAGAAATAAATACAAAAAACTAAGCAGAAACTGAACATATATATTATATAATTAAAGTTTTATTACTATTGCATGTAAAGTATGTTGCCATTTAAAGAACTGTCGATACAGTCTTAACTCTAACAGTAGTGACGTGAATAAAACATACAAATACCAAAAAAATATACATCCGAAACAGAATAGACTGTCGGAGTATTTTTTACTTGTCCGATGACAGTTTTATTGAATTTGTTCCTACCTTTACCTGCTCACTATTATATGGATCTCAAAAATATAACACCTGACGTCTTATTTGAATTTAAAAATTGTAACATCAGTATTTCGATATACTAAATAAAAGACAATCTCAATAACACATAATAAATAAAGGAATATGTTACTCTATAACTGTCTATTTATAACAAATTGTTCTTTGTTTAATGGTAACCTTGCGGATGTATTGACAATTTTACCGTGTTATCTTATAGACACTGTCTGAAATGTGGTAGAAAATGTTACACTAATTTCACACCGCAAGGTCACTGGTGTGAATTTTTATACCAGTAATGAAGTATAATGAACAGGATGTCTGGTGGAAACTTCGCCACCTTTTGGTGTCAATTTTATTTCAATTGCACACTTTTTCTGTCCATATTGCACAATGAAGGAAAATAAAGCGCCTTTGAAATAGAATACCCTTTATTATATTTTAGTATTTAATATACAATGATAATTATTTATTGCACTAATGGAATATTGGTGTATAAGTATGTGCTAATGTAAATTTAGAAAATATTTATATATTCGTGAACAGCGCAACCAAATTCCTATCATATTTGAAATAATGCTTTGTATTATCGAGTTTTCCAATTAAATATTATGATTCTATCGTAATGGGATGTTCTTCCCGGTAATAAGTAATAATTTTTATTAGCAATCAGAAATTGCTAATAAAAAAAATTATAGAATAGAAGCTAATGCGCTGACTAATCATTGACGCGGTGAGATCTTCTCCAGTGACAAGCCCCCCTTAATCTTCCTTCAGATCACTTGGCCATATTCTCTTGAATCTTTTTGCATTTTGTGGTTCCAGGAAAGGGTTTAAGAGTCTAGCGGGATGGCTTTCTAGTCTACTAACTATGGTGTTTAATACTTTTTTCTTTTATGACATTCTTGATGTATGGCACTTCCAGGTCTTTATGAATTATCTCATTAGAGACATACCATGGGGCATTGGTGATAATTCACAATATTTTTGATTGACTTGCTCTGTATTATTGTCATGTTTGATTTGCTGGTACATCCCCAGGGTTCTATATCGTATACCCATATTGGCTTGAGGATGGTTTTGTACATTAATACTACATGGATGCGTACTGTAGAAAAGTTACCACGCAGAGATTATAATCTATCCCACGCGGAGTAAAGTGTATTACATTACATACATTTATAATTATAGTGGTTAAAATTTTGTCAGTTAAACTTTCATTTAGTTTTATACCGAAAATATCAAAATTTTACACCATTTCACATTATCAAAAGTAATAATGTTTAACTACGTAGATTTTCAATAGGGTAACACTGTAACACATATACTTGAACGTTAACTTCCTTATAAGGGGTCTTTCAATAAGGACGCTCGCTTTTTAAATGTAAATAAGACAAGTGTGTTTTTTTTTATTTGAAAGAATATTTTATGACATGTATTCAGTATGGAATATAACGTCGTTCAAATGTCCGTCGCGACTTTACTTGGTGACACGTATTCAGGAGGTCCAATTTTCGATGACTTCGTCGCACAAATTGGCTAAATTTACTGGATGGCAGTCGTTATGTTGACTTTGAGGGCATCAATTGTTTGCGATTTATTCGCATAGACCTGCCATTTAAGATAGTCCCAAAGGAAGAAGTCTAAAGGCCGTAAAGCGCACGATTTCGTTGGTTAGTTCACGTCGCCCCTGCGCGCGATAATCATGCCCTCAAATCTCTCGTGTAGAATGGCCATCGTCACTGAACAGAAACTAATTCTGTTCGGTGCCATCATGGCATGCGTTGTGTGACACGTAGCGCCATCCTGTTGGAACCACATGTTGTCGTGGTTCGGTGCCATATCATCCAGTTTAGACCACAAGAAGTTGTTTATCATCGATCTGTACCACTCGCCGTTGACGGTTATGCCAATACCAGTTTCATTTTGGAAGAAGTACGGACCAATGATTCCGCCAGACCAATATCCGCACCAAACAGTGACTTTCTCGGGATGCATTTGGTACCGGCTTATCTCGTGTGGATTGATATCGTTCCAAATCCGACAACTTTGCTTGTTCACATATCCATTCATCCAAAAATGGGCCTCGTCGCTAAAAATGATTTTTTTTTTTGCGAAATGTGGATCAACTTCCAACTGTTTCAGAGCCCAATCAGCGAACACACGGCGTTGTCTATGGTCGTTTACCTGAAGTTCCTGGGTCAGTTGGATTTTATACGGGTACAGACCCAGGTCCCAATGCATTTCGCAGACAGAAGTTGAAGTCACAGCAAGACCAAGTTCTTGTGATCGACGAGAAATTGACTGTCTCGAGATTTCCCATACACTCTCGCGCACAGTAGCGATGTTTTCAGCAGACCTTGCGTTTCGGTGACGTATGGGTGTTGGCTGATTATTTATCAAATCGGTTGACTTGAATTTGACCACCAAACGTCGAATAGTCAATTCGACGGGGCGGTTGTGGCGAGGCTAAAAATTACGTAATGCATGGACCGTTTGTCAAACGGAGCACTGATTTTGAAAATAGAATTTAATGTATTGCACACGTTGTTAAACGCCATAACCTTCCATAGTGATTTGCCATACACTACTGAACAATTCACAACAAATTTGACAGATGTTGCTTTAACAACATGGCCGCTATAACCTAACATATTTCGAACGTCCCTATTGAAAGACCCTATATATTAAGGCACTATATTGTAACCCTTTTATATATAAAGATATGTTACCATTAAAATACCACTTAAATATTACTAACTTTAAAAAAAACAGTTCTTCATCTTATTCAAAAACATCTTCCTACTAAATTACATGTTCTTCTGTCATAAAAATTATCTGTGTATAATACCTCTTCAGTGTTTTCTGCCCTGTCTAATTTAATCTGATTTATTTCCGTACTGGATATAATTGAACCTTTCCTGAGCTAAAATACTATGCAGCCTTCCATAACAGACTTGATTAAAATATCCGCCACGATCCCGACTTCGTAATTGTAATGCACTTAAGATTAAATTCTGTTAATTTCATAGTAGTCGCAGGTGGAAATTAGATTCTCTTAAGGTGGTCGGATTATTCATTTGTCATCGATAATTGAGTTATTACCATAATTGCATACTTTCTAGATTAAAAATTTACTCTGCGGCATGTTATTGCTTAATCAATTTTTTGCGTGCGTTTCAATATAGTGTATCATCAGTAAGCGTAGTAACTCATAAGAAATAATATGATTATTGATTTCTATTTGGTTATATAATGCATAATCATTAATTTATGGTATACAAGTGTATTTAAATAGCGACTATAACTACGAACAAGTTACGTAAAATGAAGTGGTAAGTAAAATGAATTGAGATAAATTAGATTTATTTTTTGTATATAAATGAGAACTGTCAAGAATGTTAAAACGAAAGTTTTTCTATTAAAAGCAAGCCTTAGAATTTCTATTAGAATTCGAAAAATTACATTTATATAATTCATTTTCTGGTTGTTGTATTTTGTATTTCTTTGAGGTATATCGAATTAGTTCTCAAATAGTGGAAAAGTAGAAAAAGTAAGTTTTAATATAGTCATGCCCATTTTATTTAAAGGCAGTATGTTAATATTACTAGCAAAGTTAATGTAAGAAAAGTATTTGAACTAACGGTATTTTTTACAAAATGATGTTTAAACTAATTTCAGGAACAAACTCGTGACCTTTTGTTGTAATTTAATGACCTTTTGTTGTAATTTTTGTTGAAGATTTATTTCAGTTTTACATATTTTTCTGTCCCATAGTTTCCAATGAATAAAAATAAAACGCTTTGAAATGGAATACACTTTATTGCGCGTTTTTAATACATAAAGTTAATTTCTTTGTTACGCTAATTAATTATCGCAGTATGTGTATATGGTGGTGCAATCTTACAAAAAAAAGTTCCTAAATATCATATTTAAAGTCCTACTTTATATTATAGAGCTTTCCAATTAAATAATCTAATTCTATCCTAATGTGATGTTCTTCTGGGTTAATAAGTAATAAATTTACTAATAATTCTTATAACGAGGGTATTTATTTCTTACGGAAAATAAAAATGTTGAATTTAAACGATTTGGATATAGCGGTAACGATGTTGCTACAAAATTCATTAGTTAATACTTAGGTACATTTTTTATTAATACACACACCGTGAAAAGTCTTGGACCCCCAATGTTTAGTATTAGTAAATAATTTTTTTTTAAATATTGTATTTGTTTTTCAAAGTATGTTTTTCCTAAATATATTTTTTTGTAATACAGAAATAATTTTTAAAAATTTAGTCAATAAAAAACAATTAGAAAAAATTTGCAATTTATTATGACAAAAATTAACAGAACATATTTCTTAACAAAGTATACTACAACTTAATAGTCAGTATGGCCTCATGTGCTTCTCAACAACATATTGACATGCCTGTGCATTGAAACAATCAAGCAGTTTATAATTTCTTGAGGAATATTGTTAAATTCCTCTATTGCTACTGCAGTTAACTCTTCCGAATTTTGGGGTGGGTTCATGCGTTTGTGAATTACTTTAGAAACAAAATCCCACGTGTTCTCAATGGGATTCATATCTGGGGACGTAGCTGGCCAATCTAATGGGGTAATATCTCCCTGTTGTAATACCTCTTGAACCATTCTTGCGCGATGTTGCCTGGCGTTGTTGTCCATGAAGATGAAATTGTCACCTAATTCGTCGCGTAGGAGATAAATAATAGGTCTGATGATACTTTAAATATAAACTTGACTTGTCATATTCTGATTTATAGGAATTAACGGCGTACGGCGATTGAACATTATTCCTCACCAAAACATTATTGTCCCAACATTGTAGGGAGCAACCTCACGGGGAAAATTTAGTCTCACTTGACGACCTAGCTCTCTCCAGACCCGTTGCCTATTGTCATCACTCACCAGTCCAATTGTGGTTTCATCTGTGAATAAAACCCATCGCCCTGCTGCAAAAGCCAATCACTACGTTCCCGTGCCCACTGAAAGCGGGCAGCTCGATATCTTGGAAGTAGAGTGGGTACCCTTAAAGGCATTCTTGCACGTAAATTTTCACGATGGAGTTTTCTTCGAACTGTAGAGGTCGATATAGCAAGACAAAACGTACCTTGAAAGTGAGTTCTGAGGACTGAAACTGAAGCAGTTCGGTGTCTACGGGAATATTGAATCAAATACCGATCCTGCCGTTCATTTGACACTCAAAGTCGACCACTACCTGGTATTCTTTCCACTGTCCGTAATTCTTGATACCTATTATATATGCACTATTCGCACAACAAAAGATCTAGGAATGAGTAAAATCTCGGATATCTGATGATTGGAATATCCAGCATCATACAAATCAATAATGCTTGCCCTATTAAATGTAGAAACCTCACGTCCTGGCATTATAACGAAAGAAAAGTATCAAAGTCGCTTTGCTGAATATGCAATAAAATTGACGAATATTTAAAAAAATATATAACTAATCAACAATATTTTATCTAGCAATTTATTTGATTTTGTTTGACAGCTAAATAACTCACCTTTGTTGCCTAGCAACGAAAACAAAATGAACATAGTCGAAATCTGT
Source organism: Rosalia funebris (assembly GCA_037954035.1). NCBI lineage: Eukaryota > Metazoa > Arthropoda > Insecta > Coleoptera > Cerambycidae > Rosalia > Rosalia funebris. The sequence goes on along the minus strand of JAZFAV010000020.1, from coordinate 28,104,541 downwards.
AATATACGGGGGTCCATGACTTTTGGCGGTGTGTGTATATTATACAATAGAAATGATATACGAGTATATAAAATATCACTTCAGTAATTACCCGACGAAATCCACCTTTTCCCTCTACATCTGGATATAAAGTTAATTAGTACAGGAATAAGGTCGTCTTGTAGTAAATTCAAATATCTTGCACCAGTTAGGTTCACGTCAAAGGAATAGGGACCCAGAGTTCTTCCGTCGACTATGCCGCACCACACATTCACTTTCTGGGGATTTTGTGTGTGATACTCCAGATCCATTGAGGATTCTCTTCTCGGTAGCCCAATAACGACAGTTTTGCATATTGATATAGTCGTTCAAAACAAAGATAGCTTTGTCAGAAAATATACAAAGTTTTTACGAAATTAGTATCATTATTGCATAGCTGTTGCACTTTATTGCACATCATCAGAATCATCTTCACACAACTCATGATCAAGACGTACCTTATAAGGATGGTGCTTTACTTTTTTTGGAATTTTGTGTACTGTATCCGCTACCATATTGAAATTAAAAGCCAATCGGTTAATTGTTGAGTGGTGATTTTCCTGCATTGCCAATAAAACATTGAACTGATCGTCTTCTGATAGTGAATGTCTACCGGATTTATGAAGATCACGAACATGTCCAAGTTCGCGGTATTTGACTCAGCATTTCTTACCATGCTTTGGCTAATAGGTTATCGATCAGGACGAGTTGCGTTGAACAGTTCAACTATATACTTCTCTTTGGATGCGCATCCTGTCTCCAAATCCGATTATGCAAAGAATTTTAATTATTTCTCATTTGGTTAATGTAACTATTTTTTACAAAATGGCAGATACTACTCAATAAATATCTAACAGCAATAAAAAGCATTATTGGTTGCTCAGGCTACTATCAGGTAGCCAACGGTGCATAATATAAACATAATTTGTTAAATAATTATTGCCATTAAATTTAGTATTTTGAAATTGCAAAATTGTTTCTCTTTATTTTTTTTTATCTAATCTATACTCCCGCTAATGCAATTGTTACCGTATCGTGTATACAAAAATATGTTCTTTCACATTCCGTAATGCAAGAGGGGGTTGCTGTTTTAAAAAAAATTGTCGATGACGTAATGCCTCCTACACGAATCAACCTGTATATATTACATTAATTAGCACCGTACACAAATGCTCTTATTGAAAGATACGGTTCATACAGCCCGCATGAATTACTTCATATTATGATTATATTTAAAGTAACGATATGATATCTCTTAATTGGTACATATATACGCCAGCAAGTTCAATTCTTCTCTTTACATTTATTAGAAAAGATAGAAGAGAAATTAACGGATCTTAAAGTTATCTTCTTATAGAACCACGTACGAAATAAGGAATTATACGGCTCACGCATTAACCATCTGCTTTCTAACCGTTGCAAATTACAACTGCCGACCACAAAATGTGAATGTCGTAACCCAATGAATAACTCATTGCAATATTAAACAATACTGGAAAGTGAAAATTGCGACTTTCTTGAAAATAAACAAAGGAAATATGAAAAGGACACGCAAGTAATGCAGTTTATTATTTTAATAGATTCCGTAAAATACATATATTATTATGTAGATGGCGTTTTCTGATATAATTGAGCCGTTGAAAGTCAGAATGGTCTAAGTCAAAATATTGTGTTCTGAGATATTGAGGTTTATAGTTAAAACATTCTATACAAATCCTGGCATATTCTATACATATGTAAGCACATTATTCTTGGAAATTCATTAATCTTCTTCGATTTGTTCAAGTGGACCGGTATCTTCAACACTGGGATCTCCAATAATGTCTTTGAAATATTGTTGATGGCCAGGAGGAATAAACTGAAAGAGTTCATCCATGTTTTTTTTGTTTTTGTCACTTACTGGTAGTGGCGATTCATATAATTTTGATTACTCTTCATTAAGAGTTTCCTTATAACATATTTTATAAGGTTCTTTCTTTTCAAAATGCAGCCACTGGATATGTAACCATAACACCTGATTATTTTCTTCATTTTTCTTTCGACGAATTACAGCCTCTTCTATCAATTTTGTGGAGACGAAATCATTTTATTCCATTTTATAAAACGTAAATGGTTTTTTGGTCTACATCTTTTTATTAATGCATACCAGTCTTCAGGAACATATTTTACCATGTTTTTAGAGCACTGTTCTATTTGACCAAAGTCTCGGTCATTAGGAAGATATGAATGGCCTGAAACCATGAACTTATGGTCTATAGTTTCTACGTTTGTATCAGCTAAAAGTTTAAGCCAAAACAGGCACTGTTTAAAATTACGGTTTTGGCCGCCACATGCATCATTATATGCAACTATATGTCTAGCATGCGCAGCATTATTAAAAATATGCTGACGTATGCATGAACCTATTTCTTATGCACCTCTTGATGCTGTAGTTTCATCCCATGCATACATAAAACCGTTCTTTTTATCACCCAGTTCATGTATGCCCAAGTTGTAAACATACATATTCCTCTTGTAATAGGCAATAGAACATGTTAGTGTTGGGTATAGTGGTCTAAGTCAGACTTGTACCATTCTGGCTTTCAAGGCTTTGGGCTATTTGTTAACATGTATTATAAAGTGTCATCTCTGTATCAAAATCCGAATGAACCATGTTCAAATTTGGTAGAGAAGTAGTTTTCCATATAAAGATGTTATTTTAGCAATTATCTCCAAAACCTAATTTTATGACTTGAACCACTCTGGTTTTCAACGGCTCAATTGTATTGCGTTGGTCTCGTTCGCATAAGTTTGCAATAACATTTCGTATTTATTCGTATTATTATAAGGAAGAGTCTCTCCTTATAATCTACCTTGTGAATTATGGTAAATCGAACATATGTGTTCGTTCGTACTGAATCCATATTTTTTTATAAAAAAAAAAAGAACACGCTGTGTAGTGAGGTTTAAGTTTAAGGCCACGTACGTACTATTCATTTCATCGCTATTTGCCAAATAAAATACTCTCTTATCTTGCCGATAAACGGAACAATCTACCTGAGCCTAGCCATAAAAATAAGCCACGGTATGTTTTGAGATTTTTTATTTGGCAAATAGCGATGAAATAAACTATACATGAAATATTTTCTATGATACTTCTTCAGTTGGTAATGGAAATCAATCCACAAATTGTAGATAAATAATAAGTTTTAAAAAACCGACTTAACAAAAAAAAAACAACTAAAAACCAAGAAATAAATGTTTTCTACAATAATTTAGTTCCAATTTGTTGTTCCGTTTAATGTAATTAAGGATTATTGTTTGTTATGTAATTATTATTAATTATTTTATATAATTTTGAAATCAGTGCCAAGTAAAACATAAAAAATATATACCTTGCTACTATAACAACCAGTTTACATTTAAAATTGCCGAAGACCGGCGTTTGCATTACTAATATTGTATGGCACCGACTTCAAAATTATATAAAACGATTAATAATAATTACAAAATAAACAATAATTTCTTAATTACATTAAACGGAAACACAAATAAGTATTAAGTTGTTGTAGAAAACATTTATTTCTTGCTTTTTAGTTATTACTTTTTTTTAAGTTTTATTTTTTAAAACTCATAAAAAAGTGTAAAATACACTTTTAAGTGATAGGTAGACCTACTAAGGATACTTGAATAAGAGGTCTTCGAAGTCCAAGGCCCAATACCAATGAAATTAAGATGGAACCACCTTAGAACTATACTGAACCCAACGCAAAAGAATAATTAAAGTCGGTTCATGAACATAAAAGTTATACCTAAATATACATAAAAAATATATACATACAGACGAATTGAGAACCTCCGCCTTTTTTCGGTTAATTATAAAAGGGGCCCAATAACACATAATCTTAGCTATCAATTTTAATACTTTTTACTCTTACAGTTTTAATACTCAGAAATTATATTCAAAAATTATGCTGTGAAATATTGAGTAAACAGCAAACTTGCACGCTTTGAGTGTAAATTTCGCCAATAAAAACGTCAGCATCCGATTAAAAAATACCTATGGCGTAGTCACATTGTTTCGCGCAATATTCATAAGTTTATTATTAAATGATTTTTTTGAAAATCTATGATAGATGTCAACCATACTTTTTCAAAAGACAATAATAAATGTACGCATTTTATTTTTTCCATATTTTGTTTGAGGTGTGATATTGCAATAGGATTATTTAAATTTCAATACGCTTTTCTTTAACAAAAATGAATTTCTTATAATTTTCCCAGTACAACGGTATCCCATATTAAAATATTTCTCTTTATTGTTTATAAGAGGGTGGTTTTTGCTTTTGAAAAAATTAACTTTTGAAAACAATTTTGTCTCCACATTCCCACGGCCTGGCTTCATGAAGTACATGTTGATAGATGGTGGTGCCTGTTAACGACGCATTCTTTTATACATCGCTAACATTCAGTATTAATTATATGTATTTTTGAAGTATTTTAAATTGTGGACTGTAGTTTTTTTTATTTTGTATTATTTTTGTTGCATCTTTGGATTAGGAGTTATGATTCACTACACCGGTCACTATTTCACTGATTTATTGAGAATATGTACACTAAATTACAAACTTATTCTACTGTACAGAAAATGGTGCCATTAGGCACGCTGTTAAGTTACATAGAGGGTGGTTTGTTTCCCTGTATGGCTTCACCCCAAGATGAGCTGTGATGGTCGTGCTTTCTATTAAAGTTTATGTCAATCGAAGTTTTTGTGAGCTCTTTTCGCTTCTGCTCTGTTCGTTTAATGCTGTTGACATCACTAACCATCAAAAACTACCGTACAATTTTCACCGTAATGTTTCTGTACATAGGCAATGTACTGATGGAAAATTTAAGAAATGCAGGAATACTCTTTCCACTTCATGCGGTGGAGAAGGAAACCACCGTCTACCATATTGGTGCTTTGGGTGAGATCGAGAGTTGCGTTGTCCTCTAGTGGCAAAACCTCGTAGAAGGAAGACTTCTTTCCTTTTCGCATTCCGCCCTCGTTGAACGGAGCCATGGGGAATGGAGTTAATTCATATGTCAAAAGCTCTGCTACATATTCGTCGCTCTTTTTTGCTACGAGAGTTCTTTGAAAAATTATCAGAGGGTTAACAGTAACTGTCTCTCATTTTAATGGTACTGCTCATACTGGCTAGTGATAAAACCACATTCTTCTTAGACTGCTTCAAGTCACCAAATTTGCTGCGAATGAAACTTTGCATGGTTTTGGTTCCAAAATCCAGGGCTTGGTGGCAGTTTACTTTGGAGTTTCCCAGAATGTCCGTTGACAGCGACATGAGGGAATTCAACTTTGGAAAAGGGGGATAGTCATTGAACCATTCCTGAATTTTAACTCGATCTCGTGAATCTCTCTTTTGCCGCGATACACGTAAATCAACGTACTGCTCTCCACTTGCAAGAACCACTCCAGCGAACTCCTCCAATGACACAATTCTTCCGTTATATATTACAAGACAAGCGTTGTCCTTCGGGAGGGTGATGAGGGTAATTATTCCCTCGCCCCCAGAGCGGACACAAATGGCGATACATGCCGTAAAGTTACTAATACGCGGTCTGAGCATAGTTGATTTTTCATTTTCTCCCCTCCATATCTCTTTAATTATTGATCCTAGCGAAAAGTGTATAGGACCTTTTTGGTACAGAATTTTATCTATATTAATTTAGTATAGCATATTATTGCTAGAGGTGGTAGTTTTCGAGTTATTAACAAAAAACTGAAGACTTCTGAAATAATCCTGAAAGGATCTTTACAGCCCCCCACCCCCTTAGCTTCACTCCCATCCATCAGTACTTTTAATATGTTGTTGAGGACACCTTCTCCTACAACTGTGCCAAAATTGGCTTCTACATGAAGTATTTCCGCTATTTGACCTTTTTTGGTCTTCGTTGCCTGGACTAATGAGGGAGTTTAGTCCTTACTGAAAATAAAAAGTATAATTTAAACAATGTTAATGTAAGAGTAACATCAATCGAGAATATACATATATCATATAAGAATATAGCTAATTATTAAATTCATTATTTGATAATTCTTCTGACATTCTTGATTAGTTAGATTAATTAATGTCTAGATTAATGTGTGGTATTACTAGTAAATGCACAATAAGAATGGCAAATATAGGATATTGTTTAACTACCTACGCAGTGGCATTCTCCAGTGAATTTGTCAAATTTTTACATTTTTCAGACATCTAATATTTATTAGTTCCCACGCGAAGTAAAGTGTACTACATTCTGATGGATTTATACCAGTTTTATATCTAGAACTTAAAACAGTTTACACAATTATAGTAATGTAAAGTTTTGCAGCCTCTTTAATATGAATGAAGAAGAATGCGAGTAATTTCACCAGGTATTTTATTCCATTTTAACCATATTTCTTTAACAATCTGTATATTTGTTATACTATGTTTTTTTATACTACGTCTTTGTTTAAATTGCGTCCAAGCATATTAAATAGGATTCGGGTGCATTGGGGGGAGTGGAAAGAAGAAGATAAATTGTAAATTGACCATTATTTACCATTTTTGTGTGCTTGTTGTATGATTTATTGAAAATAAGAATTACTTCCCAAACATAATTTAGCTTTCTAGCACTTTCTTCTACATTCACTTTCAGTATATTGAGTAGACAGTCTTTTCCATAATGTCGTCAATGAATTCTAGGTTTCCACCACTTGGAGTGGCCAGGCAATCCTGGACTTGAACTCCACTGTCACCATGTTTCACTGTTGGTTGAAGGTTATAACATTTTAATACCATATTTACTTTACGAATCCTGTCGAATTCCCGACCATCGCTTTGAATCAAATTAAATTTACTTTCACTGACCATAGTGTTTTGTCCCAAAATCTAGCTTCTTACTGCAAATACTTGTCTGCAAATTCTAGACGTCTATGTTTACTAACTGTCGAAATAAATGATCTTCGGCCGACACGAGAAAAATAAACAGCAGCTTTTAGATTTCGTCTAATCCTTCTAGTACTTATCGTCGGTGAAGTGTCTGCAGAAAGGTTATTTCTTTATAAAGGCTAATTCTACTTTCAGAAGTGTTTTTGAATTGCCTTTACTATTTGAACAGCTCTACATTGGTCAAGCAAAGAAAGTTTGCACGGTTCGTCCTTGATTGTCCACGTTATTTATATCCATATAGCGTGTGCAATTGTGTTTACAGTGTCACCTTTCATAATATCGTTTTTCATACTTTTCGCCTACTACCGATTATGCTAATCTGCTTTAGTTTTAATTTAAACTAACAGTAGGAAACGGTTACCACTAGTTTACAAATACATAGTTTATGCATCAATCTATAGTCAATCCTTTAATCCCTTAGTTAATATCTTAAACATACGTGTAGAGCACTCGTTAACCACTGTACCTGTGTTATTGCGTGGCGTTGTAAGCTGGTATGTATTCGCTATGTGCGCGACATCAGCGCCGCGTATCGTTCACAACTTTGTAGGCTGTCATGTGTCTGTCAAAAATTCTGATTAAATTGATAATATGTATTAAAATTGCACGTTAAATCGTATTAAATTTAATTGCACTGCATCAATTTTTGTGGATAAAGACCTTAGCAAGCGTTTTCTTTCAATAGAGGGATGAAGGTTTAATAATATATGGAATATTATGTAATGAAATCTCATATTTTGAACATTATTTACAAGCGTTGTATTTGGAAAATACTGCTGCTGGTAGCAATGTGACACATGAAAAAGGAAGTTTTACTGAAAAAGATGTAGGCAACTTAATATAGATTTTATGTAATACCGTATAAATAAGAATAAATATAAATAAATAAGAAGAAATATTTATACGGAATTATAAGAATTAATGTTGACTATTCATAATAAATATTTATTTTTTATTATTTATTCAATTATTGGGAGTCGTAAATTTACCAATACACAACAAATATGTACAATGGCATCAACGTGGTTAAATAGATAAGTTGGAATTTTATTTAAGATCTGATTCATAGTCTTTGCATTATTCTGTCGGCATGAATTCTGACACGAGCAATATTGTAAGTTTCTTGAGTTTCCTCTCTGGAAAATTCACTTTTGTCCTGTAGAAGAAGTGGCATAACTATCCTCACTTGGTTCAAGCTTCGTCCAAAACTCGTCTTAGTTCTGGAAACCCTTTATCCGTCAAAATAATTCCATCTTCCAAATAATTTATTAATCCAGATTCTACAGTCATGTGTGAATCACTTTTTCTTCCACCTGCCACTTTAGACTTAAATGAAATACCAATACCAAGCCACCAAGAATAATACCAATAAGCAACTTTTTAGTAAACCCCTTTTTGTCCATTTATATCCATTTCTTGTATTGTTCTAATTTCCAAGCTGCGTAGGAAATCGATAAAATTTGCATTTACTATTTCTTCCGGGATTATTGTAATTTACAACACAGCAACTATAATGGCCCATTTTTAGATTCGTTTCCAATTAACATTTGTTTTGTACATACATATGACCTGACAGTCTATTTTAATACAATTTGTGTCTACTGCAAATGCTGCCATCGACTTAAGTACACCCACCTCATACTCTGCACACAGCGAATAGACTAACGCTACAAACTTGCACATCTATACCTGTTAAAGCTTGTCTACAATAAACGCCTGAGTTCAGGTGAATCACATATCAGTATCACAATGAAGCGTGTCGAGGAGCGAGCAATAAGTAAATGCGTTTAAAACAGATAACACCAAGTCAAATTTGGTGGATATATTAGGATGCTTTACAATAGCATTTGACATAATTAAAAGATGGTGTCGCGATGTAGTTGAAGTCCACAACTGCCACTACCCAAAAAGGAGGTTAAAACGGTTGATGATCTCGTACTACAAAAACAACTATTGACGATTTAGAAAATAATTGAAAAAACTGGCCTGACATACCATGTGGTATATAATATAATTACTGCCGAATTGGACGTAAAAAAATTGTGTGCAAGATGGGTACTACGAATGTTAATAGATGCACATGGACTCGAAAATACATTTTCAGTCGTGATATAGACAAGGCCAAGAAATTTTTCTTACAAGATTTGTGACTATGGATAAGTCCTGGGTTCATCAGTATGATGTAGAGACCAAAATATAGAGCAAAGAATGGACACATCGGGGCTCACCACTATCGAAAGGATCAGGTTGCAGCCGTTGGCTAGGAAGTTCATGTTATCCGTAGTTTGGGATGATCAAGGCGTAAATTTAGTAGATTACCTATAGCAAAGGCCCACGATTACAAATATCTATTTACCAATTTAATTAATTATCTGCGTGATTTGATTTGAAAAAGAAACGTCGGGGAAAGTTGCGCAAAGGTGTTCTCTTGCACCAGGATAACGCGTCTAGACACACATCCGGCATTGCAAGAGCTACAATGGCTGAAGTAGGGTTCGAATTGATGGAACATTTACCATATTCACCAGATCTAGTCCCTAGCGATTAACTCCTGTTTCCAAAACTCAAAAAGCACGTGGAAAACGTCAGGTAATGAAATTATATGTGCGGTAAATCAGTTTTTTGCATAGATTGAACAGTCTTTTTTTCCAAGCTTTAAAAATGCTAGAACATGGATGGAAAAGATGCATCGAAGAGAGCTAATATCTGTGTTAGCCTTTATGGGGACTATGCTGAGAAATAAAAATAAAATATTTGCAATATTGTTATTGCGGGTAGGAGAGCGGTGGAACAAAGGGATCAACCCTCGTACAGTCTTTTTCTCATTACATACAAAACTTACAAAAAAGAGGAATTCATTGTAAGCCCAATTTCTTTCTCCTTAAAGCTTACTGTGTTCATATTTTTTTGTCCATTACTCTATATACCATCAAAGAAGAATGTAATGACACACTTTCTTTCGATCGTTCCCTTGACATATAAGCAATAATTAATTAATCTTAATGTTAATTATGCCCTTTATCTTAAGTAATTGTACTCTCTATTGACCAAGGGCATAATTAACTCTAAAATCAATTCATTATTGCATTTCATTACATTCTATATTACTAGTAGCTTCCAATAGAGTTCTGAAATACAAAAAAAAAAAGAAAGAAACACCTAAGAGATTCAATTTGACGGTATAAACAATATATATATATATATATATATATATATATATATATATATATATATATATAATAATTTTGGATGCATAATATTTGTTTAGAGGTAACGATATAACTATTCTGGAAAGTAGGTAACACAAATATTTGCTGGTTTCCTGGACACCTATCGATTTTAACTAAAGTTTATTTAACTAAATCTATTAATTATTAACACTAATCTTGTCTCTATTGTAAATTACCTTTTGTTAAAAAACCTGTCTTTTGACAATGTAATTATAAAAGAATATACAGCAGACAGCTGTTAGTAATTTAAATATTTACCAGAAACCACTTTTTAAGGTCCCGTTTTATTCTCCGTGAAATATGTTCAGATATTACAGTAAAAAAAAAACTGCTAAAACTGATTTCACACTGAATGTGGAACCTTAAATCATATGAGAATGTTTACGTGAAAATTGTATTGACCTAACGATATATTTTATTTTATATGTCTATATGGTAATATAATACAGTTTCCTCATACATATACATGGGCGCCCACAGAAAAATTTTTAACGGTTTGCATAAGTAAAACGTATTTAAAAAAAAATTGTGTTGTAAAATATATATCAAATAAAATATACTATAACAAATAAAATAAAAATATCAATACAAACATTTAGAAAATAACACAATATATAACTTGTAATTTTTATATTTTTATTATATATATATATATATATATATATATATATATATATATATATATATATATATATATATATATATGACGAAATACAAAAAATTAAACATATCAATATCAAATATGATAGTGAAACGTAATGAACACTTTTTGTACATTTCCCTGAAGTATAGGAAATACTGAATTAATTTTTCACGTAATTATGCTTTTGGTCAATGGAGGGCTTGCTCATATTGATGCTGATATCATAATTAACTCTAAACATTGAATTATTATTGTGTTTTAATACTGAAGTTTACTATAATTTAATAAGTAGCAATGTCAAGGGGGGCAACTGCTCATCCTTGCCCCCTGCCCCCTCCGGACGCCCATGTATACATATAAAACTGTATTTAATAGAAGCCCTCCTAATTTATTAACAACGTTTGGGAGTGACAAATTCCCATATTATTCAAATTAATATTACTAATTTGCATTCATATGATAAATAATTCAATTTAATCTAAAAATTTACGTTTGTAATTCAAGGTACGGACAGTAGAGTAGATATTTATATTCAAATGAATATTTGAAACGTCTGTATTTTACTGTCTGTATATATTATTCTTAATTTAAAGAAAAACTGAACTTCCAAATACACTCATCGACCAAATTAACGCACTAGCAAAACTTTTCATTGTTTCTTATAATTTTTCGAAGTTTTAAATCCTTAAATATTTTATATAGGTGGCCTAGGATATCCTCTGTCACTACTGATAAACAATTAAAATTGTTTGACAGATGTAAAGTAGCATTTTGTAATTGTTTGTCAATAATGTATTTAACTCTGTTTAAAGTGATTTGTAAAAGGCGAAAATTAGGTTACGCTAGTGATTTTTTTTAAAATTTAATATCATTATGTGAATGAAACAATTGGCTCAGTACACTTAATGTAGAAGAAATTAATCCATGAACTTGAGAGAAGATGAAGCAGTGAAGCCGATAACTCTGGTTAACGAGAGACATAGCCAGCGATATGTGGTTAATTTGTTAGAAATTAGATAATCAATAGTTAGTCGAACAATTAAACGTTTCAGTAAACTTGAATGTTACAGTAAAACCCCAGGACAAGGTCATAAGAAATCTCCAGATGCAAGAAATGAGAGAAAAATGTCGGCTTAAGAAGATGCTTTCTACCGGTTTAGAGCTAAGCAGAGCCCTATCAGCAGCTCGAAATGTAGCTGGACAAACCTAGCATTATTAGCACATAGTATCCAGCTAGTGTCTAGACCAACGGTCAGGGGAAGGCTTAATGAAGAAGGATTGGACAGTAGAAGATCAGCTATTACACCACTGCTCACCAGAAAATATAGTTACTGAACTGAAACAAATGGACATCAACTAGTCTGATGGAGGCCAGGAAGAGGTTTGCTGCCTGCAATATCTCTCAGAGGATACCATTTTTTAGTAACTCAATAATGTCTGAAGTAGAAATTTGTTTCGATGGTTGCATTGATTTAGTTCCTATATGGGAGAGATCCCTCAATACGCATTTCTACGTACAAAACATCGTAGAAGAACATGTCATGCCGTTTGCCCCGTTTGTCAGGGACAATTTCATTTTTATGCAGAATAACGCTCGGCCCTATATTGCTACAGAGGTACTGGACTACGTTAGATTAGTAAATATTCCAACTATGGACTGGACACTAAGAAGCCCAGATATGAACTCCATAGATCATCTATGGGATGCACTAGAACGATCAATTAGGCGCCGCATACTTGCCCCTATGGTAACTCAAACAAATCATTCTTGTTGCTTGGGGGAAATATTCCTCAGGAAATCATTCACTACTCGACCAATAGCATGCTCAAATAAATGGAAACAGTGATACTAGCTATATGAGAATCTGCACGCGGTCATTCTATAGAACACCTCCTTCTGCCCTATCGAAAAACTAAACTTGCTCACACATTCTACATTCCATCACGAGTACAACGCACCTTATCATATCTTGCGCAAATGGCGTTAAGTATTTTTTATAAATAAATTAAAATTGGAACATTTCTCTATGCGCACAGCTGATTTACTGTTTACTTAATCGTTTCTGTAGTTCACCAAAGTTCCCATGTTGCCACATCAACTTTTGTACAATTATAATAATATACAATATAGGCTACAAATTACTTGCTTACCTAAAGCGCAGACACCACTGTCTAATGCTATTACTAGTCCTTCGGTTAATTAGGTCACTCACAATAACTCCGTTAAGGTCACAAATCATTTATATACCAAATATATCCCTTGCCCTTCAACACCAGACGCCAAAATTTAACAAAGAAAGAAAAGCAAGATATTTAATTTTGCGGTCTATGTGCACACAGTGCCACATCCTTTCACCACACATAAAAATATTGCTTCAACCCTTAAAAACTACCCCTATATGTTGAATATTTTCAAAAATTTACATTTTTTTAATGTACCCTTGCTAAATTAACAATCCTCAATACACCTGTTTACCCCACCCAGCACCCCTATTCGCCCCCACCTCCCGTTAGCTACATGGGTTATTATTAATTTGCGCAAAGTTTCGTTTGTGAAAAACTGTTCCTATAGTAACCTACAACACGTCCATGAAAAAAAAGCGCGAAAATCCAGAAGGGGGTGTTCTATAGAATTACCCTGCACGCTACTGAATTCAAATTCTTACAATTTAATATCACCTCCAATTTTTTTATAAAATTTTTCATCAACACCATTTTCATTACATTTGACATTATTGTTCCTTTTTGTTATTTATTCATGTTTTTCCTGATAATACCATTCTAATTTGTTAAATATTAGTTTTATAAATTAGTTGGTTTTGTCCAGGAGTTTAGTTAAACCTAAAATTTAATTAAACATGATTATTTCTATGAGATATAAAATAATAAAACGTATATAATTATAAAATATTTATCATTCAATTTCAATCATCCGCTCCTGTAAAGAGATCAGCATGGAATATTTTTTCAACATAATTAACTACTATAATTAGCTACAAAATCATCAGATTCATCATTACGAAACATTTCTAATTATTGAGGCGCTTCCGTAAATTCAGATTTACAACCGGTTACCATTAATTGTAGATAATTTATCTGAAGTACATACTGCTAATAATTATACAAGTATTTTTGCGTGCGAAAAAAGTGAAAGGCGTTCATTAGATGCGTATATGCCTCACTAAATAGTTAAAAATACACCTCGTTTCCTGAAACACATTTATGAGAAAGTAGCAGATATTAATTTACATCTTCCTCAAATACACTTAATGATTATGTATTTTTCTTGTGTGCTGAATGAGAATATGCCTAATATAAATATTTATTTTTTATACAGAGTGAAGTCATTATAGGATACACATTGTATCTCGCTATAATATGTTTAGAGCAGGTCGATTAATGTCTCCCTTTATTTATTTTATTTATAAATTTGTTGCTCTATTCAACTATTTACCATATATTTATAAGAAATAATGTGATTTAGGATTTTATTTTGCATATTCTTAATTGTAAACTAATAGATATAAAACTTCCTGAATTCATAACCTGTAATGGCGAATATTTTAATACATTAGTTCATATTATAGCTATATAAAAGGTTTATCTAATGTGAACATTTATTTATATTATAATTTTTCCAATAAAGATCCACAACATTGGTAACTGACTAGTTGATACATAAAAATTATTGAGACAATGAAACTCACACGTATTGGACTAACTAAGTAATTAATAATAAAATCTTCACACAACTAGAATGTAGTAATAATAAATAATGCCTTTATTGCCCAACAGAAAAAATCTATTTGTAAGAGAAAAACATGGAATACAAATAAATACATGTATATGTGTACAGTATATGACTAAAAAATAATAAAAACAGGTAACCTCTAAATAACTTTTACTTTACAATATAAATAAAGTGGAATATTTCATTAAATTAAACGATAGTAACAAATTGTTGTTTTTCTAAAGATAACTCGTTATGAGTACAGTTGTTGAAATCACAAGTGTTATGTTATATTAAAATTTTGTGACATTCCAAACACTATAAAATCATATTACATTTACCTTTTAATAATTAGACGAGTAAGCAAATCTCAATAATATTGCGCCGCCCCTTGCGCAACTCCGGAGCATGCCTCTAGAGGCTTCGGATAAAAAAAAACTCCAGTTACCACGTTGTTCGCAAGGGTCCTCAAACTTTGGTACATCGACCTAAAAATTTCGTGACACACACACGAAAACAGCCGTTTAGTAAATATAGATTATATAACGACAGGCACAGTTCATTTCACTTTGTTTTTTTAACCACTCTTAATATAACACGAGTAAGCAAATCGCAATAATATTGCGCCGCCCCCTCGCTCATATCGAATACACCTCCGGACCATGCCTTTAGAGGCTTCGGATCAGAGAAAAGTTACCACGTTATTCTCAAGGGTCGATTTACTGTACTGATTTTATCAAAATGTCGAAATTCGAACAAAAAGCATTTCGTACATCGACCTAAAAATTTCGTGACACACACACGTTTTGTAAATAGAGATTACGTTATTGCTGTTTCAGTCTTTAACTTTTTTTGACTTAAACACTTTTTCAGTGTTTAAGTCATTTAAAAATATTAAAAGCGATAAAAAACAAAATAATATATTTTATTCATGTTACATACATTGATTAGTTACCACAAAGTAATGGCTTCAACCATTCAATATTATATTGTATACTTCTAGGTAAAATACACTTTACGTTATTTGTAATGTGCTTGTGACATCACAAACAAGTATAATTATTATTATACTATTTATAATTGGAGCATACTTAAAGGGTATTAAGTAATTTTATTACACGTGCCAGGATTCAAAGGCAGCTTGTCAGTTTCACACCAGTCTTCAAAACGCTTGAGTGTAATAATATGTCTCATACTCGTATATAACTTAAAATAATTTATAAAAATATTAAACAGTAATGGTCCCAAGTTGGGTCCTTGAGTTACATTACACGTTGCAATGTAGTCGATAGACTTCGTCTGTATGAAGCAAACTGCTTTCTTCCATGAAGATATGACCTTATTGGCATAATGGAGGAATTTGCGAGAACAAATCGTTCCAAATTATCTAGTGATGATGATCAAGTATTTTAAATGCCTATTAAAAATCTGTATAAAATCCAATTCAATGGAAAGTTTACTAATGAAATTAGTATCTGGCAATTAGGTCAATATTTATTCTGAAAATGTTGAGAAAATAAGTAGTATGTTCTAAGAAGGGGTCCCATCAAAAACATCCTGAATTTATAGTTGTGGAGACTCCGAACAACATCCGAACTAACTGTTGATTTGGTGCCAATTAGCGTGACTTGTTAATTAAGTGCTTTGATTAAAGATTTTGCGTGTGTATATACTCACTCACATGGGATACAGATAAATAATTTTTTGTTAAACGTTTGCAATTTTAACGTTTGGGTTAATTATAGAGAGAGTGCAATAAAACACTATAATTCTATGTATTTATATAAAATGACACGCTGATGATAGACCTATGAAGATAGAAAATATTCTCAATGTATATCTTTCTCTCAACTTTCATACAATTTAATAATATATAGTCCTATAATTGATATTTTTCGCAATATTTTTATGCAATAAAATATTTCCGTGTTAATAATTTCTTTAATATGTTCTTAAAAGCATTTGATTTTATCGATAAATTATGGAAACATAACATAGGCAGGTTAAATAGAGTATGAAAATGCTAAAATTATCGTATATTTCTGAAATATCGCAACGATATTTGTTTAAAAATACGACTGTTATATCTCCAGTAGCAGACGTATTCTGCCATTGAAACTTGAAAGTATTCATCACTTGTCAAGTGCATTTAAATGTCATTGCTTTATTATAAATACAAGACTAAAATGGGGAATATTTTTTACGTAACTGCTACGTTATCTTCACCTACCCTGTTACTAGGACGCTTACGTTACAGATTGACTTTGGTAGGACATAGGTATCGGTACCTTAGTGAAACTTCTTAGGGCTATATTGTAGCCCTTTCCTTATTCTGTACATCTAAACTGTATTTTACTGACATTTTCTACATATATGAATGCCATCGTGTTAAGACTATTTGACTACCATATTTTTTTTTTTTTTAGTTACATATACAGTGTTTCAGATAAATACAACATTTATCTTATTACTTCAGCATTGTTGATGTACAATAATTCAAGCTGCCACTATTTTTCTGTGAAAAAGGCAGGTGATCATAGTTTTATTACTTCTAAGTAACTTTTGATATATGTATATTGAATATAGGGGCGTAGCGTGAGAAAAGAATCTAGGGATGTGATAAGAATTTTATAAGGGGAAGAAGTATAGTCGGATGTATGGTAGGCCATATGAAAATGGTAAAAATGAAAAAAAGACACTATCCTAAAATTATTATGCCGAGGTATATATCCTAATTTTTAAAATGAAGAGCAATTCTTCGGTTTTTATTTGTCCAGCGAAAACGTCTATCACTGTTTCTTCAAATGTTGAAGACGATCTCATATCTTCTAACAAGGTATTTTCAATATTTATTAATGCTAAAGCTGACAGTCTTTCTTGCTTTTGAGAATTTCGCAGATAAGTCTTTTTTCTCTTTAAACATGAAAATGATCTTTCTGCTGAACTGCTTATGGCAGGAATAGTCAAAATTAAACGACACAATTTTGATGACTCTGGGAACACAGGAGATAATTGAAGGGACATGATATATTGGTGAAGCTCACAAACACAGTGTTCTTTTTCATATCGGGATCACTATAAATCACTAAAAGTTCACTTTTTAAACGATTTGCGTCAAATAATGTTCTATATGTATTTACTAAAGAAGAAAACAGTTCGTAAGGAAAACGTTTCACGAATGAAGTAAATTGTGTGAATCTAGATTTAAGAATTTTAGTTTAGAAATTTCACTAAACCGTTCACTAATGTTGAAAGTAATAACGTCCAAAATTTCATAAAACAATTGTGCGTAGGTGCTTTTCTTATCTTCTTCAGGTATTAAGTCCAAACGCATTCTTTTACTTGATGGTTGATTTTCTAACACAAATTTGTCCATACGGTCCCAAATGTCACTAAACTCGTTTCTCTTTTTTTTGAATATGTGATTTGAAATCGGCAATCTTTTTATTGCAGTAACTAATATCTGATATTTTTGTCTGTAGAATTTTAAAGACTCAGAAAGTGGAAATATTGCAGAAAACATTGCTAAGAAAAAATTAAAATCAAAGTCGCGCAATAAAATTAAAAGGCCTCTAGCACAAATAACGGTTTCTCGATCCCATTCCTCATATTCATTTTTCACAATTACCTCAAACAGCGCTTCCAAATCTTTCTTATGTTATGGCGACAGTCGCCAAGATGCGTTCACTTGATCGCATAACTGATTCCGGAAATAACGACAACACCCACTCGAGGTTCCACTGTTGAGTGGGTAAGATCACTGACCTTCTCAGCCGGCTAACGCGTAGCTTGTATGTAACGTGGACTTACTCCCGCGTTACTTGCAACACTGCAGCAAGTAAAGCGGGAGTCCAATAACTTCTGGCGCCTTCACGGCCGATTTGAAATAAAGAAGTTGATGGTAGCGTTTAAAGTAAATAATGTATGTTTGCGGTCGGTTTAAAATAACTACAAAATTGTAATAATTGAATCAATCTATTGAACTTTTAAATAAATAACACTAATTTGCCAATTTTTTAAAGGATGCGAGGCATCCCTCGCATCCATGTACGCTACACCCCTGTTTGAATAGTATATCGTCTCCAAGTAAAAGTACTGGAGGAACTATATAACTACTACAATGTTCTGGTTTTCAGTAATGTTAACCATAATGTCGTACGTTTAATACAAATCGCATATAATAACTACCCATTGTTAGTTCCAGTCTTAGTCGCAGCAACTGAGATGCATTTAAGTTACTACTTTCAAATTTAATGTCTGCTGTCACTTTATTAAGACAGTAATCAACTGTAAATCTCTACTATTATGCTTTTATTTTTTGTTAAATCAACGTAACAAAAAATAAAACCCGCCCACAGGTAGGATTCGACATTTGTCCCGGATCGGAACCAAACGACTTGAACTTGTTAGTTCTCAGCAGTGCCGCATACGGTACGCCGATTCAGGACAAATGCCGAATGAACTTTATGGCCTATACATCTTTATCGATACGATCTCTGTCAGTAACTTATAAGTCGGAAATCGAGAAAGGAACCACCAAGCCGCCAAGCGGCTATCAAAGTAGTTCCCGAATAGCAAAGCTATTACATAAGTCGTTCGGTTCCGATCCGGGACAAATGTCGAATCCTACCTGTGGCGGGTTTTATTTTTTGAAACCTTATCTGATCGTGCAGAAACACGAGAAAGGGGTCGAGGATCGCTTCTGGGTATAATTCAATGCCTGGCGGGGCTTTAGCCCGAGGAGTAGTTGTTTCCTAGAGCGATTATGTAATAGCTTTGCTATTCGGGAACTACTTTGATAGCCGCTTGGCGGCTTGGTGGTTCCTTTCTCGATTTCCGACTTATAAGTTACCAAATCAACGTAACACAATATTTGTATACATTTATATATGATAATACTTTAATTATAGTTAGAAATAGTAATAATAGTTAAGAGTAGTAATAAAGTAGTTGTCAAACTTCAAAAACAGACAAGTTATCTGCATAGTTAAGTTCATATATTTTAGTTTAACAATAATTATCATTGATTCTTGTAGAAACTTCTTTGTCTTGCCTGTTAGAAGTATAGATTTCTTGTTACCTCTGAGGCAGACAGAATAAAATGTTAGAAACAATTGTTAAGGCTTCCTCCAAACCTGATTGTCGAACAAAAATTGTCACATGAATTGGAATGCGATTTAGACGTAGTAGACAACTATGCTAGACAAAATAAATAACATGATTTTGCATTTAGGGCAACGTCTGGAATGTAGTTTGGGCTCACTATTTAAAAAAATACAATAAAAGTCTTTTCGGACTTTCGGGGTTACCATAAGTAAAAATATATTTTTATTCAAAATACCAATCAGATATATTCTAGGTAATTGAAAATAAAATCGTAAGAACACATGCTAATAGTAGAAGAAGTATGGGATGGGCAATTTAATCTTTTGCGAGTATTAACTATTCATGGCCATTAGTGTACTAAGTTAAAAACCACTAATACCATCATAAATTGATCCTGGCGTCAAAAAATCGTGGAATGGGGAATGGTTGACTTATATAGCAGCCATTCATAAAAAGCTGCCATTCAGCCTCTAAAGATGTAAAATTTGCATAGTAATATTGTCAGCTGTGTCTGTGTCATCACTGTTAATTATGTCTTCATCTGGCGAAATCTGATTCTTCTTATTACAGTATCTAATTTTTATTAAACAAGAATATCTTTCTCTTGAACACAGTTCTCAAAATATGTAGCATTTTTTATAGGTCATCAATTATTTGCACTGACTCAATAAGCATAATGAAGGAATTTGTAATTTATTTATGAATTCGCTAACCTGCGTAATTACTACGGGTCATTTTAAAGTCTGTTTCCATTTGAGAATCATGAAATTTTATCTAATTTTCTTTGATAGCAAGTGATTCTTTAGCATATAACTGGAAAACTAATGACTATTTTTTTCTATTTTGTCTAATAAAACACTATTTCTAGTCGTGATCCACATCATGTAAGAACCAGCTATGAGGATTCTGGAATACCAGGGCACTGTTAATAAAATTCCCGAGTATATTTTGAAGTTTTGGGAAAAGCCGCTTTGGTGTGGGCTATTAGTACATCTACGAATACGTCTGTATGTGTTGATGTATACAAAATATATTGAACTGAGACGCCCATTTTGAGGAAAAGGCCCATAGAAAGCATAATTTCTGGGCCCAAGAAGGCCACAGAGTAGTTGTTTAAATCTATTGTCTCGTCTGCAACTAACCACAGTTTTTTATAGTGTAATATTATTTTAAATATCTCGCGTATATATGGTAAATGTCTTTGCAATGTACTTCAGAATTTCCACGTAGAATTATATTTATTACGAAACTCGCTAAATGGTTCTTTATTCAATATAAATAATGGCACATTACACGAACACAATATAACATTAAATAGACGGTAAATTCGATTATAAGGTATTTGTGTACGTTTTCTTTTCCAATTTATGTGCTGCAGTGTTTAGATGCCTTGCATAAAAATTTCTTAAAGACCAATAAGCTTCCATTGTAAAGCAAACATTATTTTAGATCTGTCATATTTAAATCAGGAAATTCCCATCCACACAAACCTTCTCAAATTATGCGCAAACAATCTCGTATTACTACAAACTTTCGGCATATTTACACTATATGACAATCACCGAGATAAGACATAAAAATAAATATAATCGCCACAATGAACAAAATAACATGTGGCCACAGACGACCGCAAAACTAAATTGAATTGCTCGTACCTACATCGATTTAAATATCTTAAGTCTAAGCGACAGCATTTCAACTATCGCGCAGTTACCTTAGTGTAACACCACTGATTAGCACTGACGGTAGGGCGCTTTAGTAATGAAAAGAAAAAAGTTGCTGAAAATTCTGCATTGATGGATTTCCATTTACTTCATAAACAACCAAGATAAAAATGTAATCTTACCAATGAGGCAATTCATTTATTCGTCATCAATTTTATTGAAAACTCAAAATGAATGAAATATTTTATATTATGATGTGATGAATCGATTAAAGATGATAATCAAATAAAAAATGTTATCAGCATCCAAAATTATATTGCATTTTTGGGACAATATGGTGTTAGATGCCATGTATCTTAAACACTTGATGACATTTAGAATACTCTTAACAACATACTTTCATTTAGATCATTTTAATCATTTCAATAAAAGTCCAATGATGAAATAAAGGTGAGTGTTTAGCATCCACAATAAGAACTAACAATATTCTGAAAAAATATATAATGAAAATCATGTCAAACAATAAATATCAGCATCAAATTGTACGGTATTTGTATATTCGAGATTATCCAAATTAATAATTAGAATTTGCATCAATTGTGAATCCATTTTGGAAATTAAGATATGGATATATAAACACTAGAAAAAAAATCAATTGTGTTCTGCAATGTTAAAAAACATATGAAAGCTAATCACTTTATGGAAAATAAAATGTATGTGATACTTTCGTAATACAGGCTTAACAATAAATATGAACATGCTTAATTCCAACATTATACCGAAATAAGTAATAGTCAGGTACTGTATCATTACGTTGTCGTATTATACTTTTCCGACAATTCATACCTTCTGTGTACACATTACTCAAAAGCAAACACCTTTATGTCGCTTTCTAACATTCTAACACAAATACAATTGTTAAGTGTATTCACGAAATAAAGTAAAAATCCATGTTAGCTCGATTACAAGAAACGTGCAACGTTCTGCGGATATATGATATACTTTGAATCATTTCCGTCATTTATCTAACAAACCGGAACTTATTTTTAGTAGTGTAATACATATATTTACACTACTAAAAATAAGATTTGGCGCAAGCATTACTAACACAAACATAATTAAATTAATTGCCATTTTTTTAAATATTTTTGCAAGTGCTCATAAATCTTCCAGAAATATTTGGTTCCAATTTATTTTTTATTCAAGCTACAGCGTTTACCATAAACCAATGTGTTAAAACAATTTATAGAACAAGATAAACGTCATTATTAAAAGTTGATTAGCCCCTCATTTTTTTTTGTTATAAAATAACAAGCAACATATGGTCTTGATGGATATCGTATACGTAATGTCTATTCAGGATCCGATGAAGTAATAATTTGTAATAACCAAGTTCTAGTTAAAAGTAACATTAAAAAATTTTTTGCTCCGTTCTATTTTGTCTAATTTGTTTATATGAAAATGTGTTGCAATCTTGAAATCCTGTAACGGCTTTGTTATTAACGGTTAAATTGAGTGAATGAACATGTTAATGTGTTTATGGGCGAACAGACTTATATAATATGTTATCTATTGGGAACGGTAACGTCTATTATTTTGTGTATTATAATCATATTACACTTGTGGTCAATAAATCAGTAGCGAAATTTTGTATAGTCTACATATTGATAGAATCTGTTACAGAATTATTAATACACAAGGCAATGGTTAATACAGTGAAACCGGGATAAGTGGGATCTCAAGGGACCAGTAAATTCTTCTCATTTAAAGAGGTATCCCAATTATCCAGTTTATATTCAGGTACAAAAATAATTGTCCCATTTACAAAGGGTTCTGTTAATAGAGATGTGAGAATTTCAATTTTAATTTATTAATGAAATTGAAAAATAAGTTATAAGCAATATGAATCTTAACTCAAAAATTCTGTCATTTTGGTTTGTCTTTTAGAAGCATTTGCCATAAAATGTCTTTTAATGTCAAATTTTGTCAAATATGGTTTTGTTCTTGATCGTTGACATTTCAAAGTAGTTATGCAATGCTTCGAGTGCTTTTTCTGCAACACGTATTCCTCCAAGCCCATGCTATTTTCTTCTTTATTTTCCGAAGAGGTGAAAGAGAAAGCATTAACAGTATCGTCTTCAGTAAACTCTCCTGAAACTAATAAATACAATAACAAAAGTTGGCTGCTGATCATTTTTATCGTTAATAATTATATTCCTTTGGCGATAGCAAAGATAAAGAGTGCTTATGCCTTGACCGGGAATCGAACCCGGCTCTCCCAATTGCCGGTTGGTTGCTCTGACCGCTGAGCTATCGACGCACACTCATTATCCCTGCTAATGCGCCAGTTTAATGCGTCGCTACAGTACTCCCTCCCTAGAGACATGGTTTGTCTCGATACAATTTAACGGAATGTGACCGCGTTCGCCATTCTTACGAACCGTTGTTCGGTAACCCCCGGACTATAGGGCGATGGATAGGACCGGAATCGAATCCGCGAATTTGAGATGTAAGGGAAGTTGGATGTACTGGAACGAATCACATCATGTCGGAGTCACCACTTTGGCGATAGCAAGGATAAAGAGTGCATATGCCTTGACCGGGAATCGAACCCGGCTCTCCCAATTTCCGGTTGATTGCTCTGACCGCTGAGCTATCGAGGCACACTCATTATCCTTGCTAATGCGCCAATTTTAACGCGTCGCTACAGTATTCCCTCCCTAGAGACATGGTTTGTCTCGATACAATTAACGGAATGTGACCGCGTTCGCCATTCTTACGAACTGTTGTTCGGTAACCCCGAGACTATAGGGCGATGGATAGGACGGGAATCGAATCCGCGAATTTGAGATGTAAGGGATGTTGGATGTACTGGAGCGAATCATATCACGTCGGGGTCACCACTTTGGCGATAGCAAGGATAAAGAGTGCATATGCCGTGACCGGGAATCGAACCCGGATCTCCCAATTTCCGGTTGGTTGGTCTGACCGCTGAGCTATCGAGGCACACTCATTATCCTTGCTAATGCGCCAGTTTAATGCGTCACTACATTCCAATCTTCAATATTGATTTCATAGTTATCTTTCCCCTCTTTTTCTTTTTTGTCTTTCTCCTTTCTTCGTCTGCATTGAAAATGCCATCTGAAGAATAATCACGCAATAGAATTGGAAGATCCTCGATCCATTGCCTATATGTGGATATAGACAATGGATTGAGGATCCATTGCCTATATCCACATATAAATGTGATAAACATCGTTCGCTGAAACATGTTCGCTGAAAATTCCTAATGCTGCAGATGTTTAACCGAACTAATCCAGCTGATAACGCTGTTTAGGAGAGTAAGTGTTTTACAGTATTCTATAATTTCTAACGTATAACCAGGTGCTGATTAATATTGGTTAGAAAATTGTATAAAAAATTATATCATCATCATCATGAGGTCATCAGTCCTAAGACTGGTTGGACGCTAACCTCCAGCTTCTCCTATCTTGTGCTAACCTACGCATTTCACTAATTGTGCTACAACCTACATCCCTTACTATTTGTGAGCAGTAGTCTAATCTAGGCCTACCTCTGCCTTTCTTCACTCCTATTTCTGCCTCCAAAATATCGCAGACTATCCCCCCATGTCTCAGCAAGTGGCCTACCATTCTATCTCTTCTCTTCTTTATGTTTTTCCACACACTTCTTTTCTCGCCGACTTTCTCTAATACTTCTTCGTTTCTAACCCTATCAGTCCACGGTATTTTCATCATTCTTCGGTAACACCACATCTCAAAAGCTTCTAATTTCTTCCTACTTGCTTCCCCTACCGTCCAGGTTTCGCAACCGTATAGCGCCGTGCTCCATACATACGTTTTCAAAAATCTCTTCCTTGTTTCTAAGTTTATTACCCCCGAGCATAAAAGTGCTTTCTTTTTGTTAAAAGCTACTCGACCCTGCGCTATTCTTTGTTTTATATCTTTATCACTTCTTCCATCCCAATTTATTTTACTTCCTAAATAAGTGAAGTCTTTAACTTCCTCCAATGTTTCATTATTAATTTGTACTTTCGTTTTTGCTCTGCTCGAGCACCCTCTGCACACTAACACTTTAGTTTTGTTTCCATAACTTCTATAAAGAACATAAAAGAAACTGTGTTCTTTAAGATAAATAAAAAATTATTTATTATTGTTTTGTATTTTGTATAATACAATAGATATTATACAGTGGACATTAAGTTTAATATTAAAAATCATAGAGCACAGAAATGCTTATAATTGTATTACCATGATCTTTAAATACTCCATATGATGCTCTTAACTTTTTCACAGAATAATAAATAATATTTCTGACAAGGGAAGTCTGCAATTTTGATTATTCTATTCATTTCAATTTAATTACATAAATGTAAATAAAACATTATATCTTATCATATTTAAAACTTCTGATATAAATAACACTTCAGGCTTCGCCTGCTTACTAGCGTTTATCATGTCATTTAAGTATGAATTTCTAATTAAACATTAATATACGATAATTGAATGGACGATTTACGAGATTACGGACGAGATGTGGCTGCATCAGTTGCGAAAGATTCTTGTTCATAAATATTCAAATATTGGACTATATGATAATGAAGAATGTATACACCAAATATTACATAATAAATAACTTGTCGGCCCTTTACTTGATACGTAATTATACCATAAGCCTCGGTAGCGGATATACACTTTCTCCTAACAATGCGGATGGTAATTTTTCTAAATTTTTAATGAAGAAACGAAAGGAAAAGCAAATCAATTTATATAATGACCCTTGACATTGGTGTAAAAGTATTTACCTAGCCATTAGATCACATGAAATCGTTATTTTCTATAAAATCGTGCCTCGACGTTTATAGAGAGTCGGACATGGTACTTTCATATTCTTTATAAAATCATCGAATACAACAATCATCTTATCGTTTCGTGTTGCGAGGTTATTGAACATACATTACAAAACGGTAGGTCTTCTCACGGCGATGATTTTTTAGCATTAAAAAAGTTTTGTACTCATCAATTAACGTTCATCAATGTTTTCAATTATTACAGATGCCACGACTACATAACGGGATAACTTTATTCCATGTTCCAATTAGGTTAAGATGAATCTACAGTGCTTTCATTCAATTCAAGGAATAATTTTTGGGAAAAACTCTCGAACCCGTCAAATTTTTATTTTTAGTTCCGCATGTTTTAAAATATAATTAATACATACAGGGTGATTCGTGTAGAAGGTATGACGCCATCGATATTTTTTAATGGAAGCCCTCTTTTTTATTATGGAAAATGAAAGAGTAATTTTTTATACGCTATTTTTTACGCTATTTGTGCTAAACTTAATAGCAATCATAATTTAAAAAATCAACCAAACTAAATGTTCAAATTGTGCACCGTTGGCTGTCTGACAGTACACAAAACGATTAATAAATAATCATTCTTTTTTAATGTTGTCATCTTTCTTAAAACTTCTAGTTTATCGACCTAGTAACGTATACTTTACTTTTTAAGTATGCTCAAAAATTAATCTAGAGGTGCCAAATCTGGCGATCTGGCTGGCCACTCAACCGGTCCCTTTCTTCCTATCCAACGATTCGGGAACATCTCATCTAAATAATCGCGGACAGATGCTGCATAATGGGAAAGTGCACTGTTATATTGAAAGAGAAACTCCTTTCTCGGAAGATTAGATTCCTCTACGTCTGGATATACAATTGTGTGCAAAAAAAATAGCAGTGCAGGAGAGTTCTAAAAGAAATAGAATATTAAAAATCAGAACTAATGTTAATGTTAAAGTACTAATGTTAAACAAAATTTGGGTTTCTATACATCAGTGGATTCAGAAAAAGATATTTTTTAATATAGCATACTTCATTTGAAAACCAAAAGTTAGCTATGAAATATCATAGAAAACAAAGTTTGAAAAAAGAATATTTGGCCCAGACTGTAGTATTTTACAAGTGATTTAATTTTGTTTTTGGATTTTGAAAATCGGACGATAAATAACAGAGTTATAGCGGTGGCTCTTTTTCGTTCACCCCCCCCCCCCCTCATTGTTATTATGATGATTTATATCTTACTTATACCGGGTGTCCAAGAAGTCTGGAAGCGGACAAATATCTCGAGAAATACACATTGAATCCAAAGAATAAAAAATACTTCCTTGATAACATTGAGGACTTTAAAAGCGCTATCCAATGGTACCAATCACAACCCCCCACCCCCCACCCCTTAGGGTGGAGCGGGGGGCAACTTTGAAATCTTAAATGGGTACCCCTATTTTTTATTACAGAATCGGATTTTGCAGCAAAAATTACGTCAAGTTTGTCTGAAACGATTTTTTCGATTTGCGACAGATGGAGCTGTAATCACAAAAATATTTTTTTTTCATAATTTTCCTCTCACTACCAGAGTGCTTGTTTTAGGTGAGTTCCCTTGCCTTTCACCGCCGAGGCTATGTCGGCAAAGTGCCCTACTGGATGAGATGTTCAAATTGATGACATTCAGCTATTTGACAGTGTCCGAATCGTGCGTACATGTTATCAATTACTTTCTGCAGAGTTTCTGGTGTTATCGTATTAGAACACTGTATTATTATTTCCCTTAATTCATCGATATCTATCGGTTTTGTTTTGTACACATTGTTTTTCAAACAGCCCCAATAGTAATAATTTAGAGGAGTTAGATCAGGTGACCTTTGTGGCCTCGACCACACCCTTTCTATCAATCTAGCGCCCAGGGAAAGTGGTGTTTAATACATTGCGTACATCAACGCAAAATGACATTGAGCCCCATCCTGCTGAAACCAAACATTGTCTAATGCTATACCAGCAATGTATTGGATTTCCGGTATTAGCTGGCTATTCAATAAATCGACGTACTTTTGACCTGTCACATTACCATCGAGGAACAACGGCCCGACAATTCGGTTACACAATATTCCAGCCCAAACAATAAGTTTTTATGGATATTGTGTATGGGCATCCCTCATTCAGTGAGGATTCTGATCGGACCAATATCGCATATTGTGTCTATTGACCTCTCCACCCAATTGAAATGTGACTTCATCGGAGAAGTATGTTCAGAAAGAATATTGTGCATTTTTGTGACATCGTCTCATCATTTCGTCACAAAACTCTTAGTAAAACAGTTTTAATCATCTCCAGATGATGCCAACTTTGTTGGCAAAACTCGTATTGAGTATAGTGTTTTGGTGTTTTGTGGAAAACTAAGTCCCTAGACAAAACTAAATATTAAGAAAAATGAGGGTTTCTCTTTAGCATTTAAAAATTGCCCTCCACTTTCCCTCACCCACGGTGGTGGGAGGGTATTAAATTTAACACTATTGAATGGCTGCTTTTAAGTAAATGAACTCGTGTTTATTATTTTTCGTTCTTCCGTAGAATTTTTTAGAAAGTACTAAAAAAATGTTTGCGATTACAGCGCCATCTGTCACAAATCGAAAAAAAACATTTCAGACAAACTTGACGTAGTTATTGTCTCATAATCCGATTCTGTGATAAGAAATAGGGGTATCTATTTAAAATTTTCAAGTCTCCCCCCGCCCCATCCCAAGAGGTGGGGGTCGCATTTAGTGACATTAGATAGCGCTTTTAAAATTAAGGAGGTGTTATTTCTCTTTTGGATCTAGTTTGTATTTCTCGAGATATTTGAGCATTTCCAGACTTTTTGGACACCCGGTATATTGTCACATATTGTTATTGTAGATCTAGGTTTATACGTATATCTATGTGAATATATTGTTTAAATTCTATTTATTCTGTCCTGTAACTGAAATTAATTCTGTTGGACAATAAATACATTATCATTATTGATATCATTATATACTGACGAAAGAAAATTTTACGAAACAATTTCCATTCATTTTCAGTTGTCATTATCGTACCTTTTAATTAAAATAGCATCAAAAGCAAGGAAATAAGAAAAACACTGGTATAATCCTTCCAGTATTGTGGAAAAGTTATCATTACTATTAGCATATAATAAATTATAAATAACGTAAAGGAGTATTGAGAGGCCATCTTATGTAATATATTGTTTGTTTTTGATTGACAAAAAAGAAGGACACGATTAAATGAGAAAAAAAGGGTTCAGATAATTGCCGTAGTTAGTGCAGTTGGCTTTGTTTGTGACTTGCGGACAGAAGTAGGTCTGAGTGTTCTTTAATTAAGAAGGTAAAAGTCGTTTCCTGTGTTGTGAATTTCAGTTGTAGAACACCCTTCGATTTCTGATTTTGAGTGTTTGCGGGTGTCGTACAATTTTAAGTTTACGTGCGTTTATTTTTCGGTAAGTCTTCGACAAAATACCTATTTTATTTCTATAACCAACAAACCACGTAGGTATTAGTTGAAATACAAATTATATTATATAATTTAGAATACAATAGCGTACTTGAACTCGTACTTCAAGTAATATGTATGGAGGTAGGTGCATGTCAGTCCGTCATGAAATGGTTTTCTCCTTAGAAATTCTAGCGCAACGCATTACAGTATATCAAATATACAATAAGTCCAAAAAGTAATGGATAAATTCGGTAAAATTGGTACTAATTTTTTTTCTTGCAAATCACTCAGATACGTGTGTATATACATTTATTTGATATGCCAATTTGACAGCTAAAGTAAAATAAGGGACTGGTTACATAAGAATTGTTTGAGTAATAATTCAAAGCAAATGAAAACAATTATTTATTAACAATTATTATTGAATTACAACAGAACAAAACCTAATTCAAAATATTTAACAAGCACCGAATGACAGTTCGGTGCTACCACTGCCCAACATGTAAACGTAAATGTAAACGAAGGATTTTGTTTTTTTTTTTCAATGACTTTTTATAATACTTTTTGTTTCTTGTTAATTTCCAAAGTTCAATGGTCACAAAAATTATTATGTACTTAATTCTTTATTTTACTTATTTTATGCCATTACAAAAAAGAGTTTTTTGGAATGACGCAACCAAAAATGGGAATAGAGAAATATTACATACGCCATAACTTTTAAAAGTACTGTCCGAAAAAATTAAAACGACACTTAAGCGACAAATGATTTAAAAATAAACAGTTTTAAAATCTTAAAACGGACTTTTCCGCACGTAGAAAACATCTCTATCTCGAAATTGAGTAGCCGAGAAAAAATAAACCAACACATAAATGCAGAATATGTGTTTTATGCGACAGTTTTACTTTTTTCAAATAGTCCACCATTGTGTTTTCTCATGACCCATGGACAGGGTTGGGTGTGTCCTATCCACCTCAGAATCAATAAATGTCATCTAGTAGACGTCTCTAATCAGAATCAGTCGAAACCCGATCGATCCGACACGATTTAACTGAGGGATCGTGCTAACAAAAAAAATTTCTCCAATAGTCCACCATTGTACTGTCTCATGTCCCATATACATGGTAGAGTGTGTTCTATCCACCTCAAAATTAATAGGCGTCTTCTGGGAGACGTCCCAATCAGAATCAGTCAAAATCCGATCGATCCGACACGATTTAGTTGAGTTATCGTGCTAACAAGAATAAATTCCGACGACACACACAGCAACAATTTTTAAAAACCAGTTTTTTTTTGTTTTTAGGCCGTAAAACGAAAGATAAACCCAAAAAAACGAAATTTGTTTTTTCACTTTTTCTTTACACGATTACATTACTTTTCCGCGTATAGTGGAGTGCGGAAAAGTAAAAGGCAACCACTTTTATCAAATTTATACGTTACTTTTCTTACCCATTGTATATATGACCTAACAATTTCAATTACGTACGTTTATAATGCATTTTCGTGCGTTCGATATTTTCGTGGTTGTGGTCAACTTTATAAGCAATTTTTGTTGTGACAAAAGTATGCAATTAAGAAAAATTAAAAAAAGTATTAAGAAATATGAGAGAACGAGTTCATTTAAATATCGACAAAAGTAATATATTTTTCTGCAACTAAAACAAACCATTTAAAAACCAAATTTAATTAAATTGATATTATATCGGTCAAACCAAATGACTTATGTGGTTTGTGTTTAATTGAATTGTGTATATATTTCAAATAATGCGCATTTGCATATTAAGCTTACTTAATATTGTGTTATATCCGTAATTGTTTTATTTTTATTATTGTTTGTCGATACTTTATATTTTATATCGTTTATATTCGTAACTTCGTTATTTTCTCTTTGCCCAAATTTTGCAAAATTTACTGAAAGAATTTTTGATTTAAATCTTAACAGATAAGATATTAATAGCACAATAAACATATATTTAGTTTCGAAAGGATTTATAAAAAAATATGAATCAGCAATCGATAAAACTATCAAAGAATTATAAACAAAATGCTATTATTTTTTTATATTAGAATATGTTTTTTTAATTTTTTGGTAAAATATCTATTTTTTCTCCAGAGCATAAATCCACTGATATAGTTGCGTTTTTAATTAGTAATATTTGTGTTTAATAAAGCAGTGTTTTAAGAATATTTAAATGAAAAATGAAAAAGAAACAATTTAAATGATTTAAAAAAATATTTTGAAAACGTTAGAAAACATTAAGAGGTTCGCAATTCAAAGTTTTTTTTTTCATTTCATTCCGTTTTGATAAAACCAAATGTTTTTAAAACATTTCCGTCTATTTAAGTTAGAAATACATATAACAAAACTATTTCAAAAATATGTTCAAAGAACTATGATCTTTTGTAACTACGAGTATTAGTACATTATCGGTGTTATTTTGTACACATCCATAAAACACCTGCTAGTGCAAAGGGTGTTTACCCGCGATGTTTGAAGTTCGGCAGGTCTTGTATATCATATTAACGCTATCCACCCGCAAGCACAAAGATATGCATAAGATACTTCATATTACGACGGAGGAATTTTGATAAAAAATTTAATAGGATGAATTTTCAGTAATTTTCGAAAATATAAAATCTGAAAAAAGAAACGGTGAAATATGTCCTTTTACGGCGGACAGAATTCTATAGGAAATTGAATAATCACTGTATCATAATATCTATAAATGTTTTAAAACGCAACACTGAATTCTGTAAGAATGTCGAATTAGATGATTTTTTGGTAAGATGTAAATGCTTAAGTATTGTAAATCAACTTCATTCATATACTTTCCTTTTGGAGGAAATTTGTACATGTACTTTTTTTGTTAGAAAAGTGTATTATCCTATTAGTACATTAAGCAATGTTCCACCTCTCTTATAGCTCCTCCTCTATTATGTTAGACATGTTATTTTAACATTAATGAAATTTACAAACAATATCTTTACATAACCATATCTCGATCTGTGTAATGAATCATTTGAATATTGTTTTTAATATCCAATAAGAAAAAAATATTTACTTAATTAATTACTTTAGTCGGGTTTAAGGGTGGCTACACACGTAACTGCAAGCTTGACAAGCAGGCATCATCAATCTATTTGTACAAGCATACTTGAGCGTCTGTAGGAAAATGCTTGCGCAACATTTTCCTACAGACGCTCAAGTATGCTTGTACAAACAGATTGATCATGCATGCTTGTCAAGCTTGCAGTTACTTGTGTAACCACCTGAATAGAGAGCTTTTGGATAACAAATGGACGGCTGTATGAAAATTATAAACATTGCGTTGTAAGTTCATTAAGAAAATCATAATAAATAATAAGTTTTATATCGATTTAAATCTATGATATGTATAAAGGAATTATTGTAGCATCTACTTAGATTTATATTAGGTATCTACGTACTGTATAGTGAAAGTTATTTGATAAGAAAAGTTGTTACGTGCAGAAAGTTGAAAATTCATTTTCTCGAAAAGTGTGCCCAATCGGCCGAAAACTGAAGACATATTCTTATTTAGCGTCCTGAAAAGTTTTAGCCACATTTTTAGTGAGTCTGTGAGAGATTTATGCTAGAGTAAATAAGTATCAAAACGAATTTCTAAAGGGTTGATAGTAAATCTAACAACGCTGATTAGATTTAGATAAGCTTGGTATTCATATGCATATTTTTCTATTTCCGTCTCACCTCTCGATACGACCAGATATCAACTTTGTTTCAGGTCCGACTTTAAACCAGTTCTAGAACGTTTTATTGTTTTAATTTAATTGTCCAATAAAAGGCGTGACCATTTTGAAAACCAGCGCATAATTAACTCCGTTCATTATGGTCTATATGTCAGGGAAACGCATCGTAATTTCCTCATTACATAATTTATTGCTGTTAGTAATTAAGATAACCTTCTTCCATTGTTGTAATTGACAATTTTAAAGCAGCTCCCATTCTAAATGCGCCTAATACATAATGATGACATTTAGGTTAAGATACCGAAAGTTATGAAAATTGTATATGGTGTTTGGCTATAAACTTGTATCATGAATCCACACATACGTAATTTCTTAACCCGAGTGTTTGCGTTTTATAGCATCTGGAAAACGAATCAATTCATGATTTAATTTCAATAACGTGCAATTCTACGTGGAACCAGAATTAATCACGAATAGTTCTGAATTGAAAAACCGCGACTAAAACCGGTAAAAGGAAAATAACCGATTATTTCCCTGCAATCCACTAGTTATTTTTTACTTTTCTACGCGTAAACTCGCTTCTGTCTCTCAAAAATATTTATAGCAAGAAACGTTGAGTACCACCACCCATCCCTTTTGAAGTGCGATATTCCACAGTTTATAGTTGTTTTATAATACGATGTAAATGCAGTCATCTGACAATAAACAGACAACAGTGCTAATCTCTAATTTCACTAGAATATTACAACTTTATGATTAATTTTTTACATTGTGAAATTAGTTGATGTGTTAGCAATAATAGGGTTGTTAGCGAAAACCCATGGTAAAAAATATAACATAATGCTATCGCTAGGCTGATGACGGACTACATAAATTGTAATAATATTTACAATTTAGAATGTTCCTCGTTCTCTTGAAAGTGAGTTATTATTAAAGATAGTATCATAAATCAAATTTGCATATCTGTCTACAATAAACAACAACACTGAAAATTAGTAATCATAATAATTTAATGAAAATAACAAAAAGAAAAAAGATTATGAATTTGCTTTTATTTAAAATAACAAGATAATACACATAATTATTTAAATTCAATTAACAATACTTTGGTGGCACATATTCAGGATTTTCGATGACTTTGTCGCATAAATCTGACTAAATTTGCTTGATGGCGTTCGTTATGTTGACTTTGAGGGCATCAACTGTTTGTGGTTTATTCGCATAGACCTAAGATTTAAGATAGCCCCAAAGGAAGAAGTCTCAAGGCGTTAAATCGCACGATCTCGGTGGCCAGTTCATGTCGCCGCTGCGCGAGATAACCATGTTCTCGCTCATGCAGAGTATCCATGCGCTGTGTGGCACGTAGCGCCGTTCTGTTGGAACCACACGTTGCCCGTATCCGTATCATCCAGTTTAGGCCACAAGAAGTTGCTTATCGTCGATCTGTAGCGCTAGTCGTTGACGGTTATGACAATGTCAGTTTCGTTTTGGAAGATTTACGGACCAATGATACCGCCAAATCAAAATCCGCACCAAACAGTGACTTTCTCGGGATGCATTTGGTGCTGGTGTATCTCGTGTGGATTGGTATCGTCCCAAATTCGAGAATTTTGCTTGTTCACATATCCAGTCATCCAAAAATGGACCTCATCGCACTACTGAACAATTCAAAATAAATATTGGTTTAACAACATGGCCGCTGTAACCTAACAAATTTCGAGCGTCCCTATTGAAAAAACCCTATACAAAGGGGAAAATTTAAAATACTCAGGGCCATAGCTGATCCGCCGTGGTACGTAACAAGCCAAACGATACACAACGACATTTGCATACAGCAACAGTCCAAGAAGAAGTATATCAAAGAAACAGTAAGCACCACGGAAGACTAGATACACGATCGACCCTTCTACTGTTGTGTTCCTACACAAGTGGTTGTAATAAGGGGTTGTATTACAACCAGTTGTGCAGGAGCACAACAGCATAAGGATAAAAAATGCTGGCCATCAGATCTGAAATATGAGCGTAGAGGTCTTTCTCATTGGAAGAACCTCATCATGTCAAAATAAGAGGAACAACTTTCAAGTTCCCTAACAACAGAATAGCCTATATCTATATTTACTAAACGGGTGTTTTCGTATGCGTGTGTCACGAAATTTTTATGTTGATGTACGAAATGCTTTTTGTTCGAATTGCGGCATTTTGACAAAATTAATACAGTAAGTCGACCCTTGCCAACAACGTGGTAACTTTTGTTTTTTGATTCGTAGCCTTTAGAGACATTTTTCGATATTATTGCGATTTGTTTACTGGCATTGTATTATCTGGTTGCTGTCTTAATAAATAAATAAAAAATATGAAAAAATATCCAAATACTTACAATTTTAGTTTTTTCATTTATTCTTTTACTTTGCTGAACAGATTTAGAATATTAGTCAGCGGTGACGTTTTCTTATGCTATATTTTTAAGTTGTAATTATAAAGAATATAAAAAATTCAAATTCTTATTAATATCCCTTCAAACACAATTTATACAATTTTAAAACCTTTTTAGTGCAGTGTACTTCATGAGATTTATTACATTATAATTTTAAACTTATTACTTAATTAACTTATTGATTTTTTTCAAAATTTTAGAACTATAACAAAATTAAAATTTGATTTTAATCCATATTTCCGAGTAATGATTTATATGGAAATTTCGTCTCCAACTAAAATCATCCGAAATATTACACAGTCACACAAAGAGAAATCTGATCTGGGGGTCTGACCATGTTTACCGAATGTTTTTGGGGTCCCTGAATCCGAATCAGTGGTCTATTTACCGCATCACATCAGAATTTTGCCATAACCTCAAAAAACGCATAATATATGCATTTAATAGCTTAACTATTAAATGCATGTAACCCTAAGAATGAATTTGTAATCTGAAAACCCAAGCTCTTAAACCTCATAACCCACTTAACCAAAGATCTATCAACTCCAATAACCACGTACGAGTATGTCAGACATTTAATTTAATATGTAGGTACGTTATTTTTATAACCGCATAACTGTAGTCATTGTACCTTTTCTCGCACAATTTTTGTTTTGTCTCAAGCACGCGGAACATACTGTTGCGTGCTAAAACACCTTCACCCTAAAAGTCCATATTTTTACGTTTATTTAACTAATGTTAGTTTTTCAAATCATTGTACCGTCGGCATTGGCGTTACCCGATGTACACCGCATGTAGGTTGCACGATCGAGTTTTGTACATCAAGCTAGCCCTCAAAAGAGCTGTTTGGTAAAGCTGCGGATAAAAGGCACATATCTCTTTTTTCAAGCTGTATCGATTTTTTATCTCTTCAAAAGACCTATGCAAAGGATTTCTGAATAATACCTGAAATTATAGGTTTTTTGAGGTTATGGCAAAATCCTGATGTGATGGTGTTAAGTACACCTCGGACTCGGATTGAGCGGCCCCAAAAACATGTTGTAAATATGGTCAGACCCCCAGATCATTTTTTTTTTGTGTGGCTGTGTTATTATTTCAGTATAACTTATGATGTGTTTATATTTTTTTCAGAACACCTTGTATTATTTCCAAACATTCTTGTCCATGACTTTCAAGATAATATATGTATATGCGGTATGAAAGATAAACTAATCGTTTAATAACATATGTGCACACTAAACTTTGTATTAGAATATTTCGAATATTATTCGTATATAAAAATTCTTTGTCAGTTGTTTATCGGTCGGCGTTAAATTTATCAAATGTCACTAAAAAGTACGTCACTTCTAAACATCATTTAACAGCTCCATACATATTTCGCTGTGTAATGTATCTCGTTTTTTTTTTTTTATTCTAGAGGGTTGTGTAGAAGTCTCCAGGGAAAACAAGTTTTTGAGCACCCTCACGCCCGGAAAAGTTTTAGGAGAATTGGCCATACTCTACAACTGCCAGAGAACTGCCACGATAAAAGCTGCCACGGACTGCAAATTATGGGCGATAGAGCGTCAATGCTTCCAAACTATCATGATGAGGACCGGCCTCATAAGGCAGGCCGAATACACGGACTTCTTAAAGAGGTAGGATTTTTTAGAATCATAGTTAAAAATTTGAATAAATATCAACAGTTCGTCATACACTGCGCGTCTAAAGTTCCTTCCCCCCGCTCTTTTAATACGTATTTGTTTGGTGTTGAGATAAACATAAACAACTGACTGAAGAAAAAGTCAACAAAACTTGGAATATTTGTTTCCACGTGATGTAATTATTTTTTAATAAATGCTATACGATGGGAGACCCAAAAGAAACGGAATTGATGTTGTGGTGGGCGGAGTTTTTGTAATACTCCGTTCTGCCGCTAGGAGCGTATAGAGCTACCATTCTCCAGTCAGTAAGCCAAGCGTCGTCGCTAGAGAAGGTTCCGTTCGGCTTGTGTGAATTTTTTAGTGAAAGTTGTTTTGTCTGGTTGTCGGTTTTTTTTTTTGTTTTTTCGATGTGAGAGGAGTTGTCCATTCAGAGTTTGTTCCCCAGGGTCAGACAGCTTTCTTCCACTCTTTCTACCTGGAAGTTTTAAAGAGATTGCGCAACAGTTTACGGTGGAAGAGGGCCGATTTGTGGCAGTTGGGCGACTGATTTTTCCACCAGGATAATGCCCCTGCTCACACAGCCCTGTTTGTGCGCCAATTTTTGGCCAAAAATTTCCACAACTTCGTCAATGGTCCGTCGTCGATCTTCTAGGATAATTTGACGATTTTTTTTAAACATTTTCATCGGTTCAAGCCGTGGAAGGATGACCGGAGCAAGGTTTGTCATCAATTGACATTTAACCTCTTTTGAAACGGGAAAACCACTCAAACACTTAAATTTTCACAATAGCATCATTCTTGTAGGCCGTTCTTAACATTTTAAGAGTTTCTATGCCAATTTTTCCGAGCAAGAAGCAAAACTTTACGGGCGTGCGCTGTTCACGAGAACCAAAAAACGACGAGTTGCAAAACAACTCTCATTAAAATATTCACACAAGCCGAATTGAACCTTCTTTAGCGACGAAGCTTGGCTTGCTGGCTTGGGAATGGTAGCTCTTTACCAGTGTTTTTCAACCTGTGGGTTGCGACCCCCTGGGGGGTCGCGAAGCCTTTGTAGGGGGGTCGCGAGAGGTCGAGAGAACTAGGTACTTCAGTAAAAAAATCAATAAATTTTAAAAAGATAATTCGGCAGATAATTCCAGCGGATTCTCTTTGAGCTTAGTTGCTAAATTTGCCTCATTTATAGCTGCATTTAAAAACGGATTTAAGATCCATCTTTGCCCAGTGTTATCCGATGATATCTCTTGCACTGAGAAGTAATGACACAATTCTTTCTTCAAATTATCTAACACCATTTTCATACCAGATATATATGAATTAATGTTTTATCTCACTTCCGACTTCTTCAATGAAAGACTGTGTCGACGAAAATGAATCAAAGTTGTTTTGATTTATAGACGATGACCACAATTCAATTTTTTTTGTAAAGCCATGGAGTTTATCTTTTGCTGTGATGACATTTTCATCCCGCTCTTGAAGACTTTTATTGAAGTTATTTAAATGCTCAAATAAGTCAGAATGAAAAGTTAATTTCAAAAGGAATTCCGGGTCAAAAATGAATTCCGAGTAATCTGACTTGGCTTGCTGTAAATATACTAAAAGTTCAGCGCGAAGTTCCATAACTCTGGTCAGTACTTTGCCTTTTGATAACCACCTTACCTCTGTATGGTAAAGCAGATTTCGATGGAGTGCCCCCATATCTTCACAAATGATTCGAAACAATCGAGTCTGCAACGCTTTTCCTTTAATCGAATTTACAATTTTAATAATAACATTTAGAACTTGACTGTATTCTTGTGGCAAGGTTTTGGCTACAAGAGCTTGGCGATGGAGAAAGCAATGCATCCAACAAGCGTTTGGCATCTGTTCTTTCAGTCTACCAATAAATCCACTCTTCGCACCAGTCATGGCTTTTGCTCCGTCACTACAGATAGCAATGCATTTTTGTGCCCAATCGATATTCATATCTTGCGTAGCTTCAAGGAGCATGCCATGCAAGCACTGACCTGTAGTATTTGTGGGAAGTGCCTTGCAAAATAGTATTTCCATTAATTTTTCATCGGATTCAAAACGCACAAAAGCTACAAACTGCGCACAATCCGCAATATCCGCTGGTTCATCCAATTGCAAAGACACAAAAGAACTTTTCTTTATTTTTTCTATGACTTGATCACGAACGTCAGTCGCCATATCGCTTATCCTGCGTTGAATGGTATTGTCAGAGAGAGGTATACTTTTGAGCTTTTCGACCTCTTGTTTGCCATACATAATCTCTGCTATATCTAAAGTTGCTGGTAAAATCAAATTTTCGGCAATAGTGTGAGGTTTTCCTGCTTTAGCCACACAAAAAGCTACTCGATAACTAGCGAGCAACGCTTTCTCATTTAGGTTGGACATTTGTACTATAGCACTTTTTTGATGTTTAAGAGCTTTTAATTTTCGCTCAAAAAATTCCACGGGTTTATTTTTTTCATTAGGATGTTTTGTGTTTAGGTGGCGTACCAACTTCGATGGCTTCATGCTTTCTCTTGACAAAGTTTCAAAGCAAATTACGCACTGCGGTTTATTCTCAATCACAGTAAACCCAAATTTCAAATAATTGTCGGCATAAAAACGTTTTTTCTGAATTCCACTACTTTTATGGTTCTGATGATCTTTTCAGGAATTTATCCATTTTTAATTATAACAAACAACTCAAATAAATACGTAAAACAAGTGACATGCGCTCTTCAAAAAACTTTACTAAACAGCAGACGACACGACCGCGCGTGTCTCACTCTCACAAATAACTACAATTACTCCAAGCTCCAAGGCACCTTAAACACAAAGTCAAACTGCAATTACACCAAGGCACCTTACACACAAAGTTTAAACGTCCCACTTACAAAACCGAATCGCTTCCGAATCGTTTCCACCTATCACGGTGTCGCTTCTGAGTTTATTCCAAACTCAACTGCCGTGGCCGCGGTCGACCGCCCTATTTATAGGCCAGCCGGCCAGCGCACTCTAGCGAGAATCATCTCGAAGCGTAACGAAACATCTCGAACCTTGTGGACTTTTCGCGCGGGCCTTGGACCGCGCGGGGCTGTAGTAGTTCCGAGTGTTACCAACAGATGGCGCTGGTAGTCTCGGCCGTAATAATATGTTTATGTTTGTTTGTTAAATATTAACTGGCCACGTATTCGATATAAAATGATGTGTTTTACGTACTTAATTACTGTATATATTTATATCCGAATCCTAATAACGCAAACGCATAAAATTTTTGTATGGATTAAATATTTCTAACCTACATGAAAAGAAGCTAAGGGTTGGGGGGTCGCGAAATATTTTTTGATACTATGGGGTCGTGTCATGAAAAAGGTTGAAAAACACTGCTCTATACGTTCCTAGCAGCAGAACGCGTTACTACAAAAACTCCGCCCACCACAGTCAGTTCGATTTCTTTTGGGCACCTCCGCGTATATCTTCTAGTAATACCTAAGTACATAGTGGTAATGACAATAGTAAATAATTAATTAATTATAAATATATTTTTTTACAAATCTTTTTCTTACACTTGTGTATTTAAGTTTCATTATAAATGCATAACAAATGACCATTTCTCTTTTTAATAATGTCCATACGGTTCACACTTTCTAGATTTAATTTTCTATAAAAAGAAAACGTAGATTTTGTAGTAAGTTTTGACGAAGCACTAGGTAAATGCTTTTTCTCTTTATTAACAATTTGAATACATGATTTGAGACTGTTACCACTCAATATCAGTAAGTGTAATTTAATATATTTTCCTCGTAAAGAGTCTCCTCCTAAATCACTTTTAATTACATATGATATTAATGACATTCATTTAAGTAAAGTTAGTGAATTTAGAGATTTAAACGGTTACAAAATGCTTGGATTCATTATAAGAGCTTCTACATAGTTTACAGGCCTAACACGTTAAAACAACTATTTGATGCTTTTGTGAGATCTAAGCTAGAATATGAATTTGTTATATAGAATCTAAGTTATAATGTTCATATACGTACAGAACCAAGAATGAGTTCAGAGACAATTTTTGAAAATACTCTAGTTTTCGTTGTTATCGAGTTTATCTAGTTAGAAGTATTCGGCACGAAAGTTTATTGAATAGAGTCTTCTATTCAGTTCTAATAAGTTATTCTTCTGGAATCTTTTTCTATAAATTATTAAATAATTTTATTGACTGTCCACACTTATTATCACAAATTAGCTATCATGTTCCTAGATTGCCTGTGCGTAACATAAATGTTTTTATCCTACAGCTCCTAAAACTAATGTACTTTTATTCTCACCAATATATAAAATTTGTATAGATTTCCAAACGATACAGAATAGGGTAGATATTTGCAACTGTAGTCGTACAAGCATATGTAATACTATATTGTATAATATTTAATATTCAATGTTTCAAAAATATGCAAATGGTTTCAAAAGTCTTTTCCTGATAAGTTAGATTCTAACGCAGATTATAACATTTTTCCATGGCGCTGTTCCACTGTACTGGTGATTGCTTTAATTGTCTATTTATTGCTCCACATTATTTTAATTATATTTACATATATAATTATAATAATACAACATAATAGACCACTATTATGTTAATTATGTTCATAGATATAGTTAAGCGAATTATTATTATTGTTATTATTCAATAACTATGTTCTTTGTTCCTTAATCGCTCGATAATACTTTGACGGGTTTACATATTATCAAAATTCTCGTTCGCTATATAACTTAACTACTCATGCGAAATCTTTTATCTAACTTACCTTATTTACGTCTCCCATAATTACTGATTATTTCGATGAATCACCCACACAGTCCTGTGATTACCGTCAATCACTGGCCAACAACATGTCCACCGTACTGGTTGCTCCCAATTTTGTCTAATTCTGTTATAGTAGTGATATTAAAATATGCGTTTCAGTGTGCCAATATTCAAGAACCTTCCCGAAGATACTCTCATCAAAATATCGGATGTTTTGGAAGAGACGTTCTACGCTCACGGCGACTATATCATCAGGCAAGGCGCCCGGGGTGACACTTTCTTCATCATAAGCAAAGGCAGAGTGAAGGTGACAATGAAGATGCCAAATTCAAATGAAGAGAAATACATCCGAACTTTGACTAAGGGCGATTTCTTTGGAGAGAAGGCGCTGCAAGGGTAAGTGAAGTGCCGAATTGGCTACGTGCTTAGATTTTAGTCAGAACAAAAATCAAAAATAGAAACAAAGTAAATTAATACGTACAGTTTTGGACCGCTCTAAGAATTTCATTGCATCACAAATAATATAATATGAAGTTCGTTTAAAAATCGTCAATTGAGTGATTAAACCAAATTTGTTGTCTTTGTTTATTGACAGTTGCCATTTAATTGGATGACAGATTATTACCAGTAACCTAAGAAAGTAAAAAATAAAATATGTAATCTCTATTATATTGCCATGTTACAGAACTAACATCTTAAATAAATTCCATTCCATCATGATGATTTAAAGCCTAAGCAAACATAACCTATATGAATAATGAATATTATGTAGATGTTCTTTAAGGTTCATTATAAAACTAGTGAAGAAGTGTAAATTTCTGCTTCATTTATAACATTTAACATTCGAAAAATAACGTAGGTACTAGCAGCCCTAATTTATGATTTCTTTCTGACAGTTTCTATTTTTACGTATAAAATATTTAAGAAAATAAAAAATATATGATTCTAACTGAAAACATGCATGCAATATATGAAGGACCTAAACTATTTGTTTTGCAGTTGAGGGGCATTCTGTTTTTTTATGTGTTTTTATTTAATATATTACGGGAGAAGTTATAAAGGTGGAGCATTTCGGTTTTATATCTTTTATTCTAGAGTACCAGTTATAGTACTAATATTAATACAAATATTTTTTAAACAAAATGGTGACCGTTATATCCACTTCATTGGAAGCCTGGAAAACGTTTTTTTTGGAAATTTATTAGTATTCAATTGGCTATCGTGTCACGGTGGCTTTTTCCTAAATTCGAAAAATGAACAAAATAGCGGGCTTCTTTCGAAAAGAACCCGATTTTTCATCCGTTTTTTCAGCTGTTATTATAAAAGTTGTACAATGTTTTTTCTCCAATTTTCTCCAAGAAAACGTTAGCCAAGTGTTTAAAGAACTTGTGTACGAAATTTCAGCTCAATCGGTTCAATAGGCAGCTTCAGAGAAAGGTTGCTCACCGTTTTGAAAATTGTCTTTTATGGAAAAACGCATTTAAAGTTTTGAAAGCTAATTACTCAAATGGAGGTAAATTTACCGCCAATCCACGATGCCTGGGCCATATAATTGTCCCTCCTCTTCTTCACACTCCAACCGCGCTGTTACTTACTGTTTCCTTTATCCGCTTGTGGTCCTTTTGGCAGCGTCCGAAACCCAGCGCTCGGCGTCGTTGATGGGCGCTTTTTGAAGGGTCCCGGCGTAGGTTTCGGCGTAAGGCCCCACGGTGACACACATTGTTCATTTCACACACATATTCAACATTCGTAAAAGTACTGAGGTACCCTCGTAAAATAT
The DNA here is from genome assembly GCA_037954035.1 of Rosalia funebris. Lineage (NCBI taxonomy): Eukaryota > Metazoa > Arthropoda > Insecta > Coleoptera > Cerambycidae > Rosalia > Rosalia funebris. The sequence continues at coordinate 28,060,495 of JAZFAV010000020.1, read as the reverse complement.
CATTGCTAATTGAGTCGCTGTCTCAATAACAATAAAGCCAGATTTCCGACATTTGTTTTCAAATAAGAGAATTCCGGGAAATCCTTTTACAAGGACATTTTTATGGGTATGGGAGTTGCAAAAATGCATAAAAAACAGAATGCCCTGTTAAGTTTGTAAATTAGTATTCTTAAGAATATTTTTGATAGTTTAAGCTATTCCATAGCCATAACATAATTTGTAATTGATTTAAATGACCACATAACCTCAAAATGTTTGTTGAAAAGGACGACAATAAAACAACTGCTATATGCCGTCAAGTTGTACTGCACTGATCAAATTAGTGTAAAATTTAATGCAGGACAAACGCCCACTATTCTCTCGTCAATGAGTCATTCAAACAACAAGAGTCTATGATAAATTGAGACGACTGGGACATCAACAGTACGATCCATCCACCAGTTTTTATAGAGCGCGTATTATTAATTTACTTGGACAGAACAAGTATCTAAGATACTACTGTACAATCATGACGCAATGGCATTGTTAGAATGATCTGACTGTATTTTATATTTCCCTCAAATAGTTTCTTGAGATGATGTACTTGCGATAAGTTCCTCATTCGACCACTAGATGACATTAGAATCAAATTTGTTTGTCCCACTGTTACTTTCGTCTTTTATTTTGTTTCGTTTTCTGATAGCTTACATATATTTGTTTAGTTATCCTTAATTGGTTTTGTATAGTTCTTCTCTTGTCGTCTCATTAGTCGTAAGATGATGGTTTTAATTAATGTTAAAACCGTCGGCTTTCTATACGGCACATAAAGGGTAAGCTCCGTTTATGTTCCGAAGTAACCATGCACTTTATAATGCACTTTTCTGAATCCCATTTGAAGGTAACAAACAACCATAAGTAACCAAGTAAACATTCTTATTTTTTCATTACCTTATTATTTTAATATCTTTTATTTCAAATACTAAGATAATCTAAATTCATCATACAAAAATGTTTCATATTCAGAGATACTCCAGCCAGATTAGTTTAATTTTTTTCATATTGCTCGTCAAAACTAGGAACAAGTCTCAAAATTGCGATATCGGACCGCCCACGAGGTGCGCAGTAAATAGCCTAGTCTAACTAAATAGCCGAATGTTGCCCTCACTCTTTCTTCTACGCATACATAGAGATATCTCACACTTTTCCCTATTATTAACGAGCAATACGTAAATACACTTCACCGAAGTGTAATCATATTTGAGTTTTTAAATGAAACGCTCTGTATATTTTAACGTATTCTAATTCTGCGGAAAATTTGCTTTGCAGTCAATCTAAGTTCTTGACATTTTCCTAAAATATGATTGATGGTGATATTGAATTTTTTTATAAAAATCAAAATTAATAATTGAAAAATCTTGGTATAATAAAAATATTTAACAGTAGACATTATAAATGGTAATATGATTTATTTTGTTATGTTTGAGTGCGACATTGAAGAACATATTTATTACATTTGCAATATTCAAAAACATTCTCATTTTTGAACAATAATTACTACCTTTTTCAAGACAACAATTCATTTACTATTATATCCGTTAAAAGTGCACCAATTTAACGTTAAAGTTGTAACAATTCCAAATAGGAGTTATAATTTAAAAAAAAAAATCACAGCCAAAAATGTTGAATAAAATTATTACGATTTTTTTCAAATAATTTTATTAAAATAAATATACGCTTCAACATTGCCCCAGGCATAAAAACAATCCACCATTTTTAATGGCTGAAAACCTTTCATTTTATAAAGATTTCAATTATTAATTTATATTTTTATCAAAGAAAAATATATTAAGAACACTATGTTTGAAGGAAATTTCAAAAATTTAAGTCCATTGTGTAACAAATTGTATGCAAAATAGGAATATGTTGTAATCGGAATAATCTGACAAGTAACAATGAGAGATAAAGCCTTATTCGTAAATCATGCAATGCACTATGTTATGGCAGGTCATTGAAACATTGGCGTTTTGTTTATGGACACTTTTGGCTGAGATTGCAAAGTTAACGAATAAAGCAGATTATAAGGCTGAAATGCCACAATGTTGAAAGAGAAACCTTTCAAGACTTGTTTAAAAATGTAAATTTTGAGTTCTTAAATAGAATGTTTTGTATATTTTAACATATTCTAATTCTGCACGAAATTTGCTATGCAATAATAAATTTTGGGACTTTCATAAAATATGGTGGGCTTATTTATTGGAAATTTACGTTAAATTTATTGTAAATGGTGCCTCATTTTTTATACCTGGAGCAAATGAGTCAACAACAGTTCAATTCAACAGTTCAATAGGGTTAACATTCAATCTGGATAAAAGGACTGGATGTATCACTGCCAGTATACGATTCGTCACATTCATTATCCATGCATTTATTCCCAATGAGAAGAGCCTCTTCTGTAATAAATGACAATTCTTTTTCCTCATAATACATAATTTGTTATAACGTATCTTCAAAATATATGCATTCATCATGCAAATATTTTGAAGGTACGTTATAATAAAGTTATTTGAAATTCGTAGTAATTTTTTTCCAGATTTTTGGGCGTCAATTTTTTTTATTATTATTATAACCCCGATTTATTGTTCTCCTATAGGAATGTTTAGGATAATTGTTTTAATAATTTAAAATAATGAAAATATTTGTGTGTAGAGTTAAAAAGGAATACGCGTAGGTGTATTAAAAAAAAATGCGTATTTTCCATTGCTATCGGACAATATTTTACTGTATAATCTTTTTAGAGATGATCTGAGAACAGCCAATATTATCGTAGACGACCCAGAAGGAGTTTCAACTTTAGTAATAGATAGAGAAACGTTTAATCAATTGATTTCTAACCTGGATGAAATTAGAACCAAATATAAGGACGAACAGATTGATAGAAGAAGGTAAGCAAGCACTAGTCCATTTTTCAAATAACGTAAATTTGAATATAACGATAAATAATTCTTTTCTTTAATTTTTTGCAAACGTGGAGCTTTTTGTGTAAGTATAATTTCCACGTTTTTTTTTGTATAATGTTTTTAATGCATCAACACTTGATTTGATTTTTTTATTGAAATGATATTTTGACTTGTACATCCTCCTTTCATATAATAAATAGGCATACTCGTTTATCTATGAGATTTAATTATTTTTACATAGAAACACTTACTTCAATATTTTATTGGTGCTTTCGAAACGGAATTTAGCAACAATCGGATAACATATATTGGCGAGGTTAATAGAGGTAAATCAAATGAGATGTGTTAATAAATATATTTATTTTATATAGCTAATACTGTAAGCTACATTTGTTTTTCATGTCATAAGTAATTCTGTTACAAAAATCTTTAATTTCATGATCTTCTCCTGATTTTTATAGCGATTTGTCTGCATAATGACTTGTCCTCTAAATTGTCCATCCAGTTTCAGACCAATTGATTGATTGATAAATTAGTTTAGAGGTTCTAAAGCAAAGAAAAAACATTCATATAAAATACATGTAACAATTTTAATGTTTTTTTTTCGATTTTTCCATCATATTTTATATTAAATTATGCTATATTAATAGAAATGTATAAATTCTTTCAGGCTGAATGAAGAATTCGAGAATGTAAAATTAACTGATCTCAAAATATTAACAACTCTTGGGGTTGGAGGTTTTGGTCGTGTCGAGCTGGTACAAATACATGGAAGAGCCTCGAAGTCTTACGCACTCAAGCAAATGAAGAAAGCTCAAATCGTGGAGACAAGGCAACAACAGCACATCATGTCCGAAAAGGAGATCATGGGCGAGGCTAATTGCGACTTCATCGTTAAACTATACAAGACATTTAAAGATGCCAAGTACCTATATATGTTGATGGAAAGTTGTTTGGGAGGAGAACTATGGACTGTTTTGCGGGATAAGGGACACTTTGATGATGGTGAGTTAAGAATTACTGTTCACATATCATATTCGTATATACTTAATGTAATAATAATGCAAATTTACACATTTCGAACATACTCTGTGGTTAATGATTTTATTGCTAACATATTCTTGTATTAACAAACAGGTAATTCTGTTCAACCGACAATATATTCAGTTTCCGTCAAAAAACCTATGAGGTAAGTACATTTAATAAACCGACTCTCATACCGTCAGACAGAAGGTACACACCATAGATTTTACATTTTAGACTTTACTGACGCACTATGGATTGGCTCACCATATTACCATGGACTATACTACCCATACTACTATGACCGTACCACCATACCATGACAGACCAGATCGCCAGACACCGAATCACCGTACTATAACGAACCAGACCATCATACGAATACGAACCGCACCGCCGCACTACTATGAACCGTACCACCATACGACGGATCAAGCCACCATACTATGACGGGCCGAACTACCATACTAGTGCAGACTCGACCATCATACTACTACTACTAACTTTTAACCTTAATGCGACGGACATTGGCCTGTCTGGAGATACCAGACAGGACAACGGACCAGATGAGACATCAGACAGAATAACAGATGAGACATAAGGTGAGACCAATAGACGGAACATCAAACAAGCAACAGACGGAACATCAGTGAAGGCAATAAACGAGCCATCAAACAAGATAACAGACGAGACATCAAACAAGACTTGCAACAGACGAGACACCAGACAGGCAACAGACAAAAGAAAGACGAGACAACAGACGGGAAATCAGACGAAACAACAGACGAGTCATTAAATAGGGCAGCAGAAGGAACATAAAACTAGATTGTCGTATGACAGACAAAACAACAGACGAGATATCCGACAAGATAACAAACGGGACATCAAACGAGACAACAGACTGGACACCAGAGAGGCAATAGACGAGACATCAGACAGGATAACAGACGAAACAACAGACAGGACACTAGACGAGGCATCAGACAGAATACCAGACTGACAACAGACGAGACACCAGATGAAACAGACAGGACAACAAACGATAACAACATACGAGACATCATGCAGAATATCAGACTGGCAACAGACGAGACATCAGACAGAACAACAGACAAACATCAGACAGGACAACAGACGAGACATCAGACAGAATACCAGACTGGCAACAGACGAGACATCAGACAGAATAACGGGCGAGCATCAGACAGGACAATAGACTGAACACCAAAAAGGCAACAGACGAGACATCAGACAGAACAACAGACGGGCCTCAGGCATGACACCAGACAGGACAACAGACGAGACATCAGATAGGATAACAAACGAAACAACAGACCAGACATCAGACAGAATACCAGACGAAACATCAGACAGGACAACTGACGAGACAATAGACAGGACAACAGACGAGACAATAGACAGGGCAACAGACGAGATATCAGATAGGATAACAGACGAAACATCAAACAGAATACCAGACTGACAACAGACGAAACATCAGACAGGACAACAGACGAGACATCAGACAGAATACCAGACTAACAACAGACGAAACATCAGACAGGACGACAGACGAGACATCAGACAAAATACCAGACTGATAACAGATGAAACATCAGACAGGATAATAGACGAGAAATCAGACAGAATACCAGACTGACAATAGACGAAACATCAAACAGGACAACAGATGAGACATCAGACAAACTACCAGACTGACAACAGACGAGGCATCAGACAAGATAGCAGACGAGACATCAGACAACCATACAACAGACGAGCATCAGATAGGACAACAGATGAAACATCAGACAGGGTAACAGATAAAACAACACACGAGACATTAGACAGACTACAGACAGGACAACAGACGAGACATCAGACAAAATACCAGACTGACAACAGATGAAACATCAGACAGGATAACAGACGAGACATCAGACAGAACAATAGACGAGCATCAGATAGGACGACATACTAGACACCAGACAGGCAACAGACGAGACATCAGACAGGATAACAGACGAGACACCAAACAGGCTACAGACGTAACATCAGGCTGGATACCAGACAGACAACAGACAAAGACATCAGACCAAATATGATGTCTCATTTGGTGTTTTGTCTGATATCTCATCTGTTGCCTTGTCTGCCGTCTCATCTATTATCCTGTCTGTCTCTTCTGGTATCTCATCTGTTGTCCTGTCCGATGCCTCGTCTGTTATCTCGTCTATTGCCTGTCTGGTATTTCGTCGGTTGTCTCGTCTGATGTCCCGTTTGTTGTTTTGTCAGATGTCGCCTGATGTCTAGTCTGTTGTTCTGTTTATTGTCTCGTCTGTTGCCTTGTCTGTTGTCCTATTTGGTATTTCGTCTGTTGCTTTGTCTGGTGTCTGGTCTGTTGTTTTGTCAGATGTCTTGTCTGGTGATACGTCTGTTATCCTGTCTGATATGTCGTCTGTTATCTTGTCTGTTGTCCTGTCTGATGTTTCGTCTGTTATCCTGTTTAATGTCTCGTTCGTTGTCTATCTCTTGTCCTGTTTGGTGTCTCGTCTGTTGTTCTGTCTGATCGTCTATTGCCTGTCTGGTGTCTTGTCTGATTGTCGTCTGTTATCTCATCAGATGTCTCGTCAGAGGTCTTGTCTATTGCTTGCATGTCTGGTGTCCCGTCGGTTGTCTCGTCTGTTGTTTTATCAGATGTACCATCTGGTGTCTTGTCTGTTGTCATGTCTGACGTGTCGTCTGTTATCTTATCAGATTTCTTTCCTGATGTCTAGTATGTTGTCCTGTTTATTGTCTCGTTTGTTGTTCTGTCTAATCGCTCGTATGTTGCTTTGTCTGGTATCTCGTCTGTTAGTTTGTCAGATATCTTGTCTGGTGACACTATGTCGATATGTCGTCTGTTTTCTTGTCTGTTGTCTCGTGTGTCTCATTCGATATGTCGTCTGTTGTCCTATCTAGTGTCTCGTCTGATATGTCGTCTGATGTATTTTCTGACGTCCCGTCTTTTATCTTGTTTGATATCTCGTCTGTTGTCTTATCTCGTCCGTTGTCCTTTCTGATGTCTCGTGTGGTCTGTTGTTATGTCTGGTATCCCTTCTGTTGTTGGGACACAAATAATAAAATATAGGATAGTAAAAGTGAATATAAACAATTACATAGAAATCCTCGAAGTATGGGAGAAGGAAAACTGCTGCCTTACCTATGGAGCAGCAACAGGCAGGCCGTTGATAGACGATAACTTGCGATTTTTGGCCGAGAAAGCCTTCAGGGGCAATCACAATGAGACGAACAACTCATTGTTAAGCTGGGCTCAATTTTGTAAAGAACCATTAACTGAGAGGAGTTTCACGTTTTGGGAATGGTTTTATGCTATAATGAAACTGACTAGGGAGCACTTGAGGGGACCCTGGGCTGATGGTGCCATTAAGGGTTTCATTCGGACGGGACAACAAATGGGTTTGTTGCCCCGTCTGATATATTGTCTATTGTCCCTTCTTTTATCTCGTCTGTTCTTCCGTCTGATGTCTCGTATGATGCCCCATCTGGGATCTGCCGTCGATAGTGTTGTCTGATCTACTGTAATATTTGGTCTACAGTTGTTATCTGTCCTAAAGTGTTCTCTAATTTACACTGTGGTCTGATCTAGAGTGTTGACTGATCTATGCTATTATGTGGTATATTGTTCGATTCTGATCTATTATATGATCTATGGTTCGAGTCTATTGTGTCATCTGGTCTGGTGTCTGATCTATAGTGTTATCTACTCTATAGTTTTGTCTAGTCTATAGCATTGTGTAATATATTCTCTTATCTGATCTATTGTATAATGTTGTCTAGTCTACAGTGTAGTCTGATCTATAGTAGTGTCTGGTCCACAGTGTTGTCTGGTCTGCAGTGTTGTTAAATATATAGTAATATCTGATGTGTTGTCTGCTTTACAATGTTGCCCGGTCTATAGTGGGTCTGTATTGTTGTTTGTTGCCTAGTCTGTAGTATAGTCTGATCTGATCTGTAGTATGTAGTATAGTTCAATCCATCACAACCTAGTAGTCGTATCTGTAGTGCTGTCTATATAATCTGGTCTATTTTAGTATAGTGGTCAAGTACGTAGTACATTGTGCAATCTGATCTGTCGTAATATAGTGGTCATGTCTGTAATATAGCTGTTTACATATATACTATACAAACGCATTCACTACATCCATACTTACCATGTATATGTGTATTATGGAAATAAACCCCAATGTTGAATGGACCTATAAGAATAATAATGCTGATGAATGTGATATTATATTGAGGAAACAAAATGTACTATACAGTAATTAAGAATTTATAAATTAAGAATAAGGTGAGGAGATATGTATTAGGAGTATATATTTGGAACGCCAGAACCCTAATAGCTGTTTTATGCATAACAATTTGCTCAAGTTTACTGAAGTGTGTGTAACAGAGAAATTGTGTTTCAACTCATACAATAAATTAAAATTTGAGTTTTAATTTCTTGGATACATTTTTAATGTTTTGTATTAATACCAACTTTATACCACATGTCAAAAAAAATCACTTCATTTACTTTTTTTTATGCATTTAAATATAAATAAATATAATTTATATAAAAATAAATATAAATATGATAAATATTATGTAGCATTAAAGATTTTTAACAATCTACCCAAAGATTTAAAAGAGTTATGTGGTAGTAAGCAGAAAGTAAAAACAAAACTCAAAGATTATATCAAAGAGAACGCATTAGCCTAATAAGAAAAAAAAATTATATAATTGTTGAATAAAAAAAATTATTTGTCATTTTATTATGTAATATTTGTAAATATAGCCATTTAAGAGTGCAAACAAGCACTGATTTGTTTTTAGTTTTAAGTTAGTTTTAAGTTTCTATGTATATTTTCTTTTTCATGTACCATTTCCTATGTACAGGTAATTTTATTGACCTCTATAGGATGCCTGCTCAAAGGCATTGTAAAATGGTTATAATAAAATAAATAAAATAATTCTGGTTATTTTATGTTTGTCTTTGTAAAAAGAAAAAAATAATGTATTCATGTTTCATGACATGTACACTTGTCATTAGTATCTCACCTACCTGGAAATTCTAAATCCATTTGCCTTATGTGCGAGTCCTTACCTCACTCCTCACTCCATTTTTGAAACTAAAAGAAAATACCTGAATGTATTTTTTGCCATTTATAAATCTGAGTAAAATATTAATACAAAAATATTTTATTTTTAGCAACTACTAGATTCTACACTGCTTGCGTTGTAGAGGCATTTGACTATCTTCATTCTAGAAACATAATCTACAGAGATTTGAAACCGGAAAACCTTCTCCTGGATAATCAAGGTTATGTTAAATTAGTGGACTTCGGCTTTGCTAAGAAGCTGCAGAGCGGCCGTAAAACGTGGACATTTTGTGGAACACCTGAGTATGTCGCTCCGGAAGTAATTTTGAATAAGGGGCATGACATCAGTGCAGATTATTGGTCTCTTGGTGTGTTGATGTTTGAATTGTTGACGGGGACCCCTCCATTCACAGGTATTTTTCATACAGAACTCGTTTTTATACAAACGGTATGTGTATTAGACAACAACAAAAATAAAAATGTATTTCAGGTTCTGATCCAATGAAGACGTACAACATAATTTTGAAGGGTATAGATGCTATCGACTTCCCAAGAAATATAACTAGAAATGCTATGGCTCTAATTAAGAAACTGTGCCGAGATAACCCAGCTGAAAGATTGGGGTATCAAAAGGGAGGAATTAGTGAAATTCAGAAACATAAGTAAGTGGTTGTTAATATTTTGCTTTTGCAATAATATAGTAATGATTTTAAACTAACATGCTGTATTTGTCCTTATAGATGGTTCGATGGATTTAACTGGGAGGGACTTGTAAACCGCACTCTAACACCTCCCATCCTACCAAAAGTTCATCACGTAACCGATACTTCTAACTTCGATGACTATCCACCTGATTCTGATGGGTTGCCGCCTGATGATTTAACAGGATGGGACTCCCACTTTTAGGATTAATTGAATATTAATATAGCTAGGAAGTTATTTAATTTCTCGTAAAGGATATTTAAGCAAGCCAGCTAGTGTCGATTACAAAAGTGCCTTATTAATAGAGAATGATATTTGTAAAACAAGGTTTTATGATTTTTTTTTTTAAAGAATATCTTAATAGATGTAAGCATTATTTAAAAAGATATATTTATGGTAATTTTTTGTCAATGCATTGAAATATTCGATATATTTTTAGATATTTAATGTGTTTTTAGATAATTGTAAATGTAAATGGAATTTGTTATCACAATAAAGTGCCAATAATTGTAATAACACTTAGGCTAGGGATGTCCTTCTTTATTGAACATTTTAATTAAGTTGATGGCATAGTACCATGACATGGTTTCTGGAAATCTTCAATGTAACCGACTCATGATATTTTATATGTTTAAGTAACTCATCAGTTTATGTACAGATAGGTGTTTGTGCCATTTTGAGTGATTTTATGGACATGCAGTCCAAATATATTTTAGTTAATTAAGGTAAATTTTAAAGGATTATGTGACTGTATATATTAATAATAAAGTTACCCGTTGCTTTTTTGTGTATAGTTAAGTAAATTACTAGCAATAATGTAATTTTTTATCTGATGCAATTGTGAATAAATTTGTAATTAATAGCGCAACATGTATATTGTAGAATGATGAATTGAAATAATAAATATATTGTTATATAATTTACCTCTTATTTTATTACCTGGCCATTCAAATGAGTAATAGAATTGGAAAAATGAGTGTCTTAGAAGTGTAACATGTTCTAGTGTTATTATTATGGATATTCATAATACACTAGTGGTATTAAAAAAGGTACATAAAATTCAGTGATAATTTACCTGTAGTTATATGGAGTACAAGCCTGGAGGACATTTTAATCCATGCAACATTTTAAACTTCACTGCTGAAGAGGTCAATAGAACAACCAAAGGGTTGATCCAAGTAAACCCAAAAATGTGTACTGAAAAGAAAAATTTTACGAGTAATAAATTTATATGATTTAACATTTTATAAGACACTAAAGGGTCTTGTGGATGTGTACAAAATACCACAAATATCAAACAATAAGGTAGTAATTACAAACTACTGAAATGGGGAGATATCTCCACACCATCTGCAAATGCTTTATACAATAGGTACTAAACAAATTAAGCCAAAACAGCTATTCTCCTGGCTACATGCCATCAACGCGCGCTGAATTATATGGCGAAATTGGCCGTATTTTGCCTAACAGAGTTAGCACTAATATACAGTGATTTAGATTGCTCGAAAACCACGAAGATGCTAAGCGTCCTCTATCTCAGGATATCACTAACTGCAGACCAATTTCGACCTTATCTCCTTATCCTTCGGTCTCGTCAGTACAGTGTGCAGCTCTACTGTGGTAGAATTTACCGGCGTTTACAAGATGCAAGCCTCGTTTGTCAAAGGTATACTCACTTACATCTTAAACTGACGAGATCCAAGATAAGGTTGAAACCGGTCTGCAGTTAGTGATATCCTGAGATAGAGGACGCTTTGCATCTTCCTTATGGTTTTGGAGTAATCTAAATCACTGTATTTTAGTGCTAACTCTGGCAAATTTCGCCATATAATTCAGCGCTCGTCGATGGCATGTAGCCAGGAGAATAGCTGTTATGGCTTAATTTGTTTAGTCCTTATTGTATAAGGCATTTGCAGATGGTGTGGAGATATCTGCCCACTTCAGTAGTTTGTAAAAATTACCGTCTGCCAAGAAAAACTTTCTATTGTATTAATAAGGTAATTATTTACTTGAGAGTAAAACTGCTCAAATCCTCCCCAAATATTGATTACCCCCTATTTTCGAGGGTGCTTGAAGCGAATGTATCTATGTAATGTAGAGTGAAAGTTATTTGATAAAAAAAGTGTCTCGTGCGGAAAAATGGAAAATTCATTTTCTCGAAAACTGTCCGAGCAGAAAAAAATGAAGCCAGATTCGTTTCCAGCGCCCCCGAAAATAGGGGGTAGCCAATATTTGATCAGGATTTGAGAGTTTTACTCTCAAGTAAAGAATTACCAATAATAAAACTACAGAACTTATATATGTGGTTACCTGGTAAAAGTTGATGTCGTATTTTTCTGAATGTATAGGGTGTCTCAGTTAGAACTATAGGATTTAAATTGCGTGATAGGATATCAATATCTAGCGACTGTTATCTACAAACTATACGACGTCAATATGCCGCGATTAACAGTTCAATGACGAATAGTTTATGTACAACTGTTTTATGAAAGTGAGCGATCATTTAGTTGTGTTAAAAGGAAATTCGCACAAAATTAGAACAAAAGAAGCGGCTACAAAATTAAGAGTTCATAACGTAATCAAGAAATTTGAAGAGACAGGTTCTGTTATTGTCATTGATAAGAGAACACCAATACGTGCTCATTGTGGTTAGTCGGATGAAAATATTGCTGCAGTGAGAGAGAGAGTGTACAGGAGTATCCTAACACATCAATTCGACGTGAAAAACAGATAAATCTGTCAAGAGCCACCACGCATCGGATTGCAAATATCTGCATCTGTCAGCATACAAAATTGAGCTTAACAACAATTAAAAGTTACAGACCGTTTACAACGTCATGCATTTATTAACTGGGTGTTGGAAAAGAAAGAAGGTGATACTGATTTTATTATAGTTATTTGGGAAATAGAGCCAGTTTTAAGTACCCGTGTTATGGACAATTTTACTAAAGGAATGATCTGCTAAATGAGTCGAGGGAGCTCTACAGAGGAGATCAGTGTTTTGCCATCTTATGAATGATTTCTTTTCCATTTTTATATCATCTTCATTTTATGTCGAAGAATAAAAAATCTCAGTTTGTCAAATATTATTAGTTTTCATATATCACGTCCTAGAGTTCAATGAGACACCCCTGAGGCATGTTGACGTCCTATCTTTAACAAAACACAAATGGCGTGCAACTCAAATCCTATAGTTCCAACTGAGACACCCTATAGGAGAGATCAGTGTTTTGCCACCTTATAAAATTTAATTTTTTATTTATACTTTGTCCCTAACTATATTTCCTGAACTATTTCCTTTTACACAGAACCTACACCTTTTACACAAAACGAAAAGAGCTTCTAAACTGCGAAAAAACGGATTTGCCATCTAACGACAGATATTTACTCTTATCAATAAAAACAAGTGTAAGATTTCTCTATGTATACGTAGAAAAAAGAATGAGCATTCAGCTATTTACTGTGCACCTCATGGGCGGTCCGATATCGCAATTTAGAGACTTGTTTCTATTCTTGACGAGCAGTATATGGTCTGTAAATAACCTATACTTGGATTTTATAACCTTACTTACAACCTATAATTCGATTTTGATAATGCTTGAACACTTTTAATAATTACGTAAGGGCCTCTGGAAAAATAGAATATCATCATCATGAGGTCATCAGTCCTAAGACTGGTTGGACGCTAACCTCCAGCGTCTCCTATCTTGTGCTAACCTAAGCATTTCGCTAATTGTGCTACAACCTACATCCCTTACTATTTGCGAGCAGTAGTCTAATCTAGGCCTACCTCTGCCTTTCTTCACTTCTATTTCTGCCTCCAAAATATCGCGGACTATTCCCCAATGTCTCAGCAAGTGGCCTACCATTCTATCTCTTCTCTTCTTTATGTTTTTCCACATACTTCTTTTCTCGCCGACTTTCTCCAATACTTCTTCGTTTCTAACCCTATAAGTCCATGGTATTTTCATCATTCTTCGGTAACACCACCAACCAACTCTCAAAAGCTTCTAATTTCTTCCTACTTGCTTCCCCTACCGTCCAGGCTTCGCAACCGTATAGTGCCGTGCTCCATACATATGTATTCAAAAATCTCTTCCTTGTTTCTAAGTTTATTACCCCCGAGCATAAAAGTGCTTTCTTTTTGTTAATAGCTACTCGGCCCTGCGCTATTCTTTGTTTTATGTCTTTATCGCTTCTTCCATCCCAATTTACTTTACTTCCTAAATAAGTGAAGTCTTTAACTTCCTCCAATCTTTCATTATTAATTTGTACTTTCGCTTTTGCTCTGCTCTCGCGCCCTCTGCACACTAACACTTTAGTTTTGTTTTCATTCAGCCTCATTCCGTATTCCTCTCAACACTGCCTCCATTTCATTCAACGCTGATTCTAATTCCTCCTTACTAGATGCTAATACTGCTATATCATCCGCGAATCTCAGCATTTTTAGTTTCTGTCCCTGTACTTTAATCCCGAAATCCACTCTATCTTTTACCACATTAATCGCCTCTTCGATGTACAGATTAAAAATTAGTGGTGATAGCGTGCATCCTTGTCTTACTCCTTTCCTAATACCTACTTCCCTTTTTTCCCCTTCTACTTCTATAACAGCAGTTTGCTCTCGGTTTAGATTGTGTACTACTCTCCTATCTTTATACTTCATTCCCGCGCTCTTTAGTATCTCGAACATTTCTTCCCATCTTACGTTATCAAAAGCTTTTTCTAAATCTACAAATCCTATATAAGCGTTCTTTCCTTTTTTATTGTTTTATCTAACATTACTCTTAGCGCTAGAATAGCTTCGCGAGTTCCCCTATTTCGCTTAAACCCGAATTGGTCTTCTCCTAGTATTTTCTCCGCTCTATTTTCCATCTATTTTCTTCTGCACTATTCTGGTTAAGATTGCATGGGAGGTTAGGCTAATCGTTCTAAAGTTCTCGCATTTGTCGGCTCCTCTCTTTTTCGTTATAGTAACGATAATGTTCCTTTTATAATCCTCCGGCATCTCGCCCGTTTTGTATATGTATTTTACCAGTTCAAACATCCTATTTACTACTTTCTGTCCCGCACATTTCAAAATTTCCGCCTGTATTTTATCTACACCCGGCGCTCTATTGTTCTTTAGCCCCCTTAGTGCTATTTCAAATTCCTCTCTCAATATAGGTTTTCCTATATCTTCCCTATCGATGCTAGATTCTTCCTCTAATATCTCTCCTAATTCCTGACCCTCGTATAAATTTCCTAAGTACTGCTTCCATCTAACCGCTTTCTCCTCTCTTCCGATCAGTATGTCCCCCGATTGACTCCGAACGTTTCTACTTATTGTTCCTATATCCCTGAAGTTCCTCTTAATTATTTTGTAAGCCTCATCGGTCTTAACTACTTGCAGATTATCTTCTACTTCTTTGCATTTATCATCTATCCATTGTTCTTTTGCTTTTCTACATTTTCTAATGATTTCCCACTTTATTGACTTATAAGTTTTCAGTCCTTCCTCGTCTCGTCTGTTTTTGTAGCCTCGTCTCTTTTGCATTAAGTTTAAGATTTCGTCCGTTATCCAGGGTTTCCTACCTTCCCTTTTATCGTGTCCTAAAACGTCCATAGTCGCGGAATCTAGACTATTTTTGATACCCTCCCACTCAGTTTCTGCATTCTTGATTTCGTCATTACTCGCTTTATTTATTAATTGATCTGTTTTCTCCTGGAACTTATCTTTCAAATTCTGATCCCTCAATAAATAGAATATATGTAGATATTTTAATTTACATGCCGATATTAAGAGAATGAAAAGTTTCCCCTAATATCATGAGATATCTGGTTCTATCAGGAAGACTTCCAATTCGATGAACAAATAGTAATAAATTCCTTGATAGGTGATGGGAGAAAGCAATTTTTAACCCTCTTGACTGCAAGTTTTTATTTAAAATAAGTTTGTCCTATACATATACTGCATAAAAAGTAAAAGTTAACTTTTTGGATTTTTTCCATGATTGCATATAAGAAAGAAAATAATGTGTTAAGTTTATCATGTCACGTTCTTGTCATAATTATAAACCGATTATTTTTAAACAGTTTAAATACTCATGTGAAGCGATATCCAGTGACACACATTCGATTCATTTAAAACAAAACAGATATGATACATACAGATTGTGAATTGGTTTTTTTTTATTTCATTGTTAAAACATTATCATTCACAATATGTAATTTGGCAATTTAGTACCACGTGCAATAATATCAATATATCATCATTACATCACAGCCAGTATTTTTTTCTAAATTTGTCTGCTAATTTTTAATTGATTATCTTGGGATTTTTAGTAAAATATTTTTTTATAATTATAAGTTTTTGTGAATAAGTAGTACCTAATTGTATTAGTGTTTTTTCAGAGAACTACAAAGAACGAATAATTAGTATTTTCACCATAATACAGGAGTTAAGATTTAAAAGAGTCAAAAGAGGAGTACTTTTGCAAACTTCTAAAGACAAATTTAAGATTTGTCATATTGATGATAAACAGACAAATAGAATTGAAAAATAAAATTTCTAACAAAATTTTGAAATTCTCAAAAATCTCGGAAATGTCTAGGAAAAATTCTATTGTAAGAAATATTTTCAGCTACTGATTAACGAGTACTCAATTATTCTAACTAAATGACAACAAAAAATTCCCCTTAACTATCACTGTTTTACATATACAATTTCTACAGAGTAGTTTTGAGGGGCATTTGTATGGCAATGGATACAATTTCATATGAAAAGTTAACTTGTTTGAAAGTAATCGATAGATAAGTATGCCTATACATATAATACTGCAGTAGACACACGTAACACAGTAACTATATATATATATTCCATGTGATACATATAAGAAAAGCCGTTACTCTACTCTACGTGAATGAAAAGATGCAGTCAAGAAAGAGAAAAAACTGTAAAAAAATTCCCAACCGCAGCGCCTTTTAAGGTAGTTTCTCCGGTACCGTCGCGTCGTGTCCAAAAATATATGCAGTGCTGAAATGCGATGGTCCACGTTACATTCAAGCTACGTGTTAGATGGGTGAAAAGGTCAGTGATCTTATGCAGTCAACAGTGAAACCTCGAATGGCTGTTGTCGTTATTTCCGGACTCAGTTATGCGATTATGTGAACGCATATTGGCGACTGTCGCCATAACATAAGGAAGATTTGGAAGCACTGTTTCAGGTAATTGTGGAAAATAAAAATGAAGAATGGGATCGAGAAACCGTTATTCGTACTAGAGGCCTTTTAACTTTATTGTGCGACTTCGATTTTATTTTTTTCTTAGCATTTGTTTTCTGCAATATTCCTACATTCCGAGAGTCTGTTTAAAATTCTACGGACAAAGATATCAGATGTTAGTTAAATAAAAAGATCGTCGATTTCAAATCACATATTCAAAAATGAGAAACGAGTTTAGTAACATTTGGGACTGTATGGATAGATTTGTGTTAGAACATCAACCACCAAGTAAAATAATGCGATTGGATTTAATTCCCGAAGAAGATAAGAAAAGTACCTACGCACGATTCCTTTATGAAATTTTGGACGTTATTACTTTGAACATTAGTGAACGGTTTAGTAAAATTTCTAGACTGGAATTCTTAAATCTAGATTCCACACAATTTACTTCATTGGTGAAACGTTTTCCTGACGATCTTTTTTTTTTTTTCTTTAGTAGATAGGTACATATGGAACATTCTTTGACGCAAATCGTTTAAAAAGTGAACTTTCAGTGATTTATAGTGATCCCGATATGAAAAAGATCACTGTGTTTGAGCTGCACCAATATATTATGTCCCTTCAATTATCTTGTTTTCCCGGAGTCATCAAAATTGTGTCGTTTAATTTTGACTATTTCTTCACGGAACCAAGCAGTTCCGTGGAAAGATCATTTTCATGTTTAAAGAGAGTAAAGACTTATCTGCGAAATTCTTAAAATGAAGAAAGACTGTCAGCTTTAGCATTAATAAATATTGAAGTGCCTTATTAGAAGATATGAGATCGTCTCCAACATTTAAAGAAACAGTGATAGACGTTTTCGCTGGACAAACAAAAACCGAAGAGTTGATCTTCATTTTAAAAATTAGGATATATACCTCGGCATAATCATTTTAGGTTAGTGTCTATTTTTTATTTTTACTATTTTCATATGGCCTACCATACATCTGATATATCTCTTCCCCTTATAAAATTTTTTCCCATCAAAAATCACATCCCTAGATTCTTTTCTCACGCTATGCGCCTGATGGAATATCAATAGTCTAGTGTTCATTATTTTTATTCAGAGACTGTACTCTATACTCAGACACTGCATGTATATGTATACACGTTTATTAGTTGAAAGTAACGACATGCCAACGTCGCGTTGTGTCGTATTTTAATCTGTTGTGATTGTGTATGTCTTATTATACTTAACCTGACTGTAAACATTTTCGGAGCGTGAAACAAAATTTATAGAAAAATTAAAAATGAATTTTTGTCGTGATCAGTTGCGGGACAATAAAGGAAAATTTGCAAAGCGGAAAGTACTACAGAAACGTTTAAATTATACTGCAAAAATTAATCTTGCGAGAAGTAAATAGAGTAACGAACCTAAGCATTGGACGACGTATTGTTGAATTGAGCGAGCTTGACAAAGATTTAAGATGTGAATATAAAACCGTCCTTTCACTTGACAAAGTAAAAAAGGAAAGACATTTAGAACTAAATTCAGTTATAGATATCGTTTGTGACGAATGTGGAGTAATAGCATAAGTGGCGACTTCTAAAATGCATGCCGCTGCGTTGCCAGACGCTAATTTACAAGTTCTCGACTTACCGAGCAAAGCTTAAACTGGCATATTTTAAAAATGTTTATCTTTTCAACAAAGCTGGTAACACCGTATTATTTTAATTCAAAATATTCGTAATAAACTAATGTATAGATAGATGAGTTGCTTTTGAAAAAAATGTATGGAAAAGTTTTCAAGTTATGATGTAAAATATATAACTTTTAGTCAACTGGTACATTCAAACCATGCAAAAAGTTCTAACTTTTCCAAGACTGTGAATATCTTGTTTATTGTACGGACAAAAATTTTTCATTTAAGCAATTTCCTTCGGGAATTTATTATTTATGTGTGCCCCGAAATTTGATGAAATTCTATAGAAGAGTGTATTTCCGGAGAAACTACTTTAAGAGAGATAAACAAATGTTATCCACCTAGTTGTCTACGAAGCCCTCTCAAGGGTACAAACTTTAGGCTTTTTAAGTCATATTGGTATCGCAAGTGGTTACTTTGGTATCGTGGACTATATACCTGAAAATGCGGTTTTGGGGGAACTTCATTAGTCATTTCCATTCCCTTATAGCTTATAGCCATATACTATTCCGCTGTATAAAATATGTATATCTTAATTTTCAATTTGCTATTGTGTACAAACAGAAGAAAAGTGATTAAATCTCTTGGATCTTTTATCAATGTCGAAGAGGGACAGTACTGCGTGTTTGCTCAACTCTGATCAAATTCTGATTTTGTAGATGAGATATCAGCCAAATACATATAATAGGATGATTTAAATCAGAATATAATATATCAAGAGACATTAAACAAAATACCAATAATATTATGTATGGGTAATTTATACTGAATACTTCTGAACTAGATAAGAAACATTATAATCAAAGAGTAAGCAAATAACAAAATATAATATTTTACAATAGATCGAAAGAAATCACAATGCAATGCCTTGAGAGGGTATATCCCTGAGAGTAGTGATTGTAGATGAGTAGATTCCGGGTAAAGTAAGATTATTCCTTCTTACCTCCTGGACACCTTGGACAATTATTATAATAGTTAGACTTGGGCCATTCCGTTGTACCAAATATATAATTTAGTACATAAACAATCGAGTAGAGTGAACAAAAACTTGATTAGGAAAAAATTACAAAAAAATTTTATCAAAACATTTTCATGTCAGCAATGTGCTCTGGTACATAATGATTCATTTTAAATTTGCATGAATATTGATTTTATGAAAAAAAATGAGTTTCGAGTTCTAGCTATCAAAAACTTATTTACACTGTACTTCACTGTTATATTAAGATTTTGAAACAAGGACAGTTAAAACGTTTTTTTGCCGTTTAGCAATAATATATTGTATGTTATCTGTGTATTACAAGTCTTAATATTATTAAGTATAAATTTACTTGTACACTATATGATGAAGCGAAGATGTGTGTAAGAGAACTGTTATTTGTTGCATGTTGCATTAAGATTTTGCTGAGACAAAAGAGTTCGCCGAGCAAATTCTGATATTGTTCACACCAGACCAAAAACCGAAAATTGAACCTTCATAATTGTTTTTGCGTCTGATGGAGACTATAAAACCCGATTTTTCATCTTTCTTGGGTAAACATGTCTCCAAAAGATTGAGATTATCGATAAACTACTGGAATAAATGTATATCTGTGGAAGATATGCTCAAAAAATAAAATTTCAGTTGAGCATAGCGTCCCTGTTTTCATGACAAAATGAAAATACTGTTTCCGTATTAAATAAAAAATTGGCTTTCTTCTTAGTTCTCTCCAACCATCATTAATTGATTTTCAATTAGAAACATTTTGTTTTTTTTTTACACAGTTGAAGAAACTTTCCTTTCATTTTAAAGGAAAGGATTTAAATTGTAAGTACAAATTGCATTTTTGAAAATACTTCTAAAGATATACCTCTTTCTCTTAAACTGATATAATATTTAGAACATGATGGAAATTTCCACACTGAGAAATGTATATTAACCATAGGTACAAATGTACTAACCCCTAAAATATTTACTAGAATGAACGAATAATTAGTATTTTCACCAAATTACAGATGGTAAGCTTTACAAAAGTGAAAATAAGAGTAGTTCTGTAATCTTCTATGGACAAATAATAAAATTTGATAAAATTTTGAAATTCTCAAAGCTCATAAATGCCCAAAAGAATTCCTTTGTAGAAAATATCTGCGGCTCCTCATATAGTTTCGTAAAAACGGGAACTTACTTTGAAAATAATCAGTATGTAAGTATACATGTATACATAAGGTAGTAAAAAGGCGCGACTGATGATTTTCTCTTTTTTTTATGTAATATAAAGAAACAGCCTGCATGAATGAAAATGTGCTGTCAAGAAGACGAAAACAAACTTGAAACTTTCTCTTAAGGGAGATGTACAAATGTTGTCCACCAAGCCTTCTCAGAGTGCAACTTTATGATTTAAAGATTAAAGTGCGTGATTAAGGGAGTGAAAACGTCGTTTTTACTCCCTTATACCAAATATTAACCCGCAATACAAGATATGTACATCTTAATTTTTAATTTCATCCTCTGTGCAGAGAGGTAATTGAATCTGAAGATGATTAAAACTCTCCAGTTTTAATCATCTCCAGATGATGCCAACTTTATTGGCGAAACGCGCGTCGAGTGTAGTGTATAGTGTTTTGAGGAAATTTAAAATGAAATTTCTTGGATCTTCTACCAGGATTCAACAGGGACAGTACTGTCACTTTACTTGTTAGATCGATTCTACTTTTACAGGTAAGGTGGCAGAGCAATACATATAATAGGATTCTTTATATCGAAATATGGTCTATCAAGATGTATTAAGCAACACATAAAGTGAATTCTTCTGAGCTAAATCAAAAAGATTATGAATAAGCAAATCATAAAAAAAATAATACATTATAGTAGTGGCGGCTATTCAGGTGAAGTGCCTCTTCGCCAAAGAAATTAAGACTGGGATTTTTTTTTTATATATATTTTTGGGATATATAATCATGTCTTTAATATGTACATTCAAATCAATTTTGTTATGAAAAACCTATTATATTTTTATGTCAAGCATAATATGCCGCCACGCTACTAAAACACTGTTTACATTGGAACGTCCTTTAAATGTTCAATAGTCCATGCACCTAATATAAATAACTCGCATGTGCAAGGATGAAAATCAAGTGCCCTCAAACATGCAGTTACAGCGGGTTGCCATTGGAACGTGATGTCCACGCAATAGCCTGCGCCCTCTCCCTCCACCTAGGTGAAGAGTTTCCCGAGATTTTCTACGGTATCTGCACGGTGGACTTGCATCTATTTAATGTACTGAAGCGCTGTCTGTTTCTGAATTTGAGCGATTTATTTGCATCGTTTTCATCATTTTTAGACTTGCTTTTTTGATTTTAATGTGTTGATTGATCAACTGAGCAATCGTATAATTAGTGATTTTTCAACTTTGTTAGTGACTATATTAAATAAAACAATAATTTACATTATTCATAATGAATCCAGTTTCCGATATTATTTGTAATTTGTTGGAAATACCGTTTTGTCGCTGGAAAGACGAAGATAAAAGAGACGTTTTACTGGAAGGAAGACCTACGACTGTTTTATCAATATTCGTCAAAAAAAGAGATTAAGAAATCTGGTAAATCTTATAACGTAAATTTCAAATCTGCTTGGTTGACAAATTATAAATAGTTATGTATAAAACAATTGGTTTGGAACAGGAATGGATTTGTTTGTAGATATTTTAAATATTACGAGGGCATTATATAAACATACCGATTCTGCCCAGATATTTTGTGATATCCTACAAAAAGAATCATTTGATATTAATTTTTGCGTGCATCAAATAAAACAGACACGTGAAATATTGAACAAAAAGGGAAATGACGACTTTTTTAAGACAAGTTTTAATAAAGCAAGTAGAATGATGATAGAATTAGAAATTACAAAACGACAATACGCTGGTTCTTCTAACGAATCCATTAGTACAAGATATATAGCACATTTTTATGAAATATTGGACCATATTTTAATGGAAATAGACGTCAGGTTTCAGGACCGTGAAAAGTTGAAATTTGTTTGTCTCGCTGATACTGCAAAATTTGAACAATATAGCTCGTGTTTCCCTTCTAATGCATTTAAAAATTTGGAACAATTTTATGGAAATATATTTACCCAACATCAACGACTTAAAAAACGAACTTTGCCTGTTATATAGTGATGAAAGTTACAGAACTATACCGCCGCATGAACTGCTCAAAAAACGGAATGAATACAAAGACCTTTTTACAGAAGCTTACAAACTGTTTTGTATAATATTATCTATTCCATCAACAAGTGCGTCAGTGGAAAGAGGCTTTTCGTGTCTTAAACGTATATAGATATATACAAGAAATACGATTTCCCAAGAAGAAATTTTTAGCAACTGTTTCTATCGAGAAAGAATTGTTGTTAGAACTAAAGAAGGACCAGCCATTTTATGAAGATATAATAGATAACTACGCCTCACTAAAAGATCGAAGAATTGATTTCGTGTACAAAAATTAGATAGCTATAAGCTTCGCTATAAGTAAGTCTTAAGAAAAATTAATCTAATTTTTTCTAACTGTTTACACATCCTAACTCTTCACCTATTTTCTAACCCGCGAGCCGCCACTGCATTATAGTCGAAAACAATTACAATACAATACCTACCTTAAGAGCTTATGTCCCTGAGGGTAGCGACTGTCTGTAGATGAGTAGATCCCGGGACAATCACGATTATTCCTTATTACCTCCTGGGTACCTTGATATATTACTTATCGTTTTGAATTCTCACTATATACCCAAAATAAACAGTTTTAAAACTTTAAAACGGAATTTTCCGTACGTAGAATATCTATGTATCTCGAAGTTGAGTGGCCGAGAAAAAATAAACTAACACATAAATGCAGAATATATGTTTTATGCGACAGTTTTACTTTTTTCAAATAGTTCACCATCGTGCTTTCTCATGAGCCATGGACAGGGTGGGGTGTGTCCTATCCACCTCAAAATCAATAGGTGTCGTTTGGGAGACGTTCCCGATCAGAATCAGTCAAAACCCGATCGATCCGACACGATTTAGTTGAGTTATCGTGCTAACAAGAAATTTTAATGCCGACGACACACACACAGACAAAATTTTTTAACTGTTTTTTTTTGTTTTTAGGCCGAAAAGCGAACAATAAATCCAAAAAAAAATTGTTTTCCCAATTTTTCTTTACACAATTACATTACTTTTCCGCCTATAGCGGAGTGTGGAAAAGTAAAAATTAAATAACTTCTTTACCCTGTACTTCACTGATGTTATATATTCGGATTTAGAAACAGACAGTTAAAACGTCGTGTCATTTGATTAAAACATTTTGTACGTTATTTCTGTGTTACAATTCTAATTAAAAATTAAGAATAAATTTACCTTTACACTATATGATGATGCGAAGATATGCATGGGATATGCATATCTGTTAGTTGTTGTAGCAATATTTTGCTCAGAGCAAGTATTCGCCGAACGAATTCTTATATCGTTCACGCCAGAGCAGACATTTGTGAACAGAAACTGAACCTTCATAATAGGATTGACGCCTGATGGACACTATGAATACCAATTTTTGAATAGCGAACTTTTTCGCGAAAACATGTGTTTCCAAGATAATGAGATTATTGGAAAACTATTGGAATAAGCGTAGTTGTGGAAGCGAGTCAGGCTGAAAAATAAAATTTCAATTTAGCGCAACGTCCCCGTTTTCATACTAAATAAAAATTTGGCCCTTTTTAGTTGTCACCAAGTAATCATTAATCTTATCGTATTTTAATTACAATGTTTTATTTTACACTCAAACTGTGAAACTTTCTTTTCATATGCATTTAAATTTTGAGTGCAAATTCTATTTTTTGAAGACTTCTAAAGATACATCCTTTCTCTTACTCATATAATATTTGGAATATGAATGGAAATTTTCACACTGAGTTTATATTAACCATAAGTAAAAATCTACTAACCCCAAAACATCTACTTTAAATAGGTTATAAGTAGGCTACATTGTTACAGCTAAGGCAATTTACTCCTCTCCTTTTAAAGTGATATAATTAGAATATAAACCGAAATTTTCACACAGAAATTTATGTTTACCTTAAGTAAAAATCGACCAACCCCAAATTTTTTGATTATCATTTTTTTCATTTGGGGACATTTAAAAACAGTAGTACATAAAGAAAACCCAACAAATTTAGAAGACTTCACGAATAAAATAAATGTTGCGGTTCTGGATATAAAGCAAGAATGACTTTTAAATGCCATACAATGATTCGAGGATATGTTGGGATATTATCAAACTGTGGCGTAATGGCAGTTTGAACATTTACTTTAAAACACAGTTTATTTATACTGTTTTATTTTGAGTTGGTTGATAGTTTATAATAAAATTGTAGCAATTATACCACCATAAAACCGAAAAAATAAGTAAATGCAACGCAAACTGATTTTTTTTTAACATATCCTACAGCATTTTTTCTGCTCTTTACGAATAAAATATAATATATATGTTTCATTTAATATAATAAATGTAACAATTTTTGAAAAAAGGAATAATGTAGCAACCAACATTGCTTATTATTATTATTATATTATATAGGTTTGGGCCTCATCCGCTGATCGCATGGGTAGTCCTTTGGCGATCCCCTCTTATCCGGGTCATTACCCGAAAATGTTATCCCATAAAAGGAGCAATTTAGGCACGTCCGCCGCCTTAAGCCTCGCCTCCTCTAGGATAACAGGGGTCCCTAATATAATATACCTCTTCTCCTCCAGTGCGGGGCAGGTGTAAAGAAGATGAATCGAAGTTTCTTCGTCTTCTTTACAGTATATGCAGGCCGGGTTGTCAGTCAGCCTCAGCTTGTGCTTATATGCATTCAAGCTACTATGGTGGCCCGTTATGATTCCCACCAGGGTTCTGGCTTTGTGCCTGTTCAATTTAATGAATTCTTGGGCCCATTTCTCAATCTCTTAGTATTGGATGAAGAGTTTGGTTATTCGACAACCCGTTACTCCTCTCCATCTTTTATTGTGCTGGTCTCTGATCAGATTCCGACTTATTCCCATTGCAGGTTCTGGTCCATAGAGGTTTTCCCTGGTCCCTAGTCTGGCAAGGTCATCTGCAATTAGATTTCCCTTAATGCCATTATGCCCAGGTATCCATAAGAGTTCCACCGGTCCCTTCCCTGCCAAGTGGTTTAATGCTTCATAGCAATTATAGACCAGCTTCGACTTTGTCGTTGCTGAATTCAGGGCTGCCAACGCCGCCCTGCTATCCGAGCAGATACATACCTTCTCCTGGGTCCAATTTTGGTCGGCCCCCAGAACACCGTATGTAATTCCAACTAGCTCGGTACTAGTATGTAATTCCAACTAACATTGCCTATGTCCGCAGAGTTTTATTACCCCTGTATACTAAATTTTATTAAAATATGATCAGCGATTCCAGAGATATGTGATCGTTTTCTTACTTATGACTAACCCTGTATATTAGGCTGTTTAACTAGCTGTTTCTTAAACAGTGATATTAATAAGACATTGAAACGTAATTTTTGACAACGAAATTAAAAAAATATTTTTGCAACCATTGCATATACTAGTATGTTTAAGAAAATATTACGTTTATATAATTTTAACTTGAAATAGTTTTACTTCCTTACATTCAGTTTGATCCCATGCTCCAACACCATGATGCACATGCCGTAATGTCCTTCCTCACCTCTAACTACCATTTATTCAAAACAAAGGAAAAAAATAAAATCCCAACCAAACAAAATAAGAATCACGTTTGGTTATTTATAATGATCTAAGGGGAACATATTCTTTTAAGCCAAAATTTTGGAAGATTTATGGATAAGAATGTGACTTAATCTAAATAATCGCTTTTATTTTATACATACAAAAAATAACTATCACAATCAAGTATCTAATACAATAAGTTTACAGTTATTTATTAAGAAAATATTAATCTTATTACTCCTAAAACTAGCATATTATCCCTATTTACAACAAAAATATAATAAAAATCACTTTAAATTTAAAAATGCTCATTCCTTATTTATTATAAAAATATTTTGTACTAAAAGCTTAAAAAAGTATTTCCTAAATGATTTTACAGGAATCGCTTATTATAGTATACCAAATTAATAAAGGTGCAAGGGTAATTAGAAAAACGCAATAGCATATCAAGAGATAAAATAACCTTGTAAGAATCAGTCAACCCGTTAAGACGTGCATTACTTGAAAATTGATGCCTTTTGCAGAAATTCTTGCCTCCTCATGGCTTTTTCTTCTTCCATGCGTTTACGTTCTTCCTGCTCTTGGCGTATTTCGTCTTCGAATTTGCTCTTTTTGGAAAGTTCTACAATCTGAAACAAAAAAATTAACAGTTTTAAAACCTTAAAACGGACTTTTCCGCACGTAGAACATCTCTATCTCGAAGTTGAGGGGTCGAGAAAAAATAAACCAACACATAAATGCAGAATATGTGTTTTATGCGACAGATTTACTATTTTCAATTTTTCTCGAATAGTCCACCATCGTGCTTTCTCATGACCCATGGACAGGGCGGGGTGTGTCCTATCTACATCAAAATCAATAGATGTCGTCTGGTAGACGTCCCTAATCAAAATCAGTCGAAACTCGATCGACCCGACACGATTTAATTGAGTTATCGTATTAACAAAAACAATTGCTTAAATAGTCCACGATTGTGCTTTCTCATGACCCATGAACATGGTAGAGTGTGTTCTATCCACCTCAAAATCAATAGGTGTCGTCTGGGAGACGTCCCCGATCAGTCAAAACCCGCTCGATCCGACACGATTTAATTGCGTTATCGTGCTAACAAGAATAAGTGCCGACGACAATGACACACACACACGCACACACAAAATGGTTTAAAACCATTTTTCTTGTTTTTTGGCCGAAAAACGAAAAATAAACCGTAGAAAAAAATGTTTACACAATTACATTACTTTTCCGCATATAGTGGAGTGCGGAAAAGTAAAATAATAAGAAAATCAGTGTTGTTCTATTAGTTCGATTAGTAACGTCGATAAGTGTTCAATAATTTTACCACAAGCAACGTTTTAATACATCCGTATAATAGAAAAAAATAATATTAATGGCAACCTCACATGAAAAGTTGTCATCCTTAATAGAAAAGAATTAGTTCTATTGAAATTCGAATAGGAAATATATTCTTTTGAGGATAATAGTCTTGCTACAAAAACGTTCATATACTCAATCTTACATTCAAGTTTGTTATGAAATTATTTAGTTCATAAGTGTTCAATAATTAACCGCAAATGGGATATAAAGATTGATAGATAGAGTGAGCACGTAAAGGTTGCAAAAAATCATTTAAAATTGCAAGAGATAAAATTTTATACTCTGTGTACCCATGAAACAGAAATAAAAAATTGTACAATTAAAATGGAGGTATCCAAACGTCCCCGAGAAAAAATGTATATATTTACGTTCCTGTTATACCTATATAATAAATGTGTTACTCGTATATAACATGAATTCTAAAAAGGAATGGCCTTGCCTAATGATATTTTTTATAAAACTATTTTATTTAAGTTTTTTATAAAATATAAAACACTCTAGAGATATACAGGATGATTATACATTTTGGTGTATGTAATGGAGGATACATCTCAGAAAGAAGTTAATTCCATTACCAAATATTTTTGTTTGCCGCGATATTATGAAAAAAAAACATAACTGGATAGTCATTTTGCAATTTCACTAACTTTCTAATAACCCAAAACAAGAATTTACTCAGTAATTTACACAAAACTTGAAATATTATGTTGTAATTCCATATATATAAAATGACAGTCGTAGTAAAAATAACAAGAATGGTCATAACAAATTTATAACTGTAAAATAAATTAAATAATAATTAACGATTAACCAGCTTTACGTCAAAAATTAACAATGTTAATAAAGCATTAACAATATACATATATGTACATTATAAATATGTACAAGTATGTATTATAGCAATACGTATTACTACATTTATCATACGTAAGTGGTCAAACAAGGCGGTAAAACTACATTCAATTATACTGAATAGTTGTACCTACATAGATCCGATTATCTAAAGTCTACGAAAGGGAGTCTTGGCTCCGCCGGTGTTTGAGTTGATTATGCTTTTGCTCTATAAGGAGCATAGCCATTTTGAGATCGATAGTAACATAATGAACATAAATAATTAACTCAAAACGGTAAGAAATTATTATTGCCTATTTTTCAGAGAAACGTATCGAAAGTGTCTTATTGCATTAATTCTTTTTTGACGGTTCATTGGATAAAAGGCATGTATAATTCCGATTTTCTATTTTGACTGTAAAGAATTACGACACTATTTTAGACTAATTATTTTTCACTGAATTATATACAATGTACCCACAGTACTTCCAGTACTGCAAATTACTCAAGTAGTAAGTATACATTATTTTAAAATGTAGAAATAATTATCCCAAAACCTTAATTAAAAATATTAACGATACCAATTTAAAGATGTCCTACCTAAATTCAGATGTTTTTATTGAAAAGGTAATTACATATATCATTGTATTAATGTAGTTTTTCCCCATTCACGTTTTACAAAATTCAGTTCTATTAATTTTATCATGTACTAAGAATAGTTACATGATGAATATTTGTCTAAACCTACTCACATTCAGAATTGTTCTAAAATGGTTAGATACAGTTCATATAACTGTGTCTAATTATTTTTTATTATTTCATTGGCCTGCAAGAAATTATTTCTTAATTTAACATTATCTATTAATTATTATAAAAATAATTATAAAAATGTCAATACCAAATCAGTATACTTCATTTGGATATTTATATATTTCTGCCATTTAATGTATCTGCCAAATAAAACAGACAAAATTTTCTTATTTAAATGTCTATTATTAAACTTTTGGCACATTTGTTTTAACTTGCCTCTACGTTATTCATTCAGGTCATTAATGTATTGCAATATAAACTGACAGATGAGTAGTTAAAAATAGATATCGACTTATTTCAGACTTTTCTTTTCTCGTTTATTAAAGAGGTTATTCAGAAGGTAGCGAATTATACAAGGTAACCCAGAGACAAATTCACTTTTCAAAAAATTACAATGTCAAATTAAGTCAAATGAAACAATTTAATCAGTATCTTTATAAAAACTAATGCGGGTTTCTGTTTTAAAAGGTATTGCCTATATTTTTAAGCAACGTTTTCATTTAACACTTTTCCAAAATGAATATTTGAAACACATGTTGACATAGTTTAGAAGGAATATTTCTGACTTCGTTGCGAGTTTGCTGTTAAGTTGGTCAATATTGGCTAGAGCTTCGATATAGGCTCAACTGACAAGAAATCCCCAACATAACCAAAAATCTAAGGAGATAAGATCAAGTGATCGTGGAGGCTAAGAAATATCGCCTCTTGGAAATAACCACACCAGGAAACAATTCGTTCACAGTGTCAATGGATAGTTGACTTCTGTGTGCTGCAGCATCGTTGTAATGAAATTAGGTCAAATCATTATAACCTGGAAAGTTTCTTAATGCTGATGCAAAAAAATGACGTATCAATCGTACAATAGCGCTGACTGTTTACAGTCAGGGCCTCGGCATCCTCACAAAGGCACATCAAATTGTTACTTTTTTTACAATTAAGCTAAGCTGCTTTTATTTTGGCTTAGATAGAAACTTTTTCTGATTTATATAAATACACCACATAAATTAGATAATATGTACCACAAATCCACAGCCCAAACTATCTGGGTGGATGACACACATTGTAAAAACGCAGTTAACACCTATTCCCACAGACATTGCCAGTGCCGGCGCTTGAATTTTCAAAATGAAAATCTGCCTTATCACTGAATCAAATCTTATTTAAATCACTACCATTCCAAAAAAGATTTCTTACCGTTTCACAGTAACTTTTTCTGCGAAGACAGTCCGTGACCTTTACAAACTGTACCATTTGGATTTTGTATAGATGAATTTGTAAATCTTGCTTGAGAATTCTGTGTACGCTTAACGGAGCGATTTGTAGGTCTGTACAGCTTACGAGTGGAGTGTCTTGGATAACTAACCACCTCAAGATTTACCGCGGTAATATTCTCCTGTGTTCTGATGGTTCCCAAATGCCTTTTATCCAGAATTTGACTAAACCTCGGTTCGGCCATGAACGTACGCTGCTATCCCGACCAATGTTTCATGTTTACTAATAAATCAGTATGTGTTGCGTAACCCATACCAACCGTAGGTAAAATAACGTAAGGGTGGAGTTACGTTATTTTACATATTCACACAGTAATTTTGAAAACATAATTTACTCTGGGTCACCCAGTATAATCTTTGCTTTAAACTCCGATGAGTGTTCATTAAACCTGAACTGACGTGTCATTCTGTCAGTTTCTTCGAAAACTGACAGGATCTGCTTATATTGTCTAATCTACAGATAATATAATTCCTGGATTATTTCTAACAGACTGAGAGGATGATCAAATTAAGTCGTGTCAAGTTAAAAGATCACAGTCAAATCTGAATGAACCCTAAGTTACGACTACCATACCCCTTTGGTTATTATATTCATTGGACTTTAGCCACAAAATTGCCGTTTTAGAAACACTCTTACTTTATACGAGGTTTGTTCAAAAAATAACAGGAATTTTGTGAGTTGTATTAGTCCGATTCGAGCGATTTTTTCGTTGTTGTGTTGGTAAACATGTCTGCAAAGTATCTGTATATCTTTAACCATATCAGATGTTTAGTCTGTTGTCAGCTGTCAAAAAGGTTACATGTGTTTTGATACGATCGGCGATTATTTATTTCTTTAAGAAATGGATCAGAGCATTCGCATTAAATTTTGCTATAAGAATGGAATAAAGTGCAGCAATGTTTTAGAAATGTTAAATATTGCTTTTGGTGAGCTTGTGAATAAAATAGGGGTTTACGAGTGGTATAAGCGTTTCCAAGAAGGCCGTGAAGATGATGAACGCCCTGGACGCCCCACCACATCAACAACCGATAAAAAAAAACGGAAAAAGTTAAAGAACTGATTATGAACAATCGCCGAATCACAATCAGAGAATCGTTAATGATGTCGGCATATCAATTGGCTCATGCCATGAATTTTTTTCGGATGCTTTGGGTATGAAACGTGTGGCAGCAAAATTTGTTTCAAAGTTGTTGAATTTCGAACAAAAAGAGCGGCGAATAGAAGTTACTCAGGAGTCGCTAAATGAAGTCAACAACGATACAGAACTACTGAAAAGTG
Organism: Rosalia funebris; assembly: GCA_037954035.1. Classification (NCBI taxonomy): domain Eukaryota; kingdom Metazoa; phylum Arthropoda; class Insecta; order Coleoptera; family Cerambycidae; genus Rosalia; species Rosalia funebris. Next base: position 28,028,516 of record JAZFAV010000020.1, on the reverse strand, counting down.
TCAGGTGATGAAATATAGGTTTATGACGTCGAAACTAAGGCTCAATCATCCCAGTGGAAGCGTTCTAGATCGCCAAGACCGAAAGAAGTTCGACAAGTGCGGTCGAATGTGGAGGTTATGCTCACTGTGTTCTTCGATTTTACCGGCTTAGTGCATCATGACTTCTTGCTACAGGGTTAAACGATCAATAAGGAGTACTACCTACAAGTTCAACGTCGTTTGCCTGATTCGCAAAAAACGCCTGGATTTGTGGCGAAAAATTCATAGCTTTTGCACCATGAGGCTTATTCGTGAATTTTTGACCAAAAACAACACTGTAATGATGCCCCAGCCTCCATATTCACCAGATATGGTTCCGTTGGCTTTTTCTATTCCAAAAAATAAAGAGAACCCTAAACGACCGTTAGCTTGCAAGCATAGATGAGATTAAAAGCACATCGCTGAGCGAGCTAAACACTATCCCAAAGATTGAGTTCCAGAAGTGTTTCGGGGATTGGAAGAAGCGTATAATAAGTGTATGATATCTAATCAATGTATAATAAGCATAAGTGTATAATATCTAATGGGGACTATTCTGCAGGGGATTGTACATTGATATAGACAAATAAATGATATTCTTTCCAAAAAACGAAAATTCCCGTTATTTTTTGAACAAACCTCGTATGTTTGGAATTAAAAAAGTAGATATCTGCGTACATATTTGCAAAAGATTTAGCTACGAGATAACACCTAAATATTATTTTACTATCGTATAAACTGAGAAGGTAAATGTTTTTTTATCTGATATCTATTCACTGGTAAAAATCATACATGGGATAACAATATTACTAGCTTTATGAGAATTTAATCTATTTGAGGATTTTATCCTATCTGCATTGTAGGCAAATGAGACATTAATACAGGGTAATTCTCGCAGCCCATTCGTAAAAAAGTTTGTTTTAGTGTTTCATTTTTGACTGAATTCCAAAAATTTGGGATGAGGGTCAAGTCAATACGTTCTATCAATATAAAATATCAACAATTCTATGGCACTTCCGGTTATACCGGAAATAAGTCCCAACTTATTATGGAAAGCTATATTTTTTATATTTTAGAATTCTTGGTGTTAATTCTGAACAATATTAGATTTTCTTATACCTAACAATAATTGTCTCTGAGTTACTTATCGCGATTTTTTGAAAAAAAGAAATGAAGTTGAACAAAAGTATTTAAAAAATTGTGTAATTGTGAACTAACTAAATAACGACATTTTTAAAGAAGCCCCTATAAAATTTTACCGAAGACATCCTATAGTTAACTTATAGATATGCAACAATTGATTGAATTATACACAGGGTGTTCAGAATGTAGTTACAAATAATATATTTTAGTCATTTTTTTCCATTGCTTAAAAAGTGTAAAAGTAATTTTTCAAACAAAACATCATGTATATGAATATACTATTGAATTCAACTTGCATTTGAATTCAACATAATAACCTTTAAAATCGTGGACCAATCATTGGTACTAATTAGATAACAGGCGTACGAATATTTCAAAATGATAAAACAGCTAATGTTTAAACAACGCTCGAAAATAAATATGTAAGTATTTTATGCTTTTTATAAACGCTTTATTTGTAATTAAATTCCGGACACACTGTGTATAATTTAGGTAAATGTTGGATATCTATAAACCATCTATAGATCTATCTACTAACTTTCGAAAAAAATTATTGGTTTGATTTGAAAATATTTTTTTTAATCATAATAACCTAGAAATAGTTAACTTTAAATATAGGGAAACTTGTATGTATGCAAAAATAATGTACTAAATGTGGCTTTCTGTTTAAAACAAGAATGTAGGCACCCGCAGGTCAGTTGACAAAATTTCAAATTCATTGAACGAACCCCGACTTAACCCTAATCTGAAGTACCCTATATATGTGTAAAATACCCTATATATTTCATACAAAAATAACATCGATAGTATTTCCGAAAAAAATATACAAGAACTATTAACTTTCGACAGGGAGCAAAAATTAGTACATTAATTATTTTAAGGAAATTAAATTTTAATTTCAGAAAATAAAGTCATTATTTATAAGAATAATATGTTTATAATTCCCTGTCTAATTAAGCGGGCCCAATCCAATTTATTTCATTATTAGCATGACAATTGTATTTTTGATAATTGATAAGCATGACAATTGTTTGATCAGCATTTGATTTAGGGAATAATAATTTAATTTTAATAATTAATATTTCATTCCTTTCTATGTGCTAATTTTCATCCCTGAGTTAGAAAAAATCACAACTTTAAATCATGATAAATCTTACCTTTGCTTCGAAAAACTCCTTCGCTCCATTCACTCCAACTTTATCAACGTCAACTTCTGTCAGTCTAGCAAGCTGTCCTAATCCGGAGTCCTCGTCCAGCTCACCGGCGCGAGCCTTGCGGAACACCAGCATGAATTCATGGAAGGAAAGTCGACCATCTCCATCCTCGTCCACCTCTTTGATCATAGCTTTGAGGCCTAAGTGAGTTTGGGGCGCACCAAGCACTTCCATCATACGCTTCAGTTCATCTATGCTGAGGTAGCCATCTTTGTTTGTATTGAATCTGGAATAATAATAATATAAATATCGTTGTTTATTAAAATTAATTTAAAATAGTAACAGCACACTAAATTCAGTTGACAAATTCAGTTTTAACAACAGTTAAAAGTTACAGGCCATTTGCAATATCGTACATTTGTTAATTGGGTGCTGAAGAGAAAAAAGATGATGCTGATTTTTACAACAAAATGTTGTTCAGTAATCAAGAACATTTTCATCATGATGGATACGTCAGCAAATAAAATTGTCGAATTTGGGATGCTGAAAATCCACATGCTCTGTAGGTGCTTCATATTGTCCTAATTTTGTGCGAATTTTTCTTAATGGAACTGTAAATGATCGCTCACTGTCATAAAACAGTTGTACAAAAACTATTCGTTGTTTCACTATTAATCGCAGAGACGTGGTATGGTTTGACAGAACACAAATGGCGCGCACTTCAAATCCTATAGTTCTGAGACACCCTATATATGTAACTTCTGTTCTATTATATCAATTACGGAACACTATTACATTACTAGTTATTTTTTCCTACCAATTAATTATTATTTAACAAAGTTTATGGTGCTAAATACAAGTTAATATCCTACATACCACATCAGCTTCTAAGTATAATAGAAAATGTTAGGATATGCCAAATGTCACAAAATTAAAATTTAGAAAGTTGACAAGAATTAATGTGCTAAATAAATTTATCGTTTTCATCAGAAGTATGCAGACTTCTATATTACTAAATGCCAGTGGATAGAATTAGGACATTTGTTAAGTATACTGATTTGACCTGGATTTGTTTACAAACACCCTTATTTTAGTGTACTGTCAACTGGATATTTCAAAATTAAAATTATTTAAATTTAAAATAAAAGTTTAAAGAATTCAATTTTATGTGAAGTGTTTGACAATTCTTGTGTTTCTCTGTATTATTGTATAGCACTGAATGTTAAAATAGGGCTCATTATTATTGCAATATCCTTTAAAAATGAAATAATTACATAAGTAATTATTATCATTTAATGTTATTAATCTATGACAAAACCTTATCCTGGTGGTGTTAAGTATGAATAATGATGATCCTAGTTTTCTACACTGCTTTTCACACAAAATCAGTATTACTACATTTTATAACCATAACCATCTACATTATAACGTTGTTTGTCATCTGATTACCACCATATTCTTTGGACATTATATAGTTCATAAATTCATATTATTCGTGAATTTTATTGCTACATCAAAGGAAATGTTTCTCTATAACTTACAATGACTGATAAATAATGTTTATATAAATTTATATCAATAATTGTATCTTAGGCAGTGGTGGTGTTACATGATATGTATTATTTTAAATACTACACTCTGTATATGTAATCGAATTTTTGCCCGATTTCAGCTGCTGGATATATCTTCTGTAAACATATTGTAGAACTATCCTATTAGTTCATTTAAACACACTCAGAAAGGAGTTCTAAATATACCACTATTTTTGAGAATTGTTTTTATTATTAAAATAATTTTTAGAATTATAATATTAAATTTCCTGGTAGGATAATGGTTTAAATTGTAATAATGTTTCAGATGATACATTATATTTGGAAGTGAAATTTTAATACAGTACATTTTTACAAATTTTGTGCCACAAGACCGTGTGTAAGACTAAATTGTGTAACTAAAAACTACCTATATTTTATTTTCATATGTAACACATAATATGAAACTTTAAATCGTTATTTAGCCACATAAATTAATGCTATACTATGAAAGATTATTTCAAAATGAAAACCATCGATTCTAAAAATTGGGCTACGTTCTCACATATCCAAAACGCCCCTATTAAAAATACGAATATAATATAAAATAATTTTCTAGATTACTATCATTAAATTTTTACTTGCACTACTGACACTGATAAAAAATGATAACAATTGATGGATTATTTACATATATTAGCCGGCTTAGATATCCATCACGAGCTGTTTTGATAAATTTATTATTTCATTTACTGATAAATTATCAGGATTAACATTGGTGGCTCCTGTTACAAACATTTAATTATCGCTACTCCTGACACTATATTTATATAATATATAATAATTATCTGTTAGTTAATTATTGTTCTTTGGTGCAAGGAAACCTAAATGGTAGCAGTACAACTAACCAGAAATTAAATAAATACAATACAAATTTTAATAGCGTAAAAATATGGATTTATACTTGTTTTTCGTAGTTAGAGAATTACTTGACTTACGCTAAAAAATATCTACAAACAATAAAAAATATTGCACTTAAACATAACAAAATTATCTTAAAATATAAGCAAGGAAACATCCAAATATTTAATTATTTACTTAATTTAATACTTTTCCATGGCTGATATATTAGAATTATCCCAAAAATTACATCGAATGTGGTCATGAACTTTATAATATTAATACCTCATATATAATTTACTCATATTTGTTTATTTTTACAATTACCGGTTTTGTTAAGACAACATTTCATCATGTAACACAAGTGAAAACCCCCTCGTGTATAACTCATACTGAAAACACTAATCTAATAAGTAATACATGCGATATGCACTATGTCACGTAATCCAAACTGAAGCCGACGCTAATCGTCCTCCAATCGCCCATTTAATATCCTAATAAATGGGCGGTTTCATTGACAATTGAAATCACTATGTTTCAATAGTTATTGACAAATGCGTTGATGTTTCTATTGTAGATGGGTATTGCATTATTTCATTTACGAAACAGTATGTATATTTTAGAAAATATACATACATACAACGTATAGATATAGACAATAATAAAGAATTGTTTCAGTCAATATACGATATGGTTACACTATATATTTAAAACTATTTGGCACATAAATGTTTGATAATCAGAGAAAGTTTTACAAATCGCCATGTTTATAATATATTAAGGCTCAGCAGACATTCAACAGGATTAATATTCGTTTATTAGTATATCTACAGGGTTTTTACTTTCTGATAGATTATAAATTACAAACACCTAAACACTTCCTCTAATTGCGCTGAAGAAGTGATGAAATACTAATTGTAAAGTTGGAGTCACAAAAATTATTAAATTTATTATACGTTTTGGGTCATTTATATAAATTACATTGAAATATTGTGCTATAAGGTTGGAAAAACCATTTGGATAACCTCGACTAAAATACGAGGGTGAATCAAATATAAACGAGACTTCGTTCTGGGCATGCAATAGTAACGCGTGAGGGTTCCCGCTTCGTGGAGTGTTGGGTAGGGATGTCACGAGGGGGAAGAGCAGGTGGGCGACCTCGCTCGTTCCTTTGAGTACCCATCGTGACGATGTCTGAGCAGGAGGTGCCTTCGTCAATTGCGCAGCGTGTTATCATCAAGTTTCTCGCCACGGAAGATGTAAAACCAGCTGAAATCCTGATGAGATTGGCTGCGCAGTTCAAGGAAGAGACGCTGTCCCGAGCTAGAGTGTTTGCATAAGTTTGTGGAGGGTCGTGAGAAAGTTGAAAATGAAAGTCATGACCGCCGACCTCGCACCAGCAAAAACATCGTTCGCGTTTAACAACTTCTTGAGGGTGACAGGCGTCTGACCACCAATCAGATTGCATCTAAGGTTGGAATATGTTATGGAAGCACTTTTTCGATTATCACAGAGAAGTTAGGGTTTCGTAAGGTGTGCGCAAGGTGGGTCCCTCGCCTTCTGACAATTGAGCAGAAATTGCATTGTTTTCAGGTGTGTGAGCGTCTCCTAACGAAATTTCGGGAAGAGGGAGACTCGTCTCTGACTTACGTTATCACCTGTGATGAAACGTGGGTGCATCACTATACCCCTGAGTCCAAACTAGCGAGCAAGGAGACGTCAAGGGGAGGTGGGCCAGTGAAAGCCACGTCAAGGCTGTCAGCAGGCAAGGTTTTGGCTACAGTTTTTTTGACCAGCGTGGTTTGTTGCACCTCGATTTTTTACATGATCGCAGGACCATTAATGCAGCGTACTACTACGACATTTTAAGAGAGGTTAGACTTGCATATCGCCGCAAACGACGTGACCGATCGATGAGAGAAGTGAAACTTCTCCATTATCATGGAGAAGTTTCACTTCTCTCCCCATACGGCAGCCCTGACCAGAGAAAAATTGGAGGAATTGGGCTAGGAGACACTGGAACACCCTACCTATAGGCCCGACCTATCGCCCTGCGACTTTCACCTCTTTGGTCCTTTTAATGAAGCCATAGGAGGGCAAAATTTTAACAACGATGAGGCCTACGTGCGCAATTGGCTCGAGACACAACCAACTTCATTCTACGATCAACGCATTACAAAATTACCTACACGCTGGGAAAAATGTGTTCCCAGATCAGGAGATTATGTAGAAAAATGAACTATTCTTTTTTTTAATTCAAATAAAAAAAATTAAAAAGTCTCGCTTGTATTTGATTTACCCTCGTACATAAGAGAACTCGTAAATAATTTAGATTAAGAGAAACAGTTACTGTGGTCTACAATTAATAATAATAAAACATCATCCTGTTATACGAATATACACACGATTGAGGTGTTTAATTAATATTCATATTTAATTTCATATATTTACCATACTGTCATAATAAAGATAAATTAATACTTATAAATTTCGTATAAAGATATCATATGTATGGATATAAACTCGTTGCTCTCAAATGGTTAACAGACCGTTGATTTACACCAGTGTTAAATAAAACAATTTTAATTCCAAAACTACTTTCATGAAGAAAATTAAGCCTTTATTGACAAAGAATGAAATGAATTGGCAGGTCACCTCTTCATAGAAACCTAACAAAAATACTCTAGAAATATTTTAACAACCATGTATTGTTTTCAGTTAAGTTCCCATTGTCTCTAATACTGCTAAAAATAAAGTACTAACTATTTAATAATAACCTATGCTTTACTTTTTACTTAGTCTTTTTATTTGAGCCTTCTCTGACAATTTTCCAAAAGAAAAGGTAAAAGAAGAAAGGTCATTAAATTCCAGCTAAACGGGAGTTTTAATAAAAATTTAAAAATCAACAGGATATTTGCAAAATCACATGTACACATTTTAAACTGAATAAAAAATAAAAATTGAAAATGATTAAAAGTGTTATATAGTAATAGTGCCTGGCTATATTCATTATATTAATTTAGCATCGATACAAGATAAAATATAGTACATTTAAATTAATCTAATAAATGTTACTATGTGAAAGAATTAAATACCTAGTATTTGTTTGTAAGAACTACAGATATTGATTTAGTAGTTTAATACTTAATAAGGCTTGATTATTGAATTTTGTATAATTCTGCAGTTAATCTAATAATATAATGAGTTGATTTCTGATTTAAATTGCCACTTATGTGTTTTTATTTACAAATTGTTAAAATTTATTTATTTCCTACTTCCCATAAAAAACTGTATTGCGATAAGTTCATTAGAAACCAAAAATGTAGAAACAAAATTTATAAGATAAACTAAACAGTGTAGTGTCAAATGTCTGCACAGTCGCTTTATGATTTTTTTGCTTATTTTTATTATCTTATACAAAACCTTAAGTTCAATTAAAGGGACAATGAGAGCAAGAAAAAATAAAATCATAATTTGTTGTTTGGGAGAATTAAATATAGGGAATGTTGCAATATGCATGAAACATAAAACAATATTAATTTTTCTACTTCCCATAAAGAAACTGGATTAGAATAAGTAGATTAGATTAGGAACCAAAAATGTAAGTGTGATCTTTTCTGAGAGATTTTCCAGTTGTCAAAAAAAAAACTTTTCAATACCTAAAAGATTACAAAACAAACTTTTTCCGGTATTCATATTACTCCTATATGACGAGATAATGGTGTATGTAAAATAATTAATAATTGTTTTGTAAACTATAAGTTCAAGTTCATTGTTTTTTAAACAATGCAATTATTAAATAACAGCGTTTTATGTTTAAAAAGAGAATATAAATATTTTATATACCTATCTAATTATAATTCAAAATATTTTTAATCTTGAGAAAAAAATTACAGCCTGTATATAAATGATATATTGTTAATCGAAGGCGTAAATGCATAAAAATATTTTGCGAAGATCAACATGATATCATTTTGTTGCAATATTTATTTATTCAGGTCTTGTATTTAAGATTTTATTTCGCGCCCCGTTTATTAATCCTACCTAGAAATTGAGCCCGCCTACTTTTCAAACGTGTTAAATTTCACGTTGCTGGCGTTGACACAAGATCCTAATGAATAAGCCACAAAAATATGCACTGACGCGCTGTTCGTACTCTAACACCAATCACAACATTTTTAGCTGCGATACTTTAACGTCACGCAATATCCGAACAAATAAGAGTCGGCCAACATTTCCCCCTGTGCGAGGCGCATAAGCGCAATCTGACATTTCGGAGCCGCTGCCTACAGCTGATTGTTTACGTGTAAGTTCACCGTTCGATAGCAAAATTCCCAGTATGAAGTAAAAACTACCTTCCCAACTCGTCGGCCGTCATTAATTTCAACGGTTTGTTGCCGAAATGAGCCTAAATCATACAGACAATGTTAATGCAAAGTGTTTTAAATGTGCTGTTGTGTACCGTGGTGTTTAACCAGTGTTTGGGTTATTTTAACCTAGAAAAACAAGATGATTGTTTTTGTCAACTGTCGGGTAAAATAGACGAGTGCACTTGTAATATCGACACTGTCGATCATTTCAATAACGTGAAAGTTTACCCAAGATTGAAAAGTTTGCTGATGAAAGATTATTTTAGGTTTTATAAGGTACCTAGTTAACAGAATTCAAATTCCGACAGATTTTAGAATGTCATGTACAATCTTAAACTAACCACCCCAAATATACATACAATTTTATTATAAATAACATATCGGGTGATTTTTAATTAACGTTTAGTTTAATTCATTTTTACAATTTTATCGTGGAAAACAAATATTTTAAAATTTCAATTAGCCATTACTTTTACAAGATTACTCGTGAGATAACCCATTTAACAATATGGATATTGTTTTTTTTCTTGTTTTATTTCTTAATCAAGTTAATAATATTATGAAATGTAACACTAAAAATTTGGCAAATAAGTTTACTTTTAGAGTGAAGTCTTGCCAATGATACTAAAATAGTAGTGTGTATACAGTCAGTCAAAAAAGTCTCCACACACTAGTCTTTTTCCGCATTTTTCTTACTGTAATTTTTTATTTAAATTTAATTGTAAAGAAATATGTTTCAAGTAAATATCGACCGTCTCCTATATGTAATTTCTTGTTAATATCGTTTTATTTTTTATTGTTCAAATAAAGTGTTTCAAGCGACGTTATTTTTATTTTTATGACTCCTAATGAGATGACCGATATTTACTTCAAACATATTTCTAATTAAATTTAAATAAAAAATGACACTACGAAAAATGTTGAAAAAGAAACTAGTGTAAGTAGACTTTTTTTACTGACTGTATATATAGAATAATTTATGTAATTTAAAATTTGCCAAAAGTACCATTCAGTTTACATTCTTGTTGATAATGCTCTACTCAGGTTAATTACATATTTGTATTATTATTAACTGTATTTTGCGATTGAAACTAATCATACAATTTATCGAATAAACTGAACTGTGTAGTGCCAGATGTTTTAGACCACACAGTTGCTTTATGATTTCTTTTGCTGAGTTTTATTATTTTATACATGATCTTAAGTTCAATTAAAAAGTGAAAGTAAGAAAAAATACAATGATAACTTGTTCTTTGGGAGAATTAAATATAGGAAATGTTGCAATATGCACAAAACATCAATTTTCCTTTTCAATACCATCATAGTAACATATCCACAATAGTATTATTTGAGTTTAATAAGACATATGAAAACAAAGATATTTCGTTTGAGATATTGGTTTTCGTGTAACGACATTATGCAAAAGCTGTGATTTTATTATGTTACATTGTTTTAGTTGATTGAATCTGCATGTATACAGTATATACTTTAAGTTACATACTATATTCAGTTCATAAACAGTAAATATTGGAATATAAAAAAACCATACATATTATATTACCACTGTAGAAGAGTTAAAATGCAACATTTTATTACCTTCTTATGTGCAAAATATGAGAAAATAATTTATAAAAACAGAACTATATATAGATCATAAGATTTATTTATAAAATGTATATCTACAGATGTTAACACACTAAGATGACTTGATTTTGTTCCATACAGTTTAATGAATGTGAACCTTATTTTCTTTCTTCTAGGTGAACTTGAAGAGACCATGCCCATTCTGGACAGATGACAGTCGATGCGCCATGCGTTTTTGCCATGTTGAGTCATGCGAAGAACATGAGATTCCAATAGGAATAAAAGGAGGCAAAGTGATCCGCCGTAGTGCTGATAGCGCCATCAATGATGGATATCAAGGTCCCGAAAGATATTCCCAAGAAACAAACGAAGAATGTACATCACATCACAAAAATTTATATTATTTGAATAAAACAATATCGGCGAAAGCTCAGAAGGATATGCAAATGTGGGATGCTTACGATGACGCCTTGGATAATTTTTGTGATATCGACGAAAATGACGAGGAAGCAGAATATGTCGACTTACTTTTGAATCCGGAAAGATACACAGGGTACGTAGCTGGGTATGTAAAGTGTGTTTATTACCATTTAATTAACACACTAACATAAATTATCTGTCGCAAATCAGCTAACAGCTTGGCTAATTATAAATTATGTACAAGAACTTTTTCCTATTTACCATTTACCACAGAGTATGCTGTGGAAACGAGAATGTATGTTTGTATGGAACTGCATGCTTGCTTGTTGTTGAAATACTTTCTAATTCCTTTAAACATTGTTACTAACAATTTAAGTATATGATGTTTACTATATACTGTTAAAGGTATTCCGGTCCATCAGCTCAAAGAATATGGCAGAGCATCTACTTAGAAAACTGTTTTCGACCAAAAAAATCTTTCAGTTTCAACCCCTACATCCAGAGTGCCAAACTGAACGAACTGTGCTTAGAGGAGCGAGTGTTCTATCGAGCAGTCTCGGGATTACATGCCAGCATAAATACGCACTTATGCGCCAATTACCTACTATCAAATTCTAACGGCATAAGCTTAACCGACCCTAAAGGAAAATGGGGCCCCAATTTAGAAGAGTTCCTGAAAAGGTTTTCACCAGATACTACGAATGGAGAAGGCCCAAACTGGTTGAGGAACCTGTACTTTGTCTATTTACTTGAACTGAGAGCATTGGCTAAAGCAGCACCGTATCTAGAAAGAGAGGAGTACTATACAGGTAAGGCTGATTATAATCATGTTCCAAATAGACGACTAACTAATTGTATTTTCAGGTAACGATGCACTAGATTGGGACACGCAAATGGCGATCAAAGACCTTTTGAAAGTGATTACGCAATTCCCTGACCACTTCGATGAAACCACGATGTTTAGAAACAGCGAACAAGCAGACAAGCTCAAGTACGAGTTCAAGCAACATTTCAGGAATATCACCAGAATTATGGACTGCGTCGGGTGTGACAAGTGTAGGCTGTGGGGTAAACTTCAAACGCAGGGTCTAGGCACGGCCATGAAGATCTTGTTCAGCGGAAAGTTTGACTATGTCGGCGATTATACCGAAATCGACTTGCACAACAAGAAAGAATTCCAGCTTCACAGGAACGAGATAGTATCACTGGTTAACGCAATTGGCAGATTATCGACAAGTATTTATAAGTTGGACGATTTTAGACAAATGTTAAGGTAACATCAGTTAATTTGGCAACAATAATTGTTTATTATGTAACATCTAGCCCTAGACTGTAACTAAGTACTATTCCCAGTAAAAGCGAAAAATGCAATGTATATTTACTTTTTAAATATATGCTAAATATATTTAAAAAATATATATATATATATAGAATACAAGGAGACAATTGAACAATTTTTATATTGAGGTGAATATTATTAATTCATTTTTGTGTATTAAACAGCTGATGAATTTAAATTCTTTAAATTTTTACAACTAAAGATTATTCTTATCGTTATATAATTGAAACATATTTATTCGAGATCATGAGTGTTATTTGTTACCTTGTAACAAGTAACCTTGTTGCTATACTGTAAATTATACAGTATTTTACATATGCAAAAAATTATACAGTTAGTAAAAGTTATACAGTAAATTATACAGTTGTTTACATATATAGAAAAGTAATTCTTGATGTTGAAGATCAGAAGAAAAGAGTATTGTCGAGAGGGAAGAATTCTTCCCTCTCGACAATACTCTTTTCTTCGGATGAATTACTTTTCTGTATATGTAAACAACAATATTTCTCTGGAAGCCTTGCCACAAGTAAGCAACTGTCGTCTGTTAATAATTTGCAGACAGCAATTAATAAAATGGCAACAGTTAATTTTTCTGAGGTAGTTTGTGCATGATCACGTGCTGTGCCTAGTCTTTGATCTCTGTAATATTCCTTAGCCTGATACATACAGGTTTCAGCTAAGCCTTTTAATGCTGGTACATACTGTTCATTATTTATAAGTACTTCTTCAAAATCGGCCTTTGCTTTTGAATATGCACCCAGTATCTTTTTTATATTTGCAATTTGAAGTGATGGGTAAAGACTATTTTCTGCCAATCGTAAAGGCTTCTGATAACACCTTAAAGCAGAGGTGTATGAATATCTTGCAAAATAAGCATCTGCTAACGCCTCCCAGCAGTGCACATTGTCTGTCTCAACTCGTACTACTAATTTAAAATTGTCTATAGCTTTAGTATAGTCTTCCTGTTCTAAATAAGTAAGCCCCAGTTGCAACCAAGTGCACGAATTTTTTTTTATTTATTAAGCTTGTTATGCAAAAAATTTTCAACAGCATGCCAAT